>JAYRCB010000291.1:12165-40984 GCA_036026315.1 Trachelus stipa | reverse complement strand
CTCTCTCTCTCTCTCTCTCTCTCTCTCTCTCTCTCTCTCTCTCTCTCTCTCTCTCTCTCTCTCTCTCTCTCTCTCCAACCCCTCAGAAGGAACAGGACGGGTTTTATGCTTTTCCATCCCCTGTGTTCCCATTTAGTCACGATCCCCATTCACAACGAATAAATCGCTGGGGATAACTTGCCCAACGAATCGTGGGTTAAAAGGAGTTTTCGTAAACAGTTTAATTAGCAAAAATTGCAGCCTGTCGTGGCTGTAGATATATGACTGTCTTTAATAAAGCTGAGCAAGACGGGGTAAGGGGTGTTATTTTTCGTCGAAATTTATTTTACGATTTTTTCTCCCATTTTTCTTAATCACTTTTTTTTCGAAATTGAATATTGTCTCTTTACCCATCGAAAAGGCTTCAACCCCTATTAAATTTACAATGAGAAAAAACTTCGTCGTCATGTCTGACTGTTTACTGGCTTTGACTACTTTTGCGTATTATTTTTCTCTCGTGACTCCCTAATGGTTTCTGCATTTTTAACTACTTGCTTTCTTTCTTTTTTTACCTTTTTTACCTTTTTTCCTCTCGATCTTTCTCGTAGAACCTCTCCGAGAGGCCGTAACAGTCAGACTCTTCCTGCGACACGGCTCAGTGAGGGCCTCTCCAGAGAGAAATGCGCGGGATTTCTTTCTGTCAAGCGACGTCGCGACGCTCGCGTCGTGCACGCGCAAAGGAAGATGGAAGTATACTCGGTGATTGCTAACGCCGGACGAATATACCATAGGTGGTATCGTCCTGTGTAACATGAAGTGCATTAAAAGCTTTAGCACATTCGTGTGACGCTTCAGAGAGAATCTGACAAAGACCAACGTCAGCCTTGCCGTACAACGAGCGAGAGAGAAGGAGAGAGGAATAGCGAAAGCAAAGAGAGATAGAGAAAGAAAGAGCTCACGGCATAAACGATCTCATGGCGCGTTTCTATTCGCGGCGTCAACGCGGATACGTATACCCGATGGCGAACGCATTAAGTCGCGCGATGTTGCGACGATCGATATCGCCAACTTTTTTTTTTTCAAGTTGACCTGGATTCAATTCCGAGCAAAGAAACAAGTCGGGGAGTCCTAATTCGCGTTAAAAAAAAATTTATCAAAATTATACAACCAAGAAAACGCTGTCAATGATTTCAGCTGATTTCAATCGATATATTCAAATTTTATTTGACGCCGAGCTGCTAATACGGATCAATAGACAATCTGGAAATCTAGATGAAATATATAAATTTATAAGTAATTCGCATTGCTTCTCCCCACTCGCTATTTTGCACAGTGCGGGGAGTCAGCTGTTCAGTCAGGGTCGTTGTTCGGTAATTTCGGATTTCAAGAGTTTTACGGCAATCGTGATGCTATGCTATTGTACGGGCTTCTATACGCGATATATCGGATAGCTATAGGTATTTATACATATAGCATAAATTTTTGGTACTATACATCCTCTGTTTATCTAAGTGCCAACCGGACAGGCCACTCTATGTCTAACCATAGCTACGCAGAATGCAACCGTAGGTGCCCGAACTTCCCGTAAATCTAGGCGGTTAGCAAAGCCAGCTCAGGGATTTATGCAGCAGCATTAATATGCGGCGTCGGTAATTTCAATGGAAACTCACTAGTTCACTCGCTTGCTCGCTCACTCCCGTACGTCTTCCGTTCGTTCATTTTTGTCTCTCTCTCTCTCTCTCTCTTACATCCCCCTCGATACCTTTTACCTCGAAGCTCGAGATCCTCACCCTTCATCCCCCTGCTTCAGCCTCCCCCACACCCCTAACCCACATCAAGAACCCCTTTCGGGCTTCCTCTGTCCTCGGTACCTACTCTCGAAACGGCATCATCCCCTTCGTCAGCCTGAACTGCCTCAGCCAACCCCTACCCCCCTGCCCCTCTCCTATACCACCCTGATCCCAACTCATACCAACCTCAACCAACGAGTGATCAATACTTTTGTCTCCTCCTATTCGCTAATAGGATCGGAATAGCAGAATAGATTCCAGGCTTCGTATGCCAAAGCTCGTGGCACCTAGTCGACTCTGGAAACCAATTTTAGAATTTTGTGGTCAACCGACCCCTGTACGACCCTCTTGCCCTTCTTACGTAAATTTTTAGATGCTCATCCATGGTCGCTAAATCATCCCCCGCAGTACAGGATATCCGGTCTCGACTCCGTCTACGGCTGCACGTGGGTACGTCAGGCGTGTTGGGGGGTGGGATTGATTAGTGAACAGGGGATGATTTTACGAGAGTGGGGTAAAACTTTAGGAAAGCTTCGTATCTCTTGAAGGGTTTCAGGGTGCAGTCGGCACGCGAAGGGTAACCAGGGTTCGCGACGTCTCAAGTTCAGGGTGATTATTAAGGGTCCCTCGTAGCTCCTGGTCACTTTGCATCCCTTGTATAACCCTAACTCAATGCTAAGAACGTGTGGGGTTGTTCGTTCCAGCTTATGCTGAAATCTGGAGACATTCTTAGTTCGTGGTATTTGGATCAGGAGGACGCTTACTGTGTCCACGAAGGAATTTAGGATCCAGGATAAACGTCCATGACGATCGATCGATCGATTCGATCAAAATCGATACATCGTATGGGATTGGATAAATTTTTTTCAAGCCCCCCCCCCCCCCTCTTTCATTTTTCAACCGTTTTCATACACCTCCCTCTGGCTCACGTAAATTTTCATCGAAGCCATGAATAAACGCGCTCTGTGTCTTCGGCCAAAGTACAATTCCCGACAATTCCCGTCCGTCCGCGGCGAATTTCAATTTATTTACCTGTCAAATATGGCCGGTCCCGCTCGAAGCGGCTTTTGCCGCTGGAAAAGGGAAAATCCGAGCTGCCGGATGGGACGGATGAAACGAGGGGTGGGAGTCAGGAAAAAATTAGACGAGGATAGCGAGTGAGGGTGAGCCGATACGATACAAAACGGTATTGAATAGTGAAAATCGAAAATCGAAAAAAATCTAAAGGTCGAACTTGCGGCGTGCCGGCGTATCATCCCTTGTCTCTCGCCGTGTTTCTCCCTCGTCTGTTTCTATCGCGGAACACGAGGAGACAAGTCTATTGATTACCAATTCGACGTCGGGCTGGTTTGTGGCTCGTTGAATATCGCCGTGCTGGTAATTGATATTTGGGGTAAACGTGAAATTTCCATGGATAGGGAAAGAGGGCGTCAATCGTTGAATATTAAAGTCCGATGGTTGTGTCTCTGTCCGGATCAGGGATGATACCGAAAAAGATGAATGACTGATATAAAAAAAATTTTTTTGTAAAATTTTTGACTACCTGTAAAATTCTTTAGAATTTACTGTAGCGAGGACGAGGTAAAGTGCCAGAGGGATGCTTATCGTTTACTTCTCAGAACGCGTTATTCGCAAAGTACGTATTTTGTTAATTTTCTAGCAAATACAGTGGTAAAGACCGAGAACGTCAAAGGAAGGAATTGCTGGAAGCACCATAAGACAATTACTAGTACGACGTCGAGGAGTAGGAGGCTAATTGAAGGAGCGTCGCGTGCCTGGTAATTGGTTATTATTAGCGGTCTGGATCCCAAGTAATAAATAATAAATAAACCAACGTGGTTGGTTGTTTGGATTCAATTTTCACTAACTGGAGCGCGGACTAATTAACCCCGTCGTGAATAGCCGCTCGACAAACAATACCGTCAAGCCGAAGGGGTTGAATCGCTGGGATTGGACGTCGTACGGATAGAGGGTCAGGTCGATTTTTGAGTAAAAACAGTAAAAAAATAAAATGCTATCAATCCCCCCCATTAAAATAAAAAAAAACATTGACCCGATTCTCGTGACACTTCGGGAAAATCCTGAGGAGGACTTGGACAAGGTTGGCAACCCTCTTGCAGCGTAAAGTACAAATGTCGGATTCTTCAGGATTCGCACGATGAAAGAGACTGCGAAAAGGTAGAAGAAAGGGGATGGAAAAAAGTAAGTAAAAAAGGGAAAACTGAAAGGTCGAAGGTGTACCTTGGCGAACGTTATACATCGTACAGTAGTCTGTGGGATGGCGCTTGGGTTAAACTGTACGTGCGGTACGGGTCATAGGTCGTAGGGCTTGGGAACCGAGGGGTAAAGTGCCTTCCTAACCTGTCCCGGTACTGAGACTTATATGTACCAACCGTGAAGCTAAAACACTTCTGACTCAACCCTCTGCTCTTAGTTTGTACTTATCTACAGAGCTCCGGCCTCTACGTGCTCTCTCCTGTAGGATCTCAGCGGATGGATAGGGGTTGGAGAGCAAGCAAAAGAAATCGTAGATTTAACGCTGGACGACGAGCACTGGATTATTTTTCTTTTATTTTTACGAATTCTTTATACCCTTTTTTTTTATCTCTCTCTCGGTGGCCTTAAACGATTTCTCCATTTCGCAAGCTATCGGCTGGCAGGACCTCGCGTCGGTCTGTAATTTACAGTAAATCAGGGATTCGTATATATTATTGAAATTGGTCATTTGCTCCGAGAGGATCCAAGGGGGTAGCCAAAGTGACCTATAGAATTCTCGACAACCCAGTCGCTAAGTACTCGAACCTCCCTCCCCTCCCTTCAATAGGGGTGCGATCTACCGATAACACCATTTTCCTGCCTTTACCAAACCTTGTCAACCCCCTAATGGCCTTACGCAGCGCCAACCTCGCCTTTCGGTCTGTTATCACTGTGCCCTTTTCAAAAGTCTCCGTCTTCCTTCGCCCCCTCGTGACCCACCCCAGTCGCTCCTCGTAAGGAGAGGGTAGGTCGAGGTGAGAGGGCATTAAAAGTACGTTAAGAGTCCGACCCGGTATGCCTTGTCGCACTGTAATGAACATTTTTTTTTCTTTTTTGTTTTAATACTCACCTACCCCATCGAAAACCGTGCTCGAGGCTTACACTCTTAATTGCAGCAGTTGAATTTCCCGCCACTGAACTTTTCGCTCTTACTTTACTCTGTTGTACGCACTTTTAAAATAAGATACCAGAATTTTGGATAATTCGTTAAGTAATTTTAGCTGGGATATTACTTACTTTTTTTTTTCATTTCTATCCCCTTTTCACGCTATTCACTCAGGCGCTCTTTATACGTCAGAATTTCATGCTTTGCATACGGAGATGAAAAAGCGAATAGAATTTTTCAGTGATTTGCAGACATCCCGCTCGGCCCTGCCATTCGAATCGCATTTGTACAGCCGCATTTAATGCGATACGCCGACAAGCAGGGACGTATAACGCCTACAGTCAGATCGCCTACAATCACTCGATGGGCAATGGTGCATGCGGCAGTCCTGACACATATCAATCAGGCAATGGAATCCCTGGTCATCCTATAGGAAACTATGCTTTCCCCTTTATACAGTGTGTGCGTATATATATATAAACTGGAAAACCCTGCGCACGTAATTTATATGAAATTTCTATATACGCAACCGACAGAGGATGAAACAATCGGATTTCAAGGGATGAGAAAATAAAAGTATTAAAAAAATTATATGAAAATATTTTTTGGGCTTCAATAATCATTTTTTGTAATACGTTATCGAGCTATCGTTAAAATATGGGAGAACTCGTTGCGCATACTCGTGAACGATAGGGGATGGTGGGAAAAAGTGGCGAAGAACGGGGTAAGGGATGATGGGCGTTGCACTGTGAAATAAGAATGAATTTCGAGTAAATTAAACAGAATATTCGAGAAAGCAAGACTCTGACAAGGCCCGGCGGGTAAAGGTCGAGATTTTTTTTTTACCGACTAATTTGACAAGTTTAGGGGATGTAAACTCGTACAGCTCTTCTAATTGTAATTTCCTCTTCTAATTAATATTCCGCCCTCGTTCTTACAATTTCTCACACCAGTCATCCCTTAACAATATTTTTCCTTCTCGTTTATTCTTTCTTCTTCTCACTTTCATTTACGTTTATTCTTCTTTTTTTTCCCATCGACTTCCGGCGTCTACGCACGACTTCCGGTGGTTGTCCGTCTTCTTCTTGTTGAACGAAGGAAGCCCTTCGCTCGCTCGATTGCGCCCTTCTGATTTCAAATACGAATGAAATCAGTGGAGACGGAAATAGCGCGTGGAAAATATAGGAGAATAAGGGATGAAGTAGGTAATTTTATTTGTTTGATAAATAATTAATTCATAAAAGTTCGATCGACTGGAGAATTAACTTCGACCTCTCCCCGCCCCTGTGGTAGACAGGTGCAGCGCTACAGTTTCCCCTTTATTTTAGTACACGTGTAGAGTAAAGGGGGTAAGCGAGGGGTAGGTCGGGAACAAGGGGGCTGAAGATGAGCGGGTGGTTTTGGGGTGGAACCGGGTGAATTCCCTAGGAAGGTGAGTAAAATTGTAAATTCAAAGTTACTCGAGAGTTCGGCGACTACGTAGAATTTTCATCCCCCTTCGTCAGCCGGAGTTGCACTTTGAGGGAAGTTAAAAATAACAAGGGTAGATATACTGGACGATCGATTCGAGCCGTGCCATTCTCTTGGCTCCTTTATTCTTTTGTCTGCTGATTTATTTCCTTTTTTTTCCCTTTCTTTTTCTTTATTTCTCCCTACTTTGGCATTCCACCATATCAGTCTGTTCTTGTTTGTAATGAAAAAAATTGAAAATTCGTGAAAGTTTAAAATATCGTAGGAGAAAAAAATATAAAAAAAAACAGTAACTGGACACACGTCAATTTTTAAAGACACTGTCAAATTTTTAAATCTCGGATGTTACACAAATCACGTTTTTTGATACCTCTTTCTTTTTATTTTCTGCTGATAACACAGTTAGTCGAAAGTTAAATTTACACATCTATCCGCATTACGTAGCAGTTGGGGAATTTCGATGTAAATTGAAATTGAATTCGGATTGGCTCTTTGTACTATAAATTCTGCTCTCGAAACTTTGTGATTTGTAACCTATTTCATTTACAAACCCATAGCGAATTTAACGCTTCCGCGATTCTCCTATACATGATCTACGTGATACCTGGCACGTACTTTCCAAGCGAGGCGTCGCAGCTTTAGTCATTTAATTGCTATCCTCAAAGTAAGAAGCTTTTTTTTCTCAGCTCGTTAGCAGATAAACCAACAAGTACAGTCACTGGATAAATCATGATAGTCCCAAGACCTAAGAGAAAACAAAAACGAATACCCTTACGCTTTCCTGCTTGATGGCGGATAATAACCTACGTCCAGCTTATATCCACCCGTCTTTTTCATCTCTTATATATAGAATAAAAAGTGTAACTTGTTCGTGTTAATGAAGTATATACTTGATCTATATCTCTTTCCCCTTCTGTATCTTTAAAATCAACCCTTCCCCTCCCAGATGAAACTAGTTATAAACCGTCTTCAACGTTGTTTATAGTTCATATTTTTGTTGTTTAACTGACAGTATGACACATGAAATTTACCATTAGGTATCCTTCGACTGGCTACGAGCTTCGTCCGTCTGCCGACAGATGGCGCGCGCGTCGGTCGGCACGTTTCATATACAATTTTCTATCAGCATTATCGCTTTTATATTGTGCTCCAATTAATTGTCTGAGGCACGGTCGCGTCTACGCGGAGAGAGATTAAACCGCGTCGATGAAATTTTACACGTATGCGCGTTTACCTGATACGCCAGGCAGGAGTAGAGAGCAGGACGGGCAGAATAACAGGGAGTTACATATGGAGTTGCGGAAGTACATCCCATGATGCGGTACGCTAATATGATTATTTGCCCGGAGAGAAATTCTCTGTCTGTTTCGACATCCGAATATTCTGTATACTATGCTTATATGAGTGGTCGGGTAGTTGGATTCTGTAATTGCAGTTCTATCAAGAGTTATTACCTTAAAATCCTCGGAGGCTTGTATTTCTTAGAGTCCCCAATGAAATTTTGACCCTGGCGGTAACGTGGCTGCTGACCTGGAGGAATTATTTCTACCCCGTAGTCTCTTGACGCCGCAAAACGCCCTCTGGGGCTGAAGGAAACTTTTCCTCATATAACTTACCCCTTTCTCCGGGTGTGCTTGGGCTGCCTCGAGGGTGATTTGTGGAACCGGTTGAGCGATCGTCTCTTGCCGGTGGTCACGCACGTGGCTGATTTGGCTCATTCATCATCCCCCCGAAGAGTACAGAGAGTGGAAATATCTAATCCTGAATTGGATGACAGGAAAATTCTGAGCAAGTTGTAAAAGCGTTGTTACGGGAGCCATATCTGGATAGTAGTCTCAAAAATGGGATCCAAGCGTTCATGAAGGATGACCATAGGACATGGTATACGCTGATAGGTTACTGGGGGATACCTAAAGGCAGGATTGAAAAAAAGATCGAGGAAACTCGAGTCCTGGTGAATTTCACCCCTTGGAGTAATATTGCTGGTTGCAAATTAGCTGGCTAGCCGCGAATAATTCATCGACTCGTTTAAAGAGGGCGACCTTTGCGCTTGGCAATTACGCCGCGGGGACGGGGTCAGAGGGCGAGGGTCAGGGGGTGCCTCGAGTGGACAGCTAAATCAAGCAATTAACATTCACGGGGAATGCCACGCAGGGGATGACGACTACTCGTTCCTGCGTCATCCATTGACTTGACCCCCACGACTTTCCCTTCAAATAATTCCACTCTGCGTACACCCGCAGTCTGCTCCGTGCAACAACCTCAGATACTACCCTTATCTAGCATCCCCTACAACCACCCCCGTATACACAATTCCCATTACCAGGTCTCATTTCCCTGACCTGGTCCAGCGTTTTCTCATCCCTCTAAAGACTTACGAGCCTCGACCTACACCTGTACGTACCCCAACCTGACCCGGTCCTTAAACGAATATCATCCCCCGTTTAGTCCGGTGCTTACAGACCTAAATCCTGGTAATATACTTTAAACGAATCCATGATATAACTTTGCCCTTTGACCTCCTGACAAAATACTCACGGTATCCCATCAAGACGTACAAGGCTTGTTTAGATGAAATTCAAGGTCTCTTTGCACTGTCTAGATATTTTCACGTCGCTCACGGTGTATGCGAAGGGCTACATCTTTTTTCAGATTTTAATTCCCAGAGACACCCTTAAGGAAGGGCAAAAAAGATGTCCCATCGGGGTTGCTATTTATTCGTCGTTAAAGTCAACACGAGGGGCACCTTACACGGCATTAATAATAATATGACAAATATACGTCGCTATGGGGAACCATAAATCTGATGCTCTCGTGAATGGCTACACGTTGAGATATTGTGAACAGGAGGGGTTGGTACTTGGTACCGCGAAGGGGTGGAAAGAGGTTTAGGTATATAGCTTTGGGTAGGCACTGCCATTCAGCCGTGGAGTCTATTCAGCGCGAAGCCAAGCGATATTTCGGGCCCCGTTAAAGGACTGCGATGGACCAAGGGATGAGGGTGGTTTGTTCGTAGGCCGCGAGGGGGTGCGCGGGGAGTTCAAAAGGTAAGAAGCGACGGAGTCTATGTTCTCTCTCTTTCATCAGACCGGGAACCCCATCCCCCTTTCTCTTATAACACGTATGCATTCAAGTGCATCCCCCTTTTCACCCCTTTCCACAGCCACTGCACTCCCGAGAGCACACCCTTCTCCCTGGCACCCGTGAACCATCCAGAAACCAACCCACCCACCCACCCACCCACTTCCCCCACTCACCCCTCGCAGACTGCACTTTCGAGAGGGCGCAACGAGATGCATAATTATGACGTTGCCAGAGTTCGCCACCCCCACAAATCCATTCATCTTGTCTATGTATATATATATTCCACCACCTGTACGTGAGCGAACTGGGATAACTAGAGAATAGCCAATTTTTCTACAGTTTCAACCGATGGCCCCCGCCCGTACAAGTGGACTACTAATATCCTACCCCCTTTTTTTCAACCCTTGATAACCTCACGAGAACTCGCTTTGCGTATATCATTGGAATAATCGATTTGCAAACGATATATCAATAGATTTATATATATGTGAATGTTCGAGAGATTAAAAAAATCATTAGGGATGATTTTGACGTGCAAGAGGGTGGTTTTAGAGGTATCTAATATCGATATTTAAAAACTCATATATCTTAACGTATAACTAAATACTTTCAAGGTGGCTGTTTCATCTTATGGATATACTATATATATGTATATATATATATATATATATATCCTTTCATTCAAACGTACATCGGCCCCCTTTTAGGATTATGACAATCAAGATGGATAAAAAAGATATGAACCCCTTTGAAGCCAAGAAAGGGATGTTATCTCGCCGTAAGGAAATCCTGGAAAACATTGTAACGACTTGCGGTTGTATTTAACACGTAGGATTCGTTGGCAAGAGGCATCCTCAAAGTGAACTTGGAAATCGGTCACGGGTGGTCAAAGACACTCAACCTTAACGAAACGGTTCGCTAGGATTCGTTCTAAAGGATCTCCGAATCGTTAGAGTTTTTATTTACAGTAAAAAATTATTTAACCAGTTACCGTAACTACGGTTCGTTGTCGGAATATTTAAAATATGAAATAAAAATATTTCAAGTGATTCTTACCAATGCTCTCTCGGGTATTCAAGATTGTCTAGAGTCCCTAAGGACAATTACTGAAATTATACCTAATATAGAAGCGATATTTCTCAACCACTCCAAGAGCCATTCTCGTTATCCCATGGGAGGTGGGTTGCAGGTAAAAATTTTTTTATTTCCTAAATACAGACTCGGCACTAGTCGGAGAGTTTCGTTTCGCTCGACCTGATTCGATGCTGGTACCGAATCCGGAATCGATCGATACCGGTTCGATAAACTGGATTATACTTCTAGAAGCAATCCCCTCAATTCTTATCCAAGTCATTCAGATTAATCATTCTGGAGATTGTTGAGGGCGAAATGGATAGTACGTACACTCAGATGGCAGCTTCGGAACTCGATGCTGGATTTCGTAGTAAAAGTATGGGGGGAGGATGACGTATTTTTTATTCAAAAGTTTCTCTGAGGGACACGATAAAAGATACGAGAGGAAGACGCGTGGAAGTGATATAAGGTACGATAAGACGTCGGAGGGTTGGAGGAATGAAAATTGAAAAAAAAAATTGTCGATAATAACTTTAATTAATTTGTTCGTTCGCGTGAAGATTTTTATTCACGGATTTTCGTAGTCTGCCGCTACGCGGCGCGACCGTCGTTTCATTTTTTTTTCCTTTGTAGAACGATTTCACGGAGAACAAAGAAACTCGGGGCGTTTTCTTGGGAGTAAGATAAATAAAATCCAGATTGAAGATCCACTTTCCTCCGAGAGGATCAGCGTCGCGACGCTTACTCTTCTTTTATTATTTTATCATCCTCTAGGCTGTTCAGCTACCTACGTAATGCCTGTCGAGATTTTATACTGGATATAAAACGCCCATTACTATCTAACCGTTTGACAGAACCAATCGGGGTGCACGTCAAAATGTCAAAGCCAATTCACTCTTCAACCCTTGATGAATTTTTTTTCACAGAGTCAAATTTTGCAGACGATTAATTTTACGTGATTTTTTTTATCGCTTTTGAATTAAACTCTAAATAGGATATATGCGTGCGATCGCGTGGATTGAAGGTTATCCATGGACCAAGGAGATCAAATCGAGATCCACTGCAAGATATGAGATCGATATGATCGAGAGGTATCGATCGCTTTTTTTTTAAATTGGAAAGTCATTGGGAAGATAAAAAGGGGTGGGATATGAGATATGAGAACCAAAAATGATGGAGGGTTGCTTTTCATGAGGGTGATACGATAAAAGAGAAGGGTGGCTTTCAAAATTACAAGGAGAAGACATCGCTCAATTTTTCAGGAACGAAAGTAATCGTCTGAAATTCCAATCAATATACGCTCTTTTTTTGCTTTCCTCCTTTTCTTTCTCCCACCCGTTACCCTCGTATCTATCTGTTTCCCTTATCTTCCGGCCTTCGATTTGCCAGGAGCAATCTCTCAAACCCATTCTATTTTTACTCCCTTTGAATTGTCACGTATATATATATATATTCAGGAAACCGGAACTCCACTACATTTTTCACTCGAAACTTGCGTCCTCGTCGCTTATTACCCGACAGGAGCCGAGAGCGTCCGGAAAGACCCGAGGCATTTTCATTTCCTCGAATCTATCAGTTTTTCCCTGATTCTTACAGCTGATCGAACAGCTCGATCGTACACGAAAATAACCGATCAGCAGCCGATATTTATATCGATCGACGTATATAATATTCGAATCAATCGTTACAATCGTAAAATGACAGCTGTCATTTCATTACGTTAATTACGAGTCATTTGATAACAAGCCTAAAATACGCGAATCGTACGCCTGAGAGTAGATAAAATACTAGCTAATTAAGTTTCGCGCTAAAATTCTATCTCCGACGATAAATAAAGATATTGTAATCAACTAAGACTCGCAAAATTCTATTAGAGAATTCGCTTATTATTATCACTGAAATTCGCAATATTCACATATTCTAAACAGCTCGATATACTAGAATTAAATTTTCATATTTTCCGTAATGCCGTACTTATAAATATATTTGCACATTTTTTTCTGCAATCTCCACTCGTATATAATCCGTTGGCAATTCTGAGCTATATATACACATACACCCGCATAAAATACTATAGATAGCCATATGCGTTCCATGGGGTACTTTTTCTAATGTCCCTCTCACCAAGAATTGTTGCGCAAGTCAAGTCGTTGAAATTCCATTCTACATATGGCGACCACTTGCTGTGAAAATACCAGAAATACAAGAAGATTCTATCAGCATTCAAGAATTTCACATTCAGCCATACCGACGAAAGTTGAGACGTGACGTGAATTTTGCAAAAAAAATTTACAAAACTTGTAACAATATACCATAGCTTCGGTGCGGCTATATAGAAAATAAATAATTATTATTATATTCAAATAATAACATTATCTTGATATCTTACGACGCAGTCGGCCAATTTGTCAATTCAATCCTCTTCACCCTATTCAATCTTATTAACTAGTAGCTACGGACCCCCCCCCCCCCTCACACACGAAAATTCCTCTCAACCCCCATCATATATGTACAGCATACATTACAGTATAGCGACAACAGCCCTTATAAACACCAGGAAATTAAGCAACAACCCTCGAAACTCAATCGATATTCCTTTTTCTCACCCTTATCGGATCGCTACCCCGTTATTTTCTTCGGTTCGGTCCGACGGTACGACAGCTGACCATTATCCTGGGCTTTCCACTTCGCCAAGAGCTGACAGCCACTCACTCAGGAACGTTAGCACTCTGCTGGTGAAAATTCCTCGGGAAAACTTTCTACCCTTACGGCAAAATATACCGTTCGCCAGACATCCTGGTGGAAGAAAAAGGGATGCTGCCCGAAACACAACCCTAACTGGTTACGGCCTTCGTGGGTTTAATGTACGACCACGCATCTACGCATATATATATATATATATATATATACGCGTTATACCTAACCCTCCATATGCATATATAGATTCCGACGAATCCCAGCGCCGGAGGGTGAAAAAGAAAATTCGTTTCCCTCTGGAAATTCGAAGCTGGGCCAAATTTAATAACTCAAGTTTGAGATGAGACGAGATGAGATGAGCTCTTGGCTGCTGAAAGACTAGAATATATATATATGTACTTATTACATATGTAACCACGTATGCAGATATACGAATATCGTGACAGAGGGGGGGAGAGGCGGCGAAGGGGGGTGAGATTCAAACTCATCCGAAAGTGCCGCATCGCATCTGCTTTCCTAGTTTATCGTTATGGAGACCTCCCCGATGACGTAGGATATGCGTATATTTATATCGTGTATAACATAGAAAAGGTCCAGCTACTTCTCTAAGCGAAGTCTTACTTCATATTTCGTAAGGAAACCACCCTTCGTACCTAGAGAGAAAGTGAACTCGACCGTGAGAGTACGGAGGGTAGTTTTTTTATTGGTCGTGACGCTGTTGACGATCTATATAGTCGGGTCTTTCATCAAGTCAATAGCCCTAGGGTGATCTCCTCGTCAATGGATTCGAGGGTAGGAACTAAGACCTTGGTGATTTCTAATTTCGCACCCCTGAGTGAGTAGTCCATTATAACGTAGATAAAAGAGACGAAATTGACAGGTATCGTCGAGTAAGATCAAATAATAAATATTGTATTGAAGTGTCATAGAAATTCGATTCTTCGTATAACTTGGAAGTATAATCAATCTCTTGAATATTGGCGCGAATAACGTAATTACTATTTCGATTAATCGGCCCTCTCTAGAGTATGCTTTTACGGCCAATAAGATTACTCTCTGTCCAGTAACAATCATTGATTTATTACTAGATACCTGGTTTCTGTATGCACTGTACGTTGGTATTCCTGGCATTGGTAGGACTGTACGTCTGCATCGAACTACCACCTACTGCTTCCTCCAAAGATAATCGCAAATCGCACCGTTTACAATTGAGTTAGCGACAGCGCAGACAAATCGTCAATTCGTACCTTTAGTCGGGATCCACATCGTACGACGTAAACACGATACACGTCAATGCTCAATTAATGGAGAACCGTAGCAAACCAAACTAATTATGCTTTAATTACTATCCGTCTACGTGCGTACCAGAGAACTGCTCTCTGCCATACCCTAGTAGAAAATCCACTGTCTCAAATATTCTATGTTAATTAATGGTAAGATAGACAATAATTACTCATTAATTATAATCAATTGTATTCTTGGAACGTGTAAACCAGTACTGAGCCTGGAAAATTATATTGAGGATATCAAATCAAGATGGGATATCTGATGGTTTATATATGTATATAGGAAATCCTTTTAGCAATGGTTAGTGTATCTTGTCTACTTAATGGGACTGTATTAGTTCCAATCTTGTAAATGAAGTTATAATGCTTTGTGTATTGTCAACTTCGTTCTCGCGTTATGATAGGATAGGTCAAACGTCACTTAGGCGTATTTCTAAGATCTCAATAGTACCGTGTTTTAGTCCCTTATGGGATTGAGAAACAACATCAGATGGACCTTGACTATTATGGCACACGAATTGCATGATTTATGGATGGCTCTAGACAGTCCTAGGACTTTACCATGTGGATGGGATATTCAGAGATTCTTGCAATCCTTACTGGATGGTGACAGGTATTTATGACTTTCTTGGTCACTGTTCTTCTTGAGGAATACTACTTCTTGGTGATCTGCAAATTGGTTGAGCTTCTTCAGTCATGTCGATTGCTTCCAAACTGCCAGTTCGATAGCATCAGGTACCTTAAAACTTTTCCTTATAGTCCCAGTGTTCTTTTGTGGATCATTAAGGGATCAGTTAATTCCTTTGGTTTGTTCTTAGCTTACTTGGTGAAAAAAATATTTGTTATACAAGTGCTCATCGTAGAAACTTTTAACAGTATTTAAGTTATCGATGAGTATACATGGTGATTGAGGACTATTGCACCACCTGAAGTTAAAACATTCATTTAATTATTATTAATTTTTATTATGAAACTATCTTCATTTGATAGAACAGTTTTGAGTACGACTTTTTAATTCTAGTTGGATTTGATGGTTTGAAAAGAAATTAAGGGCTGTTTTTGGCGTTATTAAATATTAGGATAGGAACTTGTTTTTTTTTGCGAGGGTAGTTAGTACCTAACGAGGCCTGATTAAACAACAGACTCTTTTTCTAGGAGTGAATGTGAGGGCGGACATTTTAGACTAAGGATGGAATAAGGCTAACGATACTAGGATACAAGGAGAAAGTAGAGGAAGGGTGAAAGGAAAGAGAAAGAGAGAGAAGTAGAACAATGGCTACCAGATGAAAGAGTTTTCCGGGCCTCGGGCTACTCCCTGTGTCCCTCTGTGAGTTCGTCAGATATTCGCATGGTCGCAATTAGCCCTAGTGAGTTGAAATGAAGCAAAACAATGACGGACATTTTTGTAAGCTCTCAAATTAGCGGCAAACGGATCACCAATTGTGAACTGAGCTTAAGGTTTATATTTTTTACTCATTCCTCGCGGTAATAGTCCTCGAATTCCTATCTTCCTCTTGCACGTTATCAGAAATTCCTGTTAAAGGGTCGCTTCTAAGAGTTTCTCTGAAAATGAACGCCACTGATATTGCCAAGGAACTTTGAACCTTAAAAACAGAAAATAGCGGATTCGAATTGGAAGTTTTCCACGACAAAATACAGACGGTGAAACTTTCATGAAAACCATCTCAATTCTCCCTCTCAACTCTATATTCGCATCTTGGTCAGACTGTACTTGCCTTTTCTCCTGTTTTTCCCTGAACCCGTCTGTGGGTTTTTCTATAGAAATTCTAGGTAAACCGGAAGTCATCCATTCCAACGGTCGATGGGCTTTCAAATCGTAAAGCAGTGAACTTCCTTATCGACGTAGCATTATCGTGATTTTCATTTGGCTAAAGTATACGTGTATAATACATAAGGACACACCTAGGTGAAGATTAATCATTTAGGAATAAAAAAATAAAATGAAGAGGTTATAGTAAAGGGTCTTTTAGGAATAAGACATTGGATAATCGTGAAAGTAAAAAATTATTTAACGCTTAACGACTGTCCACATTTCTCATTGAAGACTTTTGCAAACTGTTAATTAAGACGGCATTACTACTCCATTTGGTATACGTATGTAGATATAGACAGGTAACTTACTCGATGAAAGAGTCACCCTAGTAAATCGTCTTTATCGGTTAATTAAAGAGAACGATCGACGCTGTCCTCTTTAGCCACTCCAGATCGTCTTTCAACCTGACTGTTTAATTTTCATTGAACACTCTCAAGCTTCTAATTATTCCATCGTATATCTCGTCATGGAAATGCGACGCTTTCCTGGATGTTGTTCCTGGATTTCGACGTTGGTTACGTGAAGTCCAAAAAATGCCTGAAAATCCTCTTGGCATTTCTGTTAATCATTTACAACATTACCGAGAAGCTATAATGGTCGTTATTTTCTAAAAATTCTCACATACACAGATATATAATGCGTATAGTACTATGGGAGCATATATGCAATGCCCGTATGCATATAGAACTTTCTGACATCTCGGAATGTAACAAAAAATTTTTCTAATTATAATGAAAAAATGGGAAATTGGTATAAAATTAACGTCCTACCACCATTACCCTCCTCTAGACTAGTTCGAGCCTCACTTTTCCTCTACCAGACAACCCAGCCACCCACCAACCCTTCTGGCATCCTCGTGGAAGTGGTACCGCTGACCATCGCAAACTGAATTTCCGATAATTGCTTTCCGCGCCGCCTAAAATGATAATTAAATTCCTGGCGTTGCCCATGGCGAGCTATTATTATTGCCATAATGGCGAACGGCGTGACTTTAAAAACGTCAATCAGTTTACCCAAAGTAGACGAGGACAGTGTCGTAGGAATATAAAAAAAAAGTGGGTTAATTATAGATAAGATAAAGAAAATATTTTTCTCAAGCCTAAAAAAAGCTACTCTAAACCAAGAGATGTATGGTTTCAATAATCGGATTATTAGGCAGTACTCATTGAATGCATGCGCTACACTTACTTACGGTTAACAAACACGTAAAGCAGAACCATTACCTTCCATTTACATGAGGTATAAGGGGCTCCTTTAAATTTCCCGCTTCATTTCACTCCTGGTTAACCTCCAATATGGGGTGAAGATTGTTAGGGTGATTTGACTAGTTTTATTCTTTTTCTCTATCTTCTCTTCCTGCTCACTAGAACCGAGTTAGAAGTGCAACGGACCGATGTGAATTTCGTTCGTTCAAATCGTCGTTTCTAGAGCGGTAACCCTCCGAGCTGAGCTACTTCCATGTATAGGTTATAACCTATCGGTTTATCGATTCGTCAATACCCGTGTACAACCTTATGTTTTAACATAGGCACTGGCATTACTGCAGCTAGAGTTAATGCTGCTACTGCCAGAACTATTTCCGATTACGTCACACGCACCACTTTGTCATTTTCATTTTTGATTTACTTCGCTATCTTCACTGAACGTTAACACGTAATTCCCTTGAGGTTGCTCACGCAATTTCATTGTCTTGTACCGAGGCTTTGATGCCGTCTCTCTCTCTCTCTCACTCTCTCTCTCTATATGTCTGTTGTATCGCTTGACAGCCGAACTGTCGCCGCTCGAGTAGCGAGTTAATTTCAATCTTATCCGCACGGTACGGCGCCACGGGTTTACCGAGCGTCCTTCTGTATACGATGTCGTTAAATTAATCCCGCTGCTACGAGAACGGTTTACCTTAGGCGTCAGTGCGGAATAGTAAACGTGTCAGGAATCTTTGATCGTGTACCGATGAGATTTCGTCAGAGTTTCAGGACTTTCCGGCTCGACCGACAATGAAATTCTATTGGCTATCCAGAATGTGGATTTAATCGCTCGAGCAGTTGTTGACAATGACTAAGGAATTCACACGAGAAATTCAAATGAATTCAAAGAGTAAATCGGAATTAACACCGGCTTTAAGTATGTATAAGTCCGCTTTTGGTCTTTTCTTAACGTTCTGAAAATAAGAATGTGACAGGTACTGACAAATCGTCTATATAGGTTTCTAAGAAACTTAAGATTTTCTATTTCTTCGTTGCGATATAACTGTAGATTTCTTTTGCTTGTAGAATATCTCAGGACGATTTTGCTTTATATTTTTTCTTTTCCATTTTAAACTGCTTAGAGACGCGTGACGTCGTGCTTTCGCTAATTCGTCAGTTTGTAAACGACATTTTTTATTGTTATCTATCTGCGGTCCTGTACCTCCTTCCAACAGGATGCTAATGGTGCCGTCTCGCTCGCCTGCTCGTTATATCCATTTATCCTTCAAATCCCCCTCAATGCGGTTTCACTAATTAATCGACGATCCACTTTGGGAAAAATGAACGTCCCAGTCGATGGTCTAACTCTCGGGTAGCGTTTGCTGTTACTGTAAGCGTATATCGCAGATGCTATCGTATTTGTCATTAATCAAATTTCAATTTTCCACACAATATTCTTGAAAGGACTAACATTTTTTGAAATAGGAATTTAAAATAATAGTTTTTGATTGATATTAGGATTTTATTGGATATCTAGATAAAGTCTAATATAGCAATTCCGGCTAGCTAGAGAGAACGTATTGTCGCATGGATATGAACAGTTTCACCGAAACATTAAAACGTATACTTATATACATCTTTTCACATTAGCAGTACATATCCACTCGTTGACCTATTTCATTATCGTCCTTGAAACCCCAGGAAAAGTTTCAACGCTCAGAAGCGAACGGGTTCGGAAATTCTTAGCTCGTGGGAGTTTCTCACGAGTAACGAGCTCGTTTAAAACACGTTATTATGCAATAAGTAAATATTCAACACGAGAATAGAATTTCACGTGTTTGCTTTATTGAAAAATGAAGGCACTGTATACACGACTTTGGCTCCGTAGGCACAGTGCAGAATAGAATGGAAGATGAAAAATACGTTCATCGTACACACAATATTGAACGTGCCAAATTGTCGTGTATCTTGTATCATTCTTTACATTCAACAGAACCGGGAAGATATTTATTGCGAGTATCATCATTGGAACGATTTGTCATAACGCTTAATTTTGTCATTTGCATATTAATTGTATAGTGTTTTAAGTGGTACATAAATAATTTTTGTTATCTCTTAAATTGTCTTGTAATATAAGTTAATGTATAGTATTAACACCGTTGATTTGGTTGTAATCTCGTTTGAATACTCCCGGGTTACTTTTGACTAGCGTAGTAACGGAACCGTCGACAGTGCAACAATGGCGTCGCCGCACATCGGTGCTTTTCCACTGGAGGGAAGCCATTTTAGGTGGCGCCACCAGTCGGCAGCGTACACGCAACAACGCCGCATGTAGCGCCGCTCATCGACGAGACAGAACTGTTCGCGTTCCGCCGAGGTGGTGCTGTTTTCTCGTGTCGCGTAGTGTAGTGCTTTTTTCCTGTTCGTACACGGAGTGCTGTGCCGATGAGGCGGTTCGGAATTTGTCCCGATGACTGAGGAGTGCCTTTAGGTAATAAAAATCATTAAAAACGATACGTAAAACCTACGTGATACAGGGAAAAATTACGTTCTACCAGAACGAATACGCGTACGAGAGCGAGCACTGGTGTTCTGTGGTTAAAATCGAAGCACGCCGCCGGCATCGGAAAACTTTGCAATTTTATTATGAGACTACGTAGCACCCTGTACTGTTTTCATACTTAAAATTATTACGTGGCATCGTTACGCCTGTCATTATTGGCAAATATAATTGGCGAGGCGTCGCATTTGATTCTGAGAATATATATATTCTATCGTCCAGCGGAGATGCCCTCGCGAGTGGAAGTGAACGGTTACTAATCCTCGTGTAAATTTGTCGAACTCCCGTAATTTCTCCTTGCCATGCTAAAAGAAAATCATCCTCGCGTCTCTCATGGAAAAATTACTGCTTCCGCATGGCGTCCTCCTACGGGTCTCGTGCACTCTCGTAAAGAGAGTGAGTGAGAGAAACAAAGAGAGAGAGAGAGAGAGAGAGAGAAAGAGTAGTTATCGCGAACCAGTGGAAAATGGTCGACGTTTCTCCGTGACCGAAGCACGCCTTCGATCGACACGTTCAGGCCTTGGATTATATCATTTTTCATGTAATTTGCTATTCATAGTCTGTAATGTTTTGAAAAGAATAATCCAAGTGCACGAAATGAGAGTATAAAAAATATTATTTAATAAATTTGGAGTATTTAGCATATATCCGTTTCCGTCTAGACTTTACCATGGTGTTTAACATGTACGATAATACGAGCCGAAAATCTAGTTTTCGCCTTTCTCTCGGTTGAATGTACGCATATTTTAATCTTTTTCCTTTTTTTTTTACCCCGTTACAGACACCATTTGCGCATATCGGAGTACGGTAAAGCCGGGACGCACACGCCATTTCTGTTTGCCTCTCGCGATAAATAACCGTCCACTCTGTAACCTACTACGGCTATGATACCTCAGCGACATTTTCTCGTTGAGTTCTCAAGCTGAATTCACATCGTATCGTGTCAGCGCGACATTATCAGAATGGTTATCGCTCTAGGCTTCGAACAAACAACGTTTCAAAGTTTGCCCACGCCAGATGTCTACAACACTTCTCTCTTTCTCTCCACTCTCGTTCCCTATGTGCCTCCCTTATCCTGCACAATATACCGGGACATTGTCGTAGGCGCGAAAATTCTTTGTCATTCTCATATCTGAACATTAATATCCTCGTAACACACACGGCGTACTTCAGATTTCTCTTGCATACGAAGTAAGAATAATATCCCGCGTGTAGAAAAGCTCATACGTCGCGACTACGAATAAATTCTATTTTCAACAGCAACGTGCTCCTGTACCAGTGGCCGGTTCATGCGCCATTTATTTCTCATTCTTTACAACCCGCATCAGCCAGATTCTCTCTCTCTCTCTCTCTTTCTCTTAGACACCCGTGCGCCTTTATTCGACGACCGGCGGGACGCAAAAATCCAGTTTTCGTATCGTCGGACTTTAAGGCTCACAGGCCGTTTCCATGAGAAATTCCATCGTACAACCCGACAGTACGCACTCTGCATTAACACGCTCTAAAAACACGTTTCTACGTCACGTCTGAGATACGCGTATAACATTCCTCTGTCTCTATGAGTCGTTTTAATGTGTGTGAGTGCTTCTGTAATAACGGACCAGAGTCAGAAACCCGTCCATGCACCTCTGTCCCTTTGTACTTTTGCATGGTTCGCAGGCAGATGCAAGGCACAGGAAAGACGATCTATAAATTCGAGCGGAAGTGAGGTTATGTACTGCGGTGCACATAGGAGCTCATAAAACTGCCGGCAATATTCAATTGGCCCTGGCTTGTGCTATGCGAGGGTAATTAGCATTATCGGAATGAAAAACGACAACGCAGAATTCTCCGTTCGTAGATTGCGATGGTGGGAACGGTAAACCGTTCCTTTTCTCTCTCTCTCTCTCTCTCTTGCTCTCGGGGCCGCGCAAAATATTTTTCTTTGGCTCACGTAGTACATTGCGCGGTTCGCGTCACTGCGTGTGCATGCATGCAACGCAGAATATCCCGTGTCAATGTGTACCTACATATATGTTCTACAGTTTTCCTGGCGGCTTTAACGTTAGAAAATTCACGACGTCACGCGTTCTCCGTGGCTACAATCGATCCGTGCCTCGCTCTGCGACCCGCTTTTTTCCCTCTTTCTCTCTCTAACGCTCTCACCTACCCTTATGGCTCTCTTTCTCTCATGACTCTCTTTCCCTTTCCCTCGCTCCGCGCTCTCTTCCTCCTCGTGTCTCCTCGTCTCTTATGTGTATCTTTACGTCAGAATATCTTCTGCACGCCATCTATTTTTCTGTTTGCTTTCTTTTTACTTCTCTTTTTTTTTCAACGTCTTTGTTTCCTCATTCGTCATTGTTTCTTAATCGGTTCTCAATCGCCGGTTAAATCAACGAGTAACGACGCTCTCTCGGTCCTTGATAACTAGCTTCGTATAAACTAATAAACAAAAGTCGTGCGACTTACTACGACGTACCGTACGGGAAAATTGTCTATTGAATCATCAGCTGCAGTACCTAGCTATGGTCGAGGCACTGACAATGCACTTAAAATGTGCATAGAGAAATCAATTGGGAATACAGTTATTTGTTGGTTTGTCATTTTCACCCGAATCACGAATAATTCTTTTTTCATTGCTACAGTAAACCTTCTTTTTCGGTAGGAAGTACCTGGTGATCGTAGATTACCTGGTAGGTACTGAAATAATCCCAACCAGATTCTTCAGGTAGAGCTAGTATACAGTTTTATTGGGTACGGTAGCACGGCATAGTATTGTCTAGACTATAGGTGGGAATAGGAATAAAGCCTCTTACTGTAACTGCCAATTTCATTGCCTTCTAACGACGATACTGACTCTCATACCTGGAGCGCCATATTTATTATTGTACACAGCTCTGGGGTACAAGAGTTCGTGTTAACTAGCATGTTTTCAATGGGAATTGAGAATATTAATATTGTTTTTCTCTCTTGTTTACAGTGTAAAGTCTGAGCCTACCTGGGAGCATTTAAGAAGCACGTCCCCCGAGTGTCCCCCAGCCAAAATCACTCGCCTAACCTCTCCCTTATCCTCCTTGTCCTCGTCCGCTCCCCTGGTTCCAGTGAATCCTGCAAAAGCCAGCCGCAACAATCAAATCCGTGACCTCGTGATCGACGCAGCCATGGACGGTATGGACAGCAAACCAATGCTGAACGACGATCCGTCGGTCACATTGACCATTCGCCTCATCATGCAAGGCAAGGTATGGATCACCGGTTCCTAAGGGACCACTCATCATAACCTTCTAAGTAAACGTCATCCGGACCCATTAAAATTAGATTTAAGCTTTTAGTTTGGTTCCTGGCGATGTCGATGGGTTCGAGAAGCGAAATATAAACCTATGATTCAGAGTTTGTACTCTCTTGGCACGGATTACGTCTGACCAATTTATATTATTGACTCTGGTCATGGACACTCTGGATACCTGGTGAGTGCGATTCGTTCAGACGGGTATAGGACACGGTTCCTTCAAGACGAGGATGGATAATCAGAACTCTTATCTACGGCCGTAAGGAACGATATTACTTGGGTATGATGGTGGCCGGAAACAATTCCATGGCCATTGCCAAGACTTTAGCTTCCACGTTGAATCGTGTTTCTCTCTTTGTCTAGGTTCTTGATCTTCCTACTTTTCCATTTCTTGACCTACGAGGTGTCATTGGGCGTCTTGAGATTGGCCTCAACGCAGATGTAAACCAAGCTTCCTACGTACGCGCCATGGCCCGCTCGCGGATCGTGCTGAAGTGCGCCACGGAAATTATTGCACGTTTCTGCATATCTGAACGATACTCCTCGTCGTGAAATTCACCTCGTTCGCCAGCCCCCTTACTCTCCGTTCTCTGTTCTTCTTCTTCCCTTACCCTTCTGCTCGCTATAGACGTATATAAAGCAGTATACTGCACACCCTTGAAGGGCTTCGCATATACGCCCCTGTCAAGACCCTCGGTCGCCCCTGACTTGTCTGAAGTGCTTCCATGTCAAATCTCATTACGTCACATGTTTTTAATTCTCGATGGCGCGGGGCTTCCTGACATTTTAGAACCCTTTGCGCTTCACGTTTTACGTATCAGACATCCATGTCACGGAGATTTAAAATTCTCTGCTCCTTATTCTTCGCCTGGCTCAGCCGACCTGCCAGAGAATTTTGTCATCGATACTGTACAAAAATGTACGAGGCACCACTAGGAGTCCGCGCATCGCTCGAATCTTTTCATTCCTCGCTGCAATACGTTTCCACGGACCAAGTGAATACGTCTGGCTGCATTTTTGGCTACGAGTATTATGTCTGACAAAGTGGCCACCTAGCGACGCGGACTGGACTTCGGCCAGGGCCGACGGCCAATCGGTTGGGCCGATGCTGATCGCGATTCCATTATCGTTTCAATTACGTACGAAGCTTTTGGAAGAGCCTCGCGGGAAGTCGACGCGACGACAGTCCCCAAACGAGACCTCGTACCATTTTCTTTGGTTTGTTTTCGTCGTCTCTTCTTCTTTTTTTTCCCACGAGCTCCTTGCACAGATAACCCTGCCGCTGCAGAATCTGCCAATTGGCAAGGAATTCCTGGCGCATGCCCGCGTCTTGCTACGCGGATAACTCCTGGAGACTGTACAAATCAAAAGACAAGCCAGGGCACTTCAAAGTCTCTTAACCACCATTTTTCTTCCTCAGTACTCAGGCTGATGCCAATGTATCTCCTACATGTCTTATCTCCTTCGCTCTTCCTTTTGATCACTGTGGGTCTACATACATGTATCTTGGGAACTTCATAGATTCCAGGAGGCTGGAAGAGAGCCAGGGCCGTCGGCCAACCGATTCTCCAATATCAAATTGCGTTCGCTCTCTTCCTGCCATTCCTATTACACAAGTCAAATTTTTACTACGCTCCTGCGCCCTTCGATTCTCGCCATTTTGATCACTCTTTTTCGACCAATCAGCGCGCGGGCATTTCCCTCGTGCCGCGTGTACCGGGTCGATTCTTGAGCCGTGACCTCGATCTCGTAAATTTCGCGAGACTCCTGGGTACCTCAATAATTGGCTGACTTCCAGTTACTTCCTCCACTTCTTCTTTTTCTTTCTTTCTTCTGTCTCTTCATCTCTTAAGCCTCTTCGGCTTCTTCTTGTTCTGCCGACGATGCTATTCGCTACTGTCATATCCGGCTCCGTTTTTCTTTTTAGTAATAATCCAAGGAATGTGGTAAAGTGGCAGGTTTCGCGAGCGGTAGCATTCTCGTGATATTCTCTAATAACAATAAAGCCCATGGAAAATTCAGCTAATCCTATAACGAGTGAGAAAACACGCAGACCTTCTGCAGACCATACAGATTTTCTCAAACAGTCAACAAAAAAATCAAAAATAATTCCCAGCTCACACAGGGCTGTATGCATTTATGTTAGAGTCCTATATCAAAGGATAATTATTTTTTTTCAATATTCCTTTTTTACCTCAATATTGCAACTGCTGTGTATAAACATATTTAGTTGTATAATATGTTTCCTATACATAAAACTGAATACGACGTGCCTAAACAAACTAGCAGTCTAAAAATAAAGACAACACTGTTCGTTTCAACGTTTTCAGTAAACGCACCCGTTATATACTGAGATCAATATTGTTCTCTCGTCGAAAGGCACTACCTTGGTCGGTACTGATTGTGAGAGATCACGAGTAAGGAGCAAGGAAATGGATGGAAGCAAAAGGATAACAAAAGAACGAAAAAAAAAATTGAAGGAAAGGATCGAGGAACTAACCCAAGAGAAAGAAGACCCGGTGTATTGTTGCAGTAAGAAAAATGGACTGTAAGCGTCCATTGTAACGTTAGTCGACTTAATTAGGATAGAAAGTTGAACGTAGAAGCGAATACGAATTTACGTATAGTAGGTAAAATGTAGAAAAAGAGAGCAAGAAAAAAAAAGTATATTAAAGGGTACCCAGGAAGTTTATGGACGTCCGTAGCTGGGACGGCGGAAGTCATAGAAAAGTCTTTCCAAGTAACAGTCGTAGCGAGAAGCGACAGCATGTGGAGTAAGACTACGGCAGAATTCTGACGAGAATGCATAGTTGTTTAAAACCCTGAGTGCGTTCATATTGAAACAATCCTGATATTGTTCGCGCGTTGCTGATTCAGCAATGATAAGTCCTCCGTAGGGAATTTCTCTCTTTGTTGTGTTGTTCTGTCGCCTTCGATACGTCTGTCTCTTTCTTACGCGCGTGATGGCCAATCGCTCCGTCTCCCTCGCACTCACGTGCGACATAAAAATTTCACAAATTCGAAGAAGACAATCAGTCGAGTTCGCTCCTGTATCTCTTATACAGGTGGCATCGATCGTTTTTTTTTCTTGTTTGAATGGATTATAAATACTTTCGTCAAATGGAGTTTACCCAGGTCACTCATGGATGAATGTACATCAAACTTGATTTTCCTTGGCTACCATGATACTTCGGTGTAAGATCCACCAGGACGTTTGCTGGCATTTGATCGACCTCAACTTGGCTCCATCTAAGTTTAGAGGAAGCGCATACCTAGTGGTCTAGGCCTAGCTGACATTATCGGGGGGTCAGATGCGTTCGAGAGACAGTTGGATGAGAGCGCAAACCTGTACAGTGTGAATATATTTCTCAGTGGTCGAACTATTTATAGTTGTACGCGTCTCAAGCTACATCGACAATCGCCTTTTTTTCTTTTTCTTTACCGACCCTGGAAAACTCGAAGAAAATTGCCATGAGTATAAAATATTATTTTTTGTTTTAGGAGGTCGGCAGCATTATCGGAAAGAAGGGAGAGATCGTGAAGAGGTTCCGCGAGGAAGTAAGTTCACTTAATGCGCAGAATACGCTGCGTATAGATATAAAGTTGAGGTTCCTTCCATCTAGCGAGTAAGAGGAGTAACTAATGTATCGTGTTTTCTGTGAAAAACAGTCCGGCGCCAAGATCAACATCTCCGATGGCTCCTGCCCAGAACGTATAGTTACTGTCACGGGTCCGACGAACTCCATCTTCAAGGCGTTTACGCTGATATGCAAGAAATTCGAGGAATGGTGCTCGCAGTTCCATGACATTCAGGGAAGCGGCGCCGGAGGCGGTGGCGGCGTACCAAGACCGCCTATCACCCTGAGACTCATCGTTCCGGCATCCCAGTGCGGTTCTCTTATCGGCAAGGGAGGCTCGAAGATCAAGGAAATTCGAGAGGTGACCGGTGCGTCGATTCAGGTCGCCTCGGAGATGCTTCCCAACTCAACGGAACGAGCTGTCACCATATCGGGAACGAGCGAGGCCATTACGCAATGCATCTATCACATTTGCTGCGTCATGCTAGAGGTACGCACCTTGTGTCAGGTACTCAGGTCCGATCGCGTGGTCCATTACCTGGCTCACTGTTCACGTGCTCTTATACTACTCGTAGCGATACCTTCGTCAGGAGGTAGAGATACGGTTAAACGAAATTATACATTAGATATTGTACTAACCGAAGATTTATATTTTTTTTTCTTTATTCTGTTTTCAGTCCCCTCCCAAAGGCGCCACGATCCCTTATCGCCCCAAACCCCAAGTTGGTGGGCCAGTGATCCTGGCTGGTGGGCAAGCCTACACCATCCAGGGTAATTACGCGGTGCCCGCCCACTCGGACGTAAGTACAGTATTGCCATTGCCCGCCCCCCCTGCCGGGCCTGCGCCCCCCTCGCTCAACACCCAAACTTTGACTACTTCGCCCTTCGCGGCCCACCCCTCCTCGCCCTTTGCCGCTTCTCACGGACATCCTATGCTCCCTGCCCATCTTACCTCGGCCCATCATCCCCTACACCCGAGCCCCTTACACGCCAGCGTGGCAGGCCTCGCCGACCCCCTGCTGAAGAGTGGACACTTGCAGGCAGCCCTCCCGCCCGCACACCTCGTGGCAGACGCCGTAAGTCTTTTGTTTTTCGTGACCCACCGTTCCCCGAGACCACCATCACCACCTACCATTATCACAATTCACTATCACCACCACCACCACCACCACCACCGTCAAACCCTCACTTGAGACCCCGTAATTCCGTCAAGTATTATTACACACCTCTTTTTCAGAGACACACACGACACACGGCTGACATAGGAGATACTCCTCAAAGTCAATCCTCTGTTCAACTTTTCCTTGTGCCACGGCGGATAGCCTAATTTAAATTAATCTCTTTTAGAGGAAGGAATCTCTTTCGCAGAATTCTACGACACTGATCTTTTTACTATACCACACCTTCTTTACACAGGTGTCATTAACCTCAGAGGAAGGTATAGTACAGTCGAGTTTATTTATATGGAACAAACTTAAGCTACAATCATTCGCGTATCAGTTTGTGCAAATTTGTCTTAAATTAGATAATTCAATGTAATATTCTTTAAACCTGTCGATAGACGCTATATTTGGTGTGATCGCTGGAATGACATCCACTATCGGTCATCGTTACATGCTACCAGTCATTCGGAAGTCTGATCAAATACAGCTCTGAGTGCAATTTTGAGTAACGATGAGAAATTAACGTTATATTTTTTTTTGGATACGGAATATGATATACATTTTGGAAAAACATTTAAATGGCTATACCCCGTGGTCAGGACGTAGTAACGTTTCCCTGACGTGTATCGGGATGGGGGGGGGGGGGGGGGGGGGGGGGGGGGGGGGGGGGGGGGGGGGGGGGGAGGGGGGGGGGGGGGGGGAGGGGGTGG
>JAYRCB010000291.1:0-12155 GCA_036026315.1 Trachelus stipa | reverse complement strand
ACCCCGGGGGCAGGAAGGGGGAACGTTTTCCTGAAGGGGAGTGGAAGGCCCCCCCCCCCCCCCCCCCCCTTACGGATTCTATAGGCCGCCTGCTCCTATCCCAACTTCCGGTTTACCTATCACTCCATATAACCTCTTACCTCGCTCATAGCTTTTTGCTCGATAATCCAACTTCCGGCACCACGCTGCGCGGATCTACTTTTAGAACAAGACTTTCTTTTTATTCTTGAGAAAAGTTTCCTCTCATTTAAAAATAATAACAAGGCTAATTATTCTATGCGTCTTGTTTCTTTTTCTTTTTTCTTTTTTCGGGAGAAAAACGCAGCTGGCTATGTCTCCCTCGTAACTTTTCACGCACACGTTATATCAGTATAACGGGAGTGTCAATTATTTTTTCACGATGATAATTATTTGCCAACTTGACACTCCCTTTACTCGATATCACGTCCACGTAATCAAGCTTTGCTTCTTCATCCGCACGTTGTACGTCTGTCTTTGCTTGTACTTTCTCTTGTATGTCTTACACACGTTCTTTTTCTATGTCTCTTCCAATGTTGTTCTATTGTTCTTGTACTTGTTTGATTCTGTATACTCGCATAGCTCGAGGATTTTCTAGCACCATCTCTACGCAGAGGATTTGAGAAGTGATCGTGAAAAAAGAAAATTTATTTCCTATCTTTTCGTCTCGAAAAGATGGATGAAAGTTTATTAATGGAATTCAGACAATTTCGTATCTCGCGTTAGAGCTGGTGCATATGTTCAAGCACAGGGGATGACAGTATTCGAAATTGTGTTTCCACGTATCCGGACGATCGATGAAAAAAAAAAGTTGATCTAACCAGCATCCGGAAGCGAAGACCACATAATGGAGATGCCGTCCTTCCCTGTACTCTACCAAATTTGCAGATGAAATTTTGAACAGTCCTTCAGGCATGAAAATCGAGGAATAACTTGCCAGGGGTACATAAATCCGAATTTCATATGCGAATAGCGAGCCTGCTTAGCATGAGTGCTTGTACGCTTGTTCGAATTGCGGATTTCTATGGTTTTGCCTTCGTGATACACAATCGCGTCGAGTACTTTTGAACAATGAGATTTATGTTTGAGAAAAAAGAAAACACATCCGAAGGTTTGCTCGCCGTAAGACTGATAGGATGAACAAATCCACTTGGCTACATGAAAATCCGCAAATCGACTCGTCGAATAAACGTAGAGATGCGCGCGCGCTCTGTCGGCGAAACGGATAAACGAATATTGTCAAGGATGCCTCGACGATTCTCTCTCTTGTTGGTTGTTGGGTGGCTCGAAAAACGAAAAAAAAACGGATAGAAAAAAAAAGACGCAACTCTAGGAAAATTGTTTTACCTGACTTCTGGCCCGTCAATCCTCTTCTAGGTTGGATTTTATGGATTCGCGTTACTAATTATTGTTATTTGTTATCATCGCCGATATCTCGTCCAGACGCGACCGCTCGCGAACCGCGACAAATCGCAAACATAATTAACCGGCTCTCGTCGCGCAAAGCTGGCTGTTTACTAATTAGCGACGCTTTTTGTGCGTCGAGCGACCGAGCGAAAAGCAAACGTCGCGGTCGCTCGTCGCGGTTGACATTTTGAATTATTAAATCTACTCGATCGATCCTGACTCTATCCATCTGTCTTTGTTCAGACTCTATCTCTCTTTCTCTCTCACACTCAAACAATCTACATACTCAACTATCTCATTCTCTCTGGACCGCAAAGCATAAAGAGAATTTTCATACGCGCTGGAAACTATAACAACGTCCCGCGTATCTTTTACTTCGTATTCATGGGGAAATTGGTTGGATGATTTTTTTGAAAAAAAAAAAATACTAATACCTGATACTTTTCGATAAATATCCTTTTTCGATCGCTTTTTTTAAATATTTTCTTCCTCTTTCTTCGTCCCCTTCATTTCTTTTCTGTAATCCAGTTCATCAGTCACGGGGACATATATTGAAACGATACATAGAAAAACGCATGCTTAGCACACATAGGGTAGAAATACGTTAGTCAATTGGGCTCTGTCTACATACGACTATTATTCTCTGTATAAAAACGTAATTCTGTAAACCTTTCGATTTTTCACACGTATTACTCTAATACTCTTGTTTTTAATTTTCAAAATTTTTTTCTAAAATTTATTCGATTCAGCTCTCATAGTCTATTGCTCACTTCCGGTACCCTTTATCATTGTCTCGTAAACTCTTCCGTTTGTCCTATTATAATCGCACATACTGTTTTAACCGGATATTTACCCACCCATCCCTCCCCCTCTGCTCTCCAGCATCTTCAGCTGTTAATCTGAAAAATTAGAAGTACCGTTAATGGCATTTAAAAAATTTATTACTGCCCCACTTTTTCGCTTTATCATATCCAGGAGATAAGAGCTAATTAATTTCGCTAAGTGTTATCAGTAGTCATTGTGATTGCAAACTCGTATAACCTTTGTTATACGTATACTACATATAGGTCACTTGCGAAAAGCCCCGAAGCTTTCAACGTAATAAGCTTATCTTCTCATTATGGTCCTTCAGCCTCTCCAATTACTTTGCTCACGTTTTCACACTTAATGCATTTTACGTGACTTTGTTTTCCTTTTCTCCTTTTGAGATTCATTCGTCCGTATATGCTCTTTCGTGATTTTTTTTTAAAATTTGTGACCTTTTTTTTCTATCACTCACCGTTGTGTCGTCTCACTCGACGCTCCATCCGGAACACTACACACTCACGCACACTCACGAAATAATTAAATGAGAAAACGCATGGCTTTTGTATCGACATGTACAATTAGCGCGTGTGTATACGGCGTTAGCGAGGAGTTTGCGCGTGGCAGGGTGGGCTGCCATTACCATTTTTTAAACGTATAAAATACACGTGTCTATATTGACACGTGGGTCCACGAGAGAGACTCTCTCGTATCATATGTTTTCATATACATTAGGTATTTTATACTAGTACATAGGAAATGAAGACCGAAAATCGTATTTACGTTGACCGTCGATTTTCCGGTTTTTATTAGATTTGCCATGATTACGATGGAAATAGGTAATTTTTTGTCTTGTTTGTCGGCCCATTTTAATTTCATTTCTTTACATTCGTTTTTAGAACAATCCCATTTGTACAAGGGGGAGAAAGCACGTGGAGGATTTTATTGGATGACCGATAGTGATTCATTCGATTTTTTATAGTTTTTGGATTTCTTTTCTTGCAAATTTTCGGACTTCCTCACTGCTCGAGACGGGCACGCTTTTGTAGGTGCATGCGAATTTATTCGCCACCCTTGTATATTCATTGGAATTTTTCATCGATATTCAGTTTCAATATTGATTTTTGCTTTTGACTTTCAATCCCTCGTTTTTTTCGGATTTTTTATCGTCATTAGCTCTCTGTACCCTTGTAAACCGGAAGTTTCTCCACCGTTTCACTCTGTACCAAGTAAGACCAGGGTGAAGCGTCAGGATAGCATTGTTTCTATACTTTGGTCTTCCTGTACGGGGATTGGCTATAGAGAATTGACCCCATTGATCCAATTGATCTGAATGATCATCCTGAGAACCTCCATCCAGGTTTCCGCTGTTCCATATGAAATGCCAGATTGTTGCTGTACATTGCTATTGAACCGTTCAAATCATCGACACAATATACTCAAATATAAATTCATCATTCAACGTACGTCACTATCACGAATCTCATGTAGTCCTTGTCGCTCACAATCGTTTTTACCCAAAAATAGAAAAATAGTTGAAAGCGTAGACCAAAGGTCGATTTTTTTTCCATATTCCTCGCACACGCAATTACCAAGTTTGTACAGAGAAAAAAAACCGTGCATCCAACTTGAGTCTTATTAATCACAAAATTGATACGTCTTATCAGTACGTGCGGTCGTTACCGATAACGTCGTCGTATTCAATGATCCAAGCTTTTATGGATTGACGTGAAAAAAAAAGTAAAAAAATGATCTGGCCTAATGACACATAGATACGAGTGAATCTGTCGAGGAGGTCACGTGCTTTTGTTGTCACCCTTGTCGAGAAGAGAAGGGGTCGAATAAATTGTGAGAAATCGAGTGCTAAAGCGGGACCAACGGTAGAGAAAAATTGGCAAGGATATTTGACAGTGTGTTGACAGGGTGGATTCTCAATGGTTGTTTCAGATGGGCAAGCTGGGTAATAACCCGTTGGCAGGACTGGCTGCACTTGGACTCGGAGGATTGGCAACCCCAGCAAACACCGGAGGGTTGAACCCGGCCGGTAAGTGTACGTCGTTTGATCCTGACCTTTACCAACATCCTCGGAAGTACCACTCGTAACTTACAAGTTCGATACAGCACGCGTGAAGGTTAAAAAAGAAATTATTTCGTCACGTTGAAAAAGTTCATACTTGCTTCTTTTTTTTTTTTTCTTCACTTCTATCGTCGCCGTCATTATATTTTGACACGTTCATTTATCCACGTTCCATTGGCATCGCACTTTCGTATCGACCTGCTGTCGCGTGCTGTCACGCGTATCTTGAAAAGCTTCGAGTGGTGCTTGTAATAATGAATCAAGCTCTCGCTAAGCTGTCTTATTTGTGATCGACACAGCTCTGGCAGCCCTCGCAGGAAGCCAACTGCGCACGAGCAATACGAACAGGCAGCAACCGGCGGCGAACAATCAGACTCACGAGATGACAGTGCCAAACGAGCTGATTGGCTGTATCATCGGCAAGGGCGGCACCAAGATCGCCGAGATACGTCAGATATCCGGCGCCATGATACGTATCAGTAACTGCGAGGAGAGAGAAGGTGGCGCCACCGATCGCACGATCACGATCACCGGGAATCACGACGCCGTTGCACTAGCGCAGTATCTCATCAACATGAGGTGAGTCTCCTTCCGATCGATGATAAGAATTCGCCTCTCTATAAGCGATCGTTAAAATTAAGATCCAGACGTTTTCCAGAATTGTCCTGAATTCTTATCATTTTTCTCTCTTTTTTTTTTCTTCTTTATTATTTATGTCATCGAAGCCAAGGGAGAGTATCCCCTCGCGCGATAAAAAAAATGCGCGAGGGGATGACTTTACGTTTGACGTTGTTATTATTTTTGTTGTTATTTTTTTTATTTTATTTTTCTTTTTCTTTTTCTTGGGATACCGAGCACCGAGATTCTTTCTCCCGAGAATCTGTGCTCGGTCGTCGTCGCCGAGACTCGACGAGAACTTTCGTGGACTTGACTCAACGATTAACTCGCGAGAGCTCGGCGGCGACGCGTGTGATAATCACTGTGGGACAGAAAGGTGAGAGGTGGTAGTTTAAGGTTAAGGACAGGATGAAGACCAAGTTGTCGTCGTGGCGGTTCAATGTTAAATGGAGGAAGGAGCGTCGCGCGAGGCAAGAGCAAACGTAAAGGAAGACGACGTCGGAAGAGGAGCCGTTCTTAATCCTTTGTTTCCAGGTCCTGTACCTCCAGGTCCAGTACCTTGAGTATCCTGCAGATTCAACTCTGCCAACATCTGTTTCCTATTGCCGCTGGCTGTCCTTTTTTCTTCGAGTATACTTAAGAAAAAAAAGATAAAGTAAAATAAAAGAAAGCAACACGCCATCCGAACCGGGACAGTCCTTCTGGCTGGTAGAATCCTCTCGGGTCCTCTGCCGATATCGCGATGAGCGAATCATTAATTCCTTCCCCGATTCGTTCGATTGGGCCGATCCGAGAAAATCCCTGGCGAGAGGCCTCCTCCGGGAAGTGATTTTATAAAGAAAATTTTTTTTATTACCATTTTTTTTTTACACGGATCAGGTTCGAGTCCTGACGGTGACAGTCGTAAGGATTTCCACGGAGGTCTCTCGTCGATGCTTCTTGTTTATTTTATTTTTTATTTCTTCCTCGCTGTTCTCATCGCTTGGACAATTCGTCAATAACCGGTAATAGCGAATAAAACGTTTGCTTTTTGGTAGAATCAAGTTAATCACGGTGGTTGCCTAACGTGTATACATTTGAAAATACTTTGAAGTAACCGCTCATTTAATTTGTTTATTTATTTTTCTTTCTTTTTTTTCTTCTTCTCTCAATCACCGCTGTACATAGCGCGTATCGTGGACACTCGCTTATACATTTCTTTTTTTTTCTTTTTTTTTAACATAGTTTAACAAACGATATAAACATAGTAAAAGAGACAGCCTTTGGTTAAAATTGCTAATGAGTGTTTGTCTCCCAAATTTTTCTTGGGAAATGATTTTCGGTATATCTCGGCTCACAGACTCATTCTACGTGCGGACCAACTCCACCTCCACATTATATTTATAATCCATTATATTTTATTCCAGATTGTCACTCACATATTACTGCATAACTGCGATCAATGCCATCCCGATATATTTCTATTATCATAACTTTTATCATCATATTTATTACATATCGTGTCCCAGCACTCCCGTCGCATGGCCTGCACTCTGTCCGCCTGTTAAATCGCCTGGCATTTAATGGTCTTGTATATAATATAATTTTCGAACGCGACACCTAACTGTACATAATGCATTGCAACGGATGAACGCGCGTAACGAGGACACTTGCTGCCTAAAAAAAATCCATAATGGAACCAAGTCGGTGAACGAAGAAAGAAAAATCTCCGTAACAACGCGTTTTCCGTACATTGGGCAGAGTGCACATCATGCTTATTTACTTTAGTTTTCGCCTTTCAACCGGCAAGGACCTGGAGATCTTGTGATACTTTCATTCCCAAGACGCGAGCGATCGGCGAGCCAAGAGGCCGCTCCGATTAGAACGTTCGGACGATGATATCCAGCTGCAAGATCTTTCGAAGTCTCACACGCTCTCCAGGTCGTTGCCGTGTGCTTTTCTGAAACAGCAAAAAAAAAAGAAATACCTAAACCGTTGTCCCTAAGGCCCGCCGGTTTTCTCACCAGTTATCAAGAACGTTTTCCCTTTACCTTTACATTTGTGTCTTTTCCCAGTGTCGAACTGCAGAAAGCTAACCTAGAGGCCCAAAATACCCAAACCCCTGGCAGCGGTACCACTCCCGGGGCATCCGGGGCCAGTGCTTCCCCTTCTACCACCACTACCACTGCCTCTCCTTTGGCCAGCGCCATCCCCCTGGCTCAGTTGCTAAGCAAGCCAGGTGCTCTCAACGCCTTATCTAGCCTGACCGCCCTCGGCGGGCTCACGGAATTGCTAGGTGGAGCCGCGGGTGCAGCGGCGACCGCCATGCCGGTACAAACTACCGGAGTACACAGATCGCATAAGCCTTTCACCCCGAGACTGCGCAGTCCGGGGGCACCGGGCCCCACCGACAGTGGAAAATTCAAATCGGAGCGCACCAAGTACAACCCGTACTGAAGCGCGGCCGAGATGGCGTCATCGCCGCGAGAAAAGACGTAAAATGGACGCGCGACCCCGGCATCCTCACCGTCGTCACCACACGCCGCATTATATTACTATACTTTATTATATTCATCTTACGTAAACGCGTCCCCGTGCTTGCATCCCTTACACCTTTCTTTTTCTTCTTTCTCACCACGACGTGCGATCACGTTCGTTGTGGGAGAAAAGAAAAGGTGGAGGGATGAAACGGAGGGGGTGCTCGACCCGCAACTGGATCGCTTTATAACTTTTGTTCAAACTCGTGTTTATCTTGTGTAAGATCATTTGTACTTGGACGCGTACAGATAAGAGTGTGCAACGTCTCGTCCCTTGCGGCTTTTTTTCTCTTATCATATTTTCGATACCTTTACACGTTACTGTCATCCATTTACGGGTCGAGATACTATATTGATATCTATTCGCTTTTTTTTTGTCTTATACATCCTTTTTTGTTCTGTATTTTTTTTTGCATTTTTTCTTTTCTTCCCTCCTCGGGGGTGCGAGGTCGCCCACGCGTCTCCGCAAGACAGTCTTTTTATATTCATATTATTAATTATCGATTATTATTATTACACTAGCCTTTCGATCACGACTTTATTAGCTTAGATATATTCTAATGTAACGTTCTTTTTTGTCAATTGTTTTCTTGGCGCTATGTGTACATATAGCGCGCTATACATATATATCTTTTTCGATGTCCCATTTTTTTCCGAACTTTTTTCTCTTTTTTTTTCTTCTTTCCTTTTCTTGTGATATAGTCGCATTATTATCGGGATACATTTAGTTATGCGTGGCGAGTGATCTTGTTGAGACGGAGCGACAACGGTACGACGATGTTTATATCCCGAAAATATCTGTTTGTTTGTTTGTAACTGTAATTGTAGTTTCTTAGTAAGTTTTTTTTGTTCTCTTTCTTTATTTTTTTTTCTGACTCTCCCTTCGATCGTGTAATTTCCATATGGAAAAGAAATAGGCAGTAGCTCTAATAGACCGGAATCATGTTTAGAGTATCAAGGTGGCGACGGTGGGCTCTGTCGTGCGTTAAACACAATTTGTTTAATAATTATCCTTTAACGAAAGTCGTACAGTGAATAAAAAAATAAGAGAGAGAAAGAGAATGAACGTAAGACGAAGAAAGAAAAGATGTCACGACTCGGCCCGCCGTCCCCGTTACGGAGAGCTTATTAACAACAAGGACGCCTTGTTGATAATCGTCAACGAGTATCGCTGCACGGAATAATCAATCAATATATAATGTCGTATTACTATAAATATAATGTAGAGGTAACGCATCTAATATACGATAAACATTACAAATGTACATGGTTAGACACACACAGACACATACTCGCTTCTTTGATGCGTTTTTCTTTTTATTTTTTTTTTCTTTCTTTCTTCCTCATCAAACTTATATTATGACACGGAGACACTTCGGATGCATTTCCAATGTACACGATTACACAGTTATTGTATGCATACTTGCGTCATACGGCTATGACGTCTACACCGTCGTCGACGTAATAAATCCATTACACAATGACCTGCTGTAACGTCGATGCACGAATTCCTTCCTCTCGCGGGTAATTAAATTCGCTTTTAATTCCTTTCGTTCTTCGATGATACACGGAAAGTATAAAATTGCTGTCGGTAAAGAGCGTCTTCGGTGATTTTCAATGAAAAATATATAATTTTGCCTTCGCTCGCGAGGACACGCCTTCTCGCGTGGCGAAGGATACGAAAGTAACGACAGAGAGAGAGAGAGACGCATCTATTTTTGGCACCGACTACGAGAACAGAAAACGATTATCGAAAACGCTTTGTTTTATCGTTCACGTATTCGTGCACGATTATCTTAAGAGGAGAGACTTCGTTCACGACGCATCATTGATTAACATTTACTAACGTTCACATAGCTCGAGCGGAAGAGAGTATGGAAGATAGTGCGTGTGTTTGAATATAATATATGAATGTCGAGAGAATGTTAGTGCTAGAGAGAGAGAGGGGGGGAGAGAGAGAGAGAGAAAGAGCGTAAGAGGATATAAATAAATCATCATTAAACATTTGTGTGCTCAATTCTAGTTCTTAGCGAAGAGTACCAGTAGCGATTTTTTCGCGACATTAGGTCGACACTCGGTAGAGGGAATGAGTGTTTAAAGTGGGTCCACACGGAAGAGAAAAGAAAAAGAAAAAAGAGGAAGAAAAGTCCAGCCAGGTAACGAACTCGAGGAGATTTTAATACTCTCTCGCGTTTCAACATTTTATTTGGCAGACGGGTGGCGGTGGGTGGGAGGGCGGAATGGAGAGGGAGGGGGGCTAAATCTCGTATTCACGTTTACCTTTCGTTCTTTCCTCTTTTCTCTTTCTCTTGAATCGAGCGCGTCTTTCGTCCCACCGAGAGTTCGTCTTTACAATTCTCTTTTATTTGTTTTTCCCTCTTTGTTCGCGCATCTCGTGTCGCGGGACAATAATTTCAATGAGAACTTTCGTGCGACTCCTGCGTACTTTGAAAATTAGAAATGTGGAAAAAAAAGGAAGTGTGTGTGAGAGAGAGAGAGAAAGCTGATAACAGAAAAGAAAAAAAATACGAATGACAGCGAGAGAGAATGTGAGTGAAGGAGAGAGCGGCGTACGAGCGTGTGGATATCTCGCAGGATCATTTTGCGAACGAGATAAAACTAAGACGAGGAGAGTAATGAATTTTTAGTGTATATTGGTCTGTAATGACGTCGCAGAGCTATACGCATTGTGTGCTTAGCAGACATTGGCTACCCTGTATCACCTTGTTGAATAAAGCTAGGCATATTTAATACAAAACGACACCAGATCTTACCCTGTGGCTTTCCTGAAACATTCAAGATTCTCAAGGGACCTGAATATCTGTTGAGCGCAGAGGATCATCCGAGTTTGTGATAACACTTGGGGATGGTCCTTTGATAATCTTACATTCCACGAACATACCATACCTACCTTTATATCCAAGAATATCTTTAAAATAGATAACAGTCGACGAAATAAGGGGACAATGCAAAGTTTTTGCTTCCTGTATGATCAAAGCTAGTCGTGTGAATTCTCTGTAGCGAGTACTTGCATTGTTCCTTTATTTAAATATAATTCATAAGTTATATATATTACCTATATATTTGTATCTGTAAGAAAAAAACATACCTAGTGTTAAATTAGACTTAATTCTCATATAGCGTCTACGTTTATGAATTATATACAATTGCATGTGTGTTACACGTGTCATGCTATATGTATACGAGAAATATGTACAAGGCCGGATATTGGAAACTCATTTGGAGAGTGAGAGGAAGGATGTAGGAGGAGTGAGAGAGGAACAGAGAGAGAATGAGCGAGCGAAAGAGAAATATTGAGAGCGATTTAAGAGAGACAAATGCATAATTTAAGAGAGAAATGAGAGAAAGAGAAGAGATGTATCCATCCACAACCAACTTGACCCAGGCTCCTGCCCATCTTCGGTAAGCACCATCCGCTCCTCTGTAGTCCTCTTAATCTACTTCCCCCGTTTAACCGCAAATCGTTAGAGAGTGAAAAAAAAAGAAAAAATCATAACCATTCGAATTTTTTACTTTTTGGTTCTTTTTTCGAGTTTTTGTCCAGAAAAGAAATTATTTGTTTTAATACGTCTTATTGACTGAAATTACGAAGGAAACGAAAAATCAAGTTAAAATATCCTACGTATATACATATATTTATATACACTTACGGTTTCTGTGTGTATACATATATATATATACACACACGAGATGTGTGATACCGAACTTCTCAAGTTTAACACACGAAAATCGCGAATTCCGGAAGAATCCTTTATCATCGATCCTTAGGAGAAGGATCTAAATTCGTAATGAAGATCCATCGATCTCTTTAAGGATCGATGCCCTTCTCTCGTTTCGCATGAACCCGTACTTCTAAATATTTCAAAAAAAAAAAAACGAAGATTCTTTGACTGGATATATTTTTTTCCTAGAAACTCTTAATAAATTTGAAAACTTGCAAACATATTAATTTCCAAAAAATATTTCTTGCTGGAATATTAAAAAAAACAAATTAAAATTCATTCGAGTCATCGTACACAAATAAAGGAGCAGTCCTGACAATTTCAGTAGTTGAGAAGTACTTCCGGTAAGGGAAAAAGTCAAACCTCCAACCCCCCCCCCCCCTTCTCTCATATCCGGTAACTCATGGATCGCTGAAACAATCGAACTTCTGTTTCAGGATATCGATGGAGACCGCAGGAATGGCGATCCCTGCGTATCACTACATTGCGCCGAATCACATCGTCAAGTCTCCGATCCACTAAGAAGGGTAGGGGAGGGGGGGGGATCGACCACTTGCTGGATGACGTCGATGGACGCAGGGCGTCGCGACGCGCGCGAAGCTGTCAATGGCATCTCTGGGGCTGGGCCACAACACTGTGTTCAACCAGCTTTGCTATACACCTCTGAGAACATCAATACGAGGAGATACATTTATACACTTAACAAATACGGTACACTACACAGGTGAATGGAATAGGTTTAAAGAGAAAAGAATAGAGACGAGACGAAGATGAAGAAGAAGCATAAATGATCACCGAAGATGCATGCGTAATACGCATACGCAAAGCTTACAAATGGATCTTGCGAGAAACGCCGTGGGAGGGATGACAGAAGAAAATAAGTGATAGGGATTAATGTGTGAGAGAGAGAGAGAGAGAGAGAGAGAGAGAGAGAGAGAGAGAGAGAGAGAGAGAGAGAGAGAGAGAGAGAGA
>JAYRCB010000290.1:0-10099 GCA_036026315.1 Trachelus stipa | reverse complement strand
ACCTCCCACCACACAGCCATGATCCGCGGAAATTCTTCATTCTGATTGGTGCATCTTAAATGCTTCCTATTTAAAAACTATTCAGAATTTTGGCAAACGGTTTGCGGGAGGGTACTCGGGGGACCCCCAGCCGTCACCCACTTTCGGGTGTAAAAGTAATTTTGGGACACCCTGTATACCAAATTTGAAAGATCCTCGTGGACGAATTTTTAGGGAACAGGGGAGAGGGTTGTCCTCTGCATGCCATGCCTTAGACCCTTTCTTGGAATAAGGTCCTGTGTTTGAATTTGCCTTAGACAAAGGTCTTCGGTTTTTCGTTTACGCAATGGAGGAAAAAAGAGCGACGGCTAGTCAGCGAAGACTTGCACTCCTTTCATGTCTCATAAAATTGGTTGACATGCACCAGACATATCTGTCGAAGTGCCTCGCTGTTCCAGACACCCTTACATATGAAAACCGAAGCTGTCTTTCCTTCAAGGCGCCATCAGAACCGAACATAAACTACCCCAAAATCGTTGTTCATTATAGTATAAAAAACTGCCAAACAGAAGTAAATTCGAGCCAAAAAATTGGAAAAAAATATATGTTGCTCGCGACAAATAAATAAATTTTACGTGTCTTTGCATTTTTGCGAAAAATTATTTTATAGGGGTAACCACCCCCAAGTACATTTTGTTATGTATCTCTTCAATAAAACAGTTTTTACGAACGCAACCAACTGGGAAAATTTTCTCACAATGAGAGATCAAAAATGTGATTTTTTCAAATTTTTCAAAAAATTGTTATGGGGGTAAACCACCCCAAAATTATTTTTCCTTATACAAAAGCACCATGAGTGCAGTTTACTTTTGGTATATTCCCGTAGAATAAAGGAACTTACATTACATAAATTTACATTATCAGAAGTACGCGTTACATTAGGAAAATGTGAATTACCAAGGAATTATTTTAACAAATAGATTTATAAGACCAGCAAGCATTAGCAGACTTTATTATTTCTCTTACCTCATTTCATTTAATACACAATTTTCATGCTGCACTAAGAATGGCAAATTTTATTACGGTTTATTTTCTTTTCACTATATTCTCTTTATTTTTTACACTTCTGAAAATTTAAAAGTTCATTTCAATGTAAAATAAGTAAATCTTCCTACATTTTCACAAGCTAATCTTTTTAAAAATAATGAAAATATGGATCAATACGGAAATACGTAGTTTCCATTTTTGTTTGTACTACCATGTCATTTAAAATTGGAACAAATTCTGTAGTCCTTGAGGATAAACTGCTTCTTATGAAGAATCATAAGTCGAACCCATACATTTTCCTCACAAAAGAAATATATAACTTGGTGTATGGACTCATCTTAAAGTCATAAATCATTTCATTTGTAGTACGAACACCTCAGACCCTGTCCCTTGTCGGGACCATAAACTTCAGTCCCTATCCGAAGGTCGTGTTTTTTCGACCAATGAAAATTCTTGAACATAGCAGTAGGAATCAATGTAACAAGGAGCACAAAAAGGTTATTTTTTCACCAGTTGCTACACGACAAATTATATTTTCGTGAATCTCTAATCAAGATGTTGATAACCAAAAGGCGTGGAGATTAATAGTACGTAAATAAGACACGGGGTTCTTGTTACGCATTCATACAAAACTTTCGTGGAGACCGGGACTGAAATATCAAACAGGACAGCGCCTGAATTCAGACAGGAGCTGAGGTTTTATTCTATTCATGAATAAATTGATAATTTTTTGGAGGGTGTTATTAGTACAACGTATGTAATAATTTCGCAAGTTTATGTACTCTTCTGAAGCGTTGACACATGGATGAACAGCATTTACAAAATATAATGGTCGAATGATAAATGTTTGCGTAGACATTATTTTTGTAACATTTATTTTTATATTATATAAACATACTGTATTAGATAGTATGGTCATGAGCAACGAATTGCATTAAATATTTATTCGATCATTTTTGCTTATTATACCATGTTAAATATCAGATTGTTAGAACTTCATTCACAAGTTTTCCATTTATAACATAAATGAGATGACATGTCGAATGAATTCATATATTTTTTCATAAGTCAACGTGTTAACTAATAATTTTATTACAATCACATTTGACGGCATAATTTTGATCAGCAAGAATTAAGAAAGGAATCTATTATTTCCTATATGTATCTGTATGCACTGATAGACGATATGCAGTCAAAATATCAATACATAATTCATACTACACACAGTCTGCAACCAGTATCGAGGGCAAGTGAAATTGAATATGAAAAAAATAAGTTCTTTGTACAATAGAACCAAAAAAGAATGATTTTTTGATAGAGAAAATCGAAGGGCCCAAGAAAATGGAGCAGCAATAATCATGCACGCTTGAATCAATCTGTTCTTCACTTTGATTTCTGGATGAATATACCGGATAGAAACTACAGAGCTATTTATTATTAACAAAATTACCTTCAGGTGGTATCTGAACAATCCTACATATATATACATAAAACTGTCAACATATATGCCTTGTGACTAATAGTAAATGTCCGAAAGAAATGCCATGCGATATATGTATGCATAATGTTAATTTACATACATTATTTGAATATGAAATAATAATATTACAGCATTATCGATATTAACGGCATCTCGAAATGAAGATGATTCCTTACGTGATTTTTACAGATTTTATCGAGATCTATTTTGTATCGTATTTTTTGTTACTGTTTATTTAGCGATTTCTTGCGGCAGAATTACTATCTCAGATGCATTAAAAAATGAAAAAGTCACACATATTGCAAACAGAAACTAAAATCTTGGGGTTTCTAATTTGTGAAACCGAGCGTAAAGAATTTTGGTAGATCACTCGTTAACATCATCGTACGTTTCATAGACTTCGAACAGACGTTATGTTTACAAGGATGTTAGTTTCTAGTAAACCAACTGAAAGCCTTCAGCAAGAAATATGTTATTGTTACTGCGTATAAAATTTTATCACGTTGTTGTCGTTGTAGCATTTCGAGTTCGACTGCCATCACTCGACGATTCAATTTTCCAACTTGGCGTCGTAAATGTTGGATTTCTTCACTGGGCGGAAGAGATACATCCAGGGCGCTATACGATGAAGTCTGCTCTCTATAAAAGTTCCAATGTCATTAATTAAGTTTCCTTAAAAACCTAGTAGTATACAATCGTGTGCAAAAGTCTTTGACCGAGAGCCATTCAGTTAATGTATAATTGAATTTGGCCAAAGACTTTCGAACGTCGGCTTATATTTGATTCAAACTTGAAAAATTACTTTTCTTGCTCCATAAATTTACTATTTAATCGGTTTTAAGTAAAAGTAGTCATATTTTCAATACAATAATATTAATTTCTAATTTGTAAATAGACAAGCCCACCTTCTTATTATTAAACACTCCTAATAATTATGTAATTAATTTACACGTATCGCATACGGAGCTGGTCAACTTAAACACACCAACTGAAGTTAACCTGTTCATTTGAAGTTCCCCGTCTATTGGAAAAAAATTTCAACTGATACGTTCCGGCTGACTAGCCTTGTATGACATGACTGTTAACAACTAATAATTTATTGATTCCCTAAGTTGTCGATGTACTTTATAAAAAACGTTTAAGTATAAGGAATATACCTTGCATGTCGAGCGATATGAGTTTCAGGATTATATCGGTGGCGTGGGTGACTAATATTGGATTCAGCTTCTCTAAGTTCATTTGTGAAAGTATTAACATCGTCTTCGTCAACTGCTGGAAAATAGTGATCCGCTAATGTCAAGACTCGCGGCGGCGTCTATATTTAAAAGAATCAAAACATTAATTAAAAAATGCTCCCTTTTTTGCATTATAAAAATATTAAAAGCATAGCGAAGATCAACTGTTATGAAGTGTTAAAGCTTTTTTATAAGTGTCATTATTATATAAGTCATGAAGACTATTTAGGAGTCATATTTAATGGCGTGCTTAATTGCGCACAGATCCAATTGTACACAAATGCGAATGCTGGTTAACTGAATGATCGTACACTGGTCAATAAAAACAATTAGAAGCTATCTTTATTTGATAGAATCTATAGAAGCTTTCAGTGTGTCGATGAGAATTTTATACATTGATTTAACAATGTCCTAATATGAGAGCATTAAATTTTTTTCGAACTTAAACTAAGCTAACCTTACCTAAGCTAATGAAAAATTATAAACAATAGTAATAAATAATCCATATTCAGTTCTATTCTGAGTAATCAACTTTGTGTAAAATATACTGTGTAAAGTATTTTGTGTCCAATTGGGCAGGTCCCGCCCAGGACTTTTTATTGGCCATCTACAAAAGTGGTTCATCGCCCTGTTAACATTTCATAGCACATGTTGTCGCCTATGGCGTCACAAATATAAAAATCCTTTACAAATCATTCTTTTATTTATTCATCCTCCCGGGGGCCCCCCCATTCTTTCACTCCTTAAGTGTCAGTGACGTCTCTAGCCGTAAAAATAGATCTGACCACAAGTGTTCATAAGGTCTTTAGAATAAATATTTTTACGAGTACGATTTTCTTAAATCTTATTACCCAGTGGTTTATAAGATCGTTGAAATAAAATATATACAAAAATTCCTAATTCAAAATAGTGGAACTATTGTAATATGGCACGAAACAGAAAGTTGAATTCATTCGGTTCAAATATAATAAAAAATTGCGTTTCAAAAAGAATTTTAAATCCAAGCACTTCAAAGTCAGCTGGTAAATCAATAAAACTATGGATGTATATAAATTTACGAATCCAGAGTGTATCACGAGGTCGCCGTAGGATTACACCCCATTTTATTATATGTCATCTTTTTTGCCAAATTTAAATCTTGATTTTGACTTTTTCAATTTACGATGTACATTCGGATTTTACAAGTTTTAAAAGCGCCAAAGAACAATTTTTATTTAAATTATTTAATTTTCAATGAAAATATTTCAATATAGCCATTTTGATTTTTGAAATTCGGATTTTTTATTCGAATCCAGCTATCCTAAACACCCACAAGGCCGAGTGGTTATGTAAATCATGACTTTTTAAACAAAAACATTTTTAGGCCAGAACGTTAAATTTTCCTGAACTCTTAAAGGGTTAAAAATTGTAATTGTGAGTATCTCTACACCTAGGGAACAGTGATATGTACTGCGTTTAGTGATTATAGATTATAGATAATAGTGATTTAACTTATACTTTTAAAAAAAACATATTTTTAAATTTCTATTCTCATTATTCTCTACATAATCCTGAAACAATTTTTGTTTGTGGTAAAAAGCGAAAATGTAAGATGATAGTACTCCCTCAAACTCCTAACTTAGCACACTCTTGCACATGTGGAATAAACGGCCTGGCGATCGCGTTTTTCGTGGGGGCAGGTCAGCGCAGCATAGCAAACTTTCTATTGCAATATATCTGAATTCTTTTTCTTAGTATTTCCCATAAAATCTTATGTCTTTTAATTAGCAAAATTATAAGAAATTATTATACCGGTGAAAATATAAACTTATATCAAATAGTAAGAAAAGGAACATCGGTTCAAACATATATCGCTCCTATCATCGTGTTTTACGACGTTCGCTTTGTAAAACTGTAGTTCGGGAGTTTCGTTTGCAAAACTGTATTTGTCAACCTATTTTTGACCTGATATTGATGTTAACCTGATATTGATTCTTTAGTAATAAAGAATGTTATTCTAATAAAGGACTGTTATATATTTTTTTGTTAATTTTATGCGTACAATAAATTGGCAACGTTCGGCTTAAAAACCCTCAGACACCTTGTACAATGAAGTATGCTACCTATGCCTGAGGAGACTGCTTGAAATCGAGCAAAAGAAACGGGACAAGAAGTGTTTATAGCAGAATTACTCATAACAAAATTCAACGCGTTGTGTAAAACAACGCTGATGCTATATATTTCTGATGTTTTAGTATTTTAGGATGATGTTTCTGTTCTAAAACGTTTCTCCTTCGAAATCTTATTCACGACAATGGGATTGCAGGGTGACATACCTAGAACTGCAGACAGCCAAATTGGTTCCAATCGTCGTTCTTAATAGTTAAGAATCCCCGCTATTCGAGTGTTAAATAAATTAACATGGTGTGAAATGTCGGATGTGTTTCTATAACTCTTCTTAACTCCTTTCTAGAATGACGACTAGGCAGCCAAATTGTACACGAAACTGAACGTTCACAACGTTTCGATCTGTTTGCGGATCGCCAACAGGTACGTTCTATTAATCTTTAGAGGGTCGGCATTTTCGCCCAAAAATAGTGGTCTTTTCATATTGAGAATTTATTTATCGATACTGTGACGTAATTTTTCGATTCACGGTTACAAGACGACTCCAGCTACCAATTCAAATAACATTCTCACTTTCTGATTACCTTCGAGTTGCCATCCTACTCAGAAGCTACACTCTCGAATGGATTCGTACAGTTACGTCAATGCTCTCGAAAGATTTATTATTGTTGAGATGAGGTCGAGGTGCTCGAATCTGCCGTGCAGAGATAATCTCGATGTATCGAGTTGCCCGGCAGAGAAAAGTACCCCGAAGGAGACGTCTCCACGAATCGACAAAAGTCCGGGCAACATACCGGCGCCCCGCTGGAGAGAAGCAAAGGACTATCGAGCAGGCGGAGATAAGGTTTTTGATACGGTCAAGGGCAGGGGAGCCTAGACCCAAGTTGAGTATGTGGGTCCCAGCTGTCGTCTCAATGCCCTGGGGAAGTGGTCGTGGAGGATCTTCAAGAGTTACGTCCGATTTGCTAAAGAATGCTCTCGATTTGGTTGAAAGGGACGACTCGAGGAAAAGGTTAATAGTTAGCCATTGCAAGGATCTCGGCCAATGAGAATGATTAGTTTTCCAATTTGACTATTGTCAAAGCAATCTGTCTTGAGACACCGACGAGGTGCCTCGAGACCGCTCACCCTTCCGTGCCATCTGTTGATGGTTTTTCTAGCCATGTTTCGTGAAAGGTCTAGAAGGTTCTCGCTTGTGTAGTTCTCGAATTGCTCTCGCAATATCCAGAAAATCCTATAGATTTTGTGCGTGTGCTTCGGAGGTGCAGTGCTGTGCTCTAGTGCAGTGCCCACCTGAGTGTCCCTTGGATACGGATTTCATGGATTAGCTAAACTGGCTCCTTTGAGGAATCCAAATTTCTTTATTGATGAAAAGATTTCGATTTTACAGTTCTAATTCGTTCTGCTACATTTTCAATCAATTTCTCTCTGCTTCAGGCACTATTTTTTACTTGACGCTTACTCCGACCCCCTCGCCATTTCAACCTAGCAGCCTGAGCGGCTGTGCATTTTCGTAACCGTCCGCTCCCGTTCCTGCATCCAATTGCGTTTGCTGATTTTATGCGACCCGTCGATTTCACGTGTTCCCAAAAATAAACAGGATACATTAAACTACCGAATTTTCTGATAGGTTCCGGTAGAACTCTTGTTTTGACGGAGTTAAGACTGTTCCACCCCAACTCTCAGGTCATACCCCGGTGGTACAAGAATTGACTGGCACCTATAGGATTGCGGATGCATGGACGAGGGGTGAACGGTCGAAGGTGATGTAGGTTAGTTCTCGAAGATAGTTTTCGGTTTTAGGCTCCCAAGATATGTTGCGTAAACTGTTAAAACAATCTGAGGTAAAATTACTAAACATGTGCAGGAAGCTCTATCCTAGATTTACGGTCTGAAAATACGAAAAATACCATTACCAGGTAAGAGTTTAAATATAAGAGGTGTTCGCGAAGAATAAGAGTCACTGTTTAAATTAGTTTAATAGTAATATGGCAAAATATTGAGGTATATATAATATTATTTAAGTTTTGGATGTCAGTTTCAAAATTGACTGTATTTTTGTTTCTAAAAATATTAATCATTTTTAATAAGCATCGCCTGTGGCAATTATTTTCAATTCCTAATATTTTTGTATCAGCATAATTAAATTCATATTCCATTATAATTCTATCTTCAACAAGGGCCGTATGTGAATCTGTGTGATGATCGATGACACTTTTATGTTCTCTGACACGTGTTTTAAAGTGCCTACCAGTGTGACATATGTAGCATTAGTAGCAGTTCTAACAAGGTATTTTGTATACGACATTAGATTTCTTTAAAGTACGGATATTATCTTTAGTATTACCGATGTAAGATTTTAAGTTGTGCATGTTGCTAATGACTATTGTATCGTTTCAAGATTCTATGTAAACGTTGTGTTAGACTATTTGTGAACGGTACTGCAATGTATCTGTGGCTATTGTCGTATTACATTGTGGTATTACTGTACGACTTCCATATCATTTCATGTTTTTAACTATATTTTAATAGAATGTACTTGATAACAATCCCCAAAGAGATCGAAACGTCAAACGCACCCTCAATTTTGTATACAATTTGACTACCTGGTCGTCATCCTAAAAAGGAGTTAAGAAAAGTTAAATGAAATCTTTAGCTACCAAAACAACAAAGCTTCTGTTTGGCATGAGTTAAATGAGCTCTACATGCAGCCATAACTTTTTTAATCCAAATAATCTTCCCAATCATTCTTGAAAGTATATATGTAAAAAGCATTATTACGTTGTTTGAATAAAATCCATTAAATACAAAGTTTGTGAAACAAATACATTTATCATAAGTTTTATTGAAAGAATAACGCAATGAAACATTAGGTTAACGATATAAACAAAAATAAAACACGATTCATTCAAAGCTTATGGTACAATGTATGACATTATTTTACACATATTTTAAGCTGAATAAGCAATGCACAGCCGGCAAAGCCAACGCTACCTGAAGCATCATATATTTATTTCCAATCTACAAGAAAAAATGTATTAATATACCACATGAAATAATACAAATATCTGGTAATCTGTTATTTGAAATATAATTCAAGATTAATATGCAACAAAATGTCGCAGCAATCAAGTTTGTCTCGAAACGCGACCACATTGAACATGGCAGTCGTATTTTACATGTTCATCGATGTAATGAAAATTATTCATATGTACAATGACCGGTATTAATACATGTGTCATTGGTTTCACCCGATTTTTTTCGCCCAATTTACCCTGAGATGAAAAAATCGAAAATCAGACACGTTGCTTTCTTTTGTCTCGAAGCATCAGCTTGCAATTATTCACACTTCTACATGGGATTCGATCATGGTGATAGAGCAGATCAAGAGATATAGCTGTTAACACTTTGACTGCCACGTTGGTCATATATGACCGACCACGGTTTCTCCTGTGCGAGGAAATCGTGTGGTCTATGACAAGAATTCATCCGCAATACTTTGCCGCATCTTCGCGGCACTTCAACCAGACTTTCGCGGAAATTTGAATGCGGAAGAAATATTATTAATGTCAAAATGACTTTACCTTATATTGTAAGGAAGATATCGACATTCGAAATTTGATCATTTTTTGATAGATTCGCTATTGAAGTCTACGTGTTCCTTGCCGCAGATTTTGGAGTCTATATATTCGTCAAAGTTGCTCGGATATTCACAATTATATAGTAAAATTGGACTTCTAGCCATAGACTAACAGATTTAGTTTCCGACAGAAGTGCCGCGGACGTGTTCCAAAGTTTGGTATATCCCATCCCGGCAGAAGTCTGGCCGTAATGCCGCGGAGATGCGGCAGAGTATTAGGAACGAATTCTTGCCACAGACTACAAGAGTTCCTGGCTGTAGTCTATACTACACATTAGTCTACACTCAGGAATAGTCACATCTCCTGATCTACTCTATCGCCTGGCTTTAATTCCATGGAGAAAGTGTGTACAATTGCAAGCTGCCACTTCGAGACAAAAAACACCATACCCGATTTTCATTTTTTTCATCTCAGGGCCGAGATCCGCGACAAAAAATCGGTCGAAACCAATGATACACGTATTAATATCGGTCATTGTTAGTTACTCCCAGAAATGAACGTACACTCTGTTACGCCCCATGATATAGTTAATCTCCAGACGCAAAGTCAGCTTTAGGTGAATGCTGACCCTACGAATAAGGCTTTAAGATAAGAGCCATGAGAGACACCTT
>JAYRCB010000289.1:0-18556 GCA_036026315.1 Trachelus stipa | reverse complement strand
AGAGAGAGAGAGAGAGAGAGAGAGAGAGAGAGAGAGAGAGAGAGAGAGAGAGAGAGAGAGAGAGAGAGAGAGGATTGCGGCTGGGCTGATCTTCGTTGCCTCCGAGGGCTGAGACTAGTGAGATTTTCTGTACCTTTTCGATTTTGTGGTGAGATCTTTCGCTTCCCTTAATATTTTCTGACTTTCTTGTTGAAGATTATAGACACGTGCACGGCCAAACCGTCCGTTTAGCCCGGGACAAATTTGCTTTGCCGTTATCGGGCGAATGTCTTTCCGCCTGTTATCGTATAAAGGACGATAGTGCCGTTATAATTTTGTATCTTTGAGTTTCCGATTTTGCGCTTTTTACTAAATGATATATGATTTCTATCTTTTCTGTAATTAACGAATTTTTTGGGATCTTCGCCGAAGGGAAACGCGGGAATCTGTCTGCCCGAACATTTGACCCCGGGTTGACCGGCTTGGTTATTCTACAGCCAGATTCTCTCGCTGCCGAATTATAATGTTTTTTCGATTATTATAAAATTTTGCCGATTATTGTGAGATATCGTTTACGTTAATTATTATTCTTTTGACGGTGTCTAATTACTTTGAGATTTTCGAACCATACGTTTTGTTAAAGTCAGTGGCGAGCCCACGCTGTATTAATTCTGATTACTTCTATTCATACTGTTTCTCAAATTTTCCTTTTTCGAATTGGGCTAAGATAACTGAATTCTTTGCTTTCCCTTAACTGTTTGATTTGCTGAAATGTGCTTTCGATTTTAATATTCCTATTTTGGTATGCGATATCTTCCGTTTTTCTTTCTGTAAATTATTGCTGGTGTTTCGTATCTAGTTATCGTTGCCGAACCTTAGTGTATTTTCGCTTCTCTATCGCTGTTTCAATTTCCCGAATTTTACGTATCGCGATCGTCGCTCTGACGTCGCGCGCCAGGCGCCCTTCGAGGCGACCTTGTTGTTTACGTTCCTCGACGCCGAGCCTTCTGCCGGTTTCGAAATTGTACTACCCGTTCCGAGAACGTTTGACTGTCGCAACGATTATTAAATATTCTTTATAATATTTTATATTTTTCTGACTGTGATATTTTCATGTGACATTTCTTTTACTAATTTATTGTGAGCTTTTCTATTTTATGGTAACGATTTTTCTGTGTTCGCGATTTTAAGCTTGTGTTAACGAACCCGCGCGTATTATCTTTTTTCGGGTCCATACGGATTTATCTTTTCTTTTGCGTGACTCTTTCGTATTGCTATTGCCGATCGCGGTGATTATTTCGCGCGTGCGAGAATTGGAACCGCGCAGTCGTTCCGCTGCCGTTCCGTTGCCGTTCCTTGCGTTCCGATTTTTGTTAGTTTATTGCTATTTTTTTGTTTTATTTCAAAACGTATTTGTTAGTTTTTCCGCGTACTTATGTTATTCCGACTGTATTAATTTTCTATAAATATTGTTTTATGAAATATCGAGTCCGCGTCGTACTTGCGTGTGGGCTCACGCGTAGCGCCTTTGCTGCCGAAATTTTCCGATAGATAGGATGCGTCTATAGTTTCTTAAATTATATTTTGTAATTCTTATTTCTTTCGCTTTGTATAGCTGCCGGTTCTAGATACTGATTATTGTGAATTAATTTTAAAACTTTTGTGAACTATGCTTGGCTTTCGCTCACACCTTCGTTAATGCCTGCTTTAGAGCTTTTGTAATTCCGTAATGGTTTTCTAACTTATTTGCATTTCGTTTCTGCTTAATACAGCTCCGGTCCGTTAACTCATTACCCTGAAGTATTTTATTTTATAATTTCTTATCGCTTTCCTAAAAATTCTTGGCTGGTTTTTCTCGTCCCTACCTCTTGAACGCCGCGACGCTTCCGACGAGGTAGTCTCTGAAGCGGCCTACCGTGGGACGTATAATGGTCTAATCTTGTCGTCTTTGTTTTCGAGTTCTGGGTAAACTGTAGATTTAGTTACATTTTCTCTTCTCTATCGTGGCCGTGGTGCCCTATCGCATTTTGAGTGGCCGTGGTGCCCGTTAGGTTTAGTTCGCCTGGTGGCAATCTTAGGTTTAGTTCGCCTGGTGGCATCTCTAGTTTTAGCTCGCCTGGTGGCACTTTTAGGTTTAGTTTGCCTGGTGGTAGTCGGTTACCCCGGGTTATTTCTTCTCTCGACTTTCGCGGTATCGAAAACGAGCTTAGGCTCGTGGTACTCCTTAGAGGGTACCTGGCGCACAACCTATCTTTCGATCTTGCCGAGACCACTGACGTTCTCGATTTCCGGGTTTTGGTAGCGTTTCGTTTTGCCGACGAGAGAAATATCGTCGCAATATATATATAACCACTATTGCATATAATCATATAACTTGTTATATTCACACGATAGAAATATCATACACATGCACACACTCTCTACTAACCATTGTAACACAAACAACATAAACCAACAGCTACACAAACAAGATACGAGCGATAACTAGTACTATCAAATCGTACTCGGGGCATTGTAAACCACAAGTTACTAATACTTCAATAGATATCATTTTGTTATTCAGCATACATTGGCATTGTTCAAAATCAGTTGTAAAATACCCCAGTTTTTCCATTCATTATATATACATAAGAATCTCGACTTCAATCATCGCTCTGTACTTCCGAAGATAAGCAACAGAACAGCTGGGTGCGCATAAGCGTTTCAAGGTGGTAAGAATCCCAAGTTAAATAATAAGTTCGCCCTCCACATACTTCCTCTCGGAACGAGACGTGTCGGACGTAACATGTGAAATTATGATAAACATAAGACCATATCAATTGTGCATATTTTCTTTTGCACCACATATTAACGTTTTAGGACGTTTATGAGGATCATACTTGTTTTTCATAGTTGCAGGTGCTTTTAAAAATACCTTAGAAAACTTTCAGGGCGATGCGTATACAACGGTGAGTAATATATACACGCCTCTACATCTATATATACCCCTGTATATCTATATATAGGGTATCTCAATTTAACTTAGACAGTGGAATATCTCGAAAACAGGGAGTTTTCGTAAAAAATGTTTGAGACAAAAGTTGTCGGGTTCGAAGGGGGCCATCTAGTAAGATACCTGAATTTTTAGCCTCGGGCCTGTGTTGGGCCCTGTGAGACCCAAGTCCATTTTTTTAAATGGGAAGACCTATTTTTCGTATCCGGACATTTCGTCTAAGGACATTTCACCACGCGACTTTTCACCTATAGACATTTCGCCTAAAGACACTTCGCCACACTGACATTTCACCACAGCGACATCTCGCCTACACGACATTTCGCCACATACTAGATTTCGCCAAAAATTTGAGATTAGTTAGGTTATGTTAGGTAAGGTTAGGTAGGTTATTAGATAATTTTCTGATTTCCTATTACAGAAAAAAACAACAAATAACTTCAAGTAAAAATTTCAAAAAGATTTTAAAGAAGTTAAAAAAATGTTAAAAAAATAAAAAAATGGAACCGTTGCCGACACGTCCCCGTCGTGGTTCTGGATTTTAAACTGAGCTCGACAGATCTTAATTAGAAAAAACATCGAACACAAATTTCAAAGGCATTAAATCCAATAAGAAAGAGATAACACATCAAAAGTTAACTTTTTTTATTAACATTTAAAAAAACGACAACTCTACCCACATACTGAGTCAAGTAACTTGGTACTAGAAACAACTGCAACACAAGACACTGCTCTTTAGAGCAGAAAAAAGTTATTTGCGGCCTAATCTGAAATTTGTGGCGAAATGTCTTTAGGCGAAACGTCGCGTGGTGAAATGTCCTTAGGTGATATGTCGTGTAACCCTATTTTTTAATGCAGATTCGTGTTGTATGAAAAATAAATAAAAAAGTTTTGTTCTTGATCATTTTCCGATAACCCCCTGCAACAGTAGTAAAAAGGTCCGTGAAGTTGAATTTTGACATTTTGATAATCTGACTACATTGAAGCTACAGAATGCTACTCCAGCCAATCAAGGCAAGATCAACGCATAATTTTGGCAGGTTAAAACAAGATCTATTCAAAGATTTGATCACTCTAGGCAAGATTAACGTATTTTGTCGAGGGAAACATCCCGCCGTACCGCCAACTCTCGCCTGCTTCTACTCGCCCGCGAAGCCAATCACAGTCTCCGCACGTCACGTGAACGCTTGCCTCTGCCAACCAACCATCAGGTGATTGACGTCTGAGCGGTAAAATACAAACTATGAATGAACAATTGTTGTATAAGTACTTGAATTATTAATAAATAAATACATTTTTGTTTTAATTAATTAATTGTTTATTGTAATAATTATTTGTTCATTTTAATTATTAATTTGGAGACCGTGGATATTAGACTTTCACTAGGTCATGGCAATTCACTGTCAGAAAGTCACAAAAGACAAAATCATAGAACATAAAATGTCAGTGTCGTACATTATTTCAAAGATACAGTACGGCATTTACAAATTTTGTCTTTTGTGACTTTTTGATAGTAAATTGTTACATTAAAAAAAATAATGTTTGTGCAAAGATTTGAATCAACAACCTTCGGATTGTGAGGCTGAAGCTCTGCCATTGCGTCACCCATCCTCTGTTACAGTAATGTTATCGTAACTTAATATCTGTTATCTGTTATCTGTTATTCCTGTTAAAAGTGCGCAAATATATTGTGACAAAGTGACGTGCCGTTTTCAGAGATGGAAGTATGCCACGAACATGACAGCACTAATGCACCCCTGTCCCCGAGATCGAACTTCTGCATTTAACGCGCTGCAGAAATGCCGCCATCGATTTAAATTTAATAAGCAGCCGACAGTTGTCTGAGGTATCAATGCATAATATATATCATATTTGGCTAGTGCATGAGATGTAAGTATGTTATTTTTGCAAAGCGTAGGTGGCGGCGCAATTCGAATTGTTTTGTTAGTTGTTATTCGGCCAGTTGTTATGACCGTTTGTTAGAAAAAGTTTTGATCGTAGTCATTAGTATTAATTATCGTTAATTAATTAAATCGAGGTGAAAGTGAGGATGAATCCGATGGATCAGGGTGTTGGGCCCAACAGTCAAGAGGATGTTCAAGGAGCACCGCCGGCAAAACGAGTAAAAATAAAAAAAATCAATGATCCTTGGTTATTAATATCCGAGTTCTCCGGCTGGCTCCAAGCAGTGCAATACGACTCTGATTTAGCGTTTTGCACTTGCTGCCAGAAAAAATTTAAATGCGGTAAAAGCGAGATTCAGAAGCATGCTTCGACAAAAGTACACATTCGGAGAAGAGCACTCGTAGCACCTGTACATGTGGAGCCTGCTTCTGAGGTACAAGTGGATGAGAATGCTCATAAAGCAACAATAAAGACTGCTGAAATTAAATTGTCAGCGTTCTTTGCTGAACATAACGTAGGAATTCAGACAGTGGACCACTTGGTACCACTACTTAAAGAAACTTTTAAAGACTCTCGAATAGCACAGGACCTTATTCTCGATCGGACGAAGTGCACCAGTATCATAACAAATTGCATCGGCCAAAGAGAATTGCAAAAATTAGTAGATATTTTAAAAGTTCAGAGGTTTTCGGTACTCGTCGTTGAAAGTACCGATATTACCGACACAAAATCTCTTTGCGTACTGGTACAATTTGTATCGCCTGACACCAAGAGAGTAGTCACAGAGCTCTTGGAGTTAATAGAATTAGACGCTACAATTTGTTCAGCCGAAAATGTGTACACGGCCTTCAGAAATTGCTTAGAATCAAAAGGGGTCCCTATTGCTAACATTGTCGGCATGGCTTCTGACAATGCATCAGTGATGACAGGGATACAAAATTCGTTTATGACTCGGTTAAATTTAGACGCGCCTGGCCTCATCGTATTGAATTGCATTTGCCATTCGTCCGCCCTAATTGCCAGTAAAGGTTGTGCTACTTTGCCTCGCTCCTGCGAATATTTGATTAGAAGCGTTGCCACGTACGTGTCTGGCAGTGCGAAACGCAGTGCAGTGCTCCGAGAGTTTCAACAACTTTTAGATATAGAAACTAATAAAATCCTCAAGTTGTCGGATACGAGGTAGCTCTCGATGCAAAAGTGCGTCGTCCGACTTCTTGATAATTGGGACGCCTTAAAAATGTATTTCGCATTCGCCGTTAATGAGGACAAACTCAAATCGGCAAAAGCAATTCTCGCAAATCTAAGTAACGAAATTATCAAAGCATACTTGTTCTTTTTGAAATATGCATTAAACTTTTTCAATAGCTTCAATGCACTCTTCCAGTCGAGAAAAGTCCTCATACACAAACTAGCAGAAAGCAGTAGGCTCCTCATCTCGCGGTTTGGTGGTAATTTTTTGAAACGCGAAGTTCTAAGCGAACTAATTTCGGGCACCTTGAACATCGCTCACTCATCGAATTTCATCCCCCTCGACAAGATTGTTTTCGGTCCAGAATGCGAAAGCCTATTAACGCAGATTCCTCCGATGCACGCAAATGAAATACGCCAAACTTTTTTGCGATTCTACATGACGGCTGTGACGGAGGTGGCTGCTCGTCGACTTCCGCTAAAGCAGTCATTATTAGACGATTTGCGATTTTTGGTCTCGAGTATCGCTATTAATTTTGAGGACAGAGGAAGCGTTAGAGATTTATCTACTATTACTAAGCGCTTTGGGACGTTTGACCTCACAAAATTAGCGTTCGAATGGAATTCGTTGCCCTCGATTTTCACCGAGTAAAAAAACAGAGTCTCCTCACTCTCGAAGTCAATTTATTTTGGAAAGAAATTGTGCAAACTAAGAATTTTTCGGGCGAAAATATGTTTCCCATTCTGGAACAAATAGTTGCAATAGTTTTGTCGCTTCCCCATTCGAACGCAGAGGTCGAACGTATATTTTCCATCGTCACCGATGTGAAGACGAAGAAACGCAATAAAGTAGGCCACAAATGCCTCAATGCTATTTGTCAAATTAGGTCCGCTTTTCAAAACGCACACGTTCATAGTTACACATTTAAAGTAGATGCTCAACACTTGGAGTTTCATTCTACTCGTAATTTATATCCGACACTAAAGCCGGACGCCGAGGGAACAAGATTTTGAGTTTTCACATTGCGTGTTAGACTACGATCAAAGCTTTAAAATCTATTTAAAAATAGAGAAATAATTAAATTACGTAAGAGACTGTGATTTATATATTAAGTTATCGTCGTGTCCGCGTAAAAGTACCAAAGAAATAAATTGAATTTTAGTAATATCGAATAATAATAACATTGACTCGTAATTGTCACACTCGTAATATTGACAAATATTGACTGACTCGTAAACCTATCTCATCTCGCTCTGCTCCCAATTGCTCTAATTCTCGTTCCACGAAAAGATATTTTTATTTTATTTTTATTTACCTCAAGGCCATAATAAATCAGTATAAATAAAAATATGGCTACATACTGCACATAATTAACGCGTTCAATAAAACTAAGAAAAAAAGTAATATAAAACTGTTAAATAATTAAACACAGAATTTTATTTGTTTATTTCAAAACGAACATAACGCGGTTAATTACTTTTAAATCTATATGATGATGTTCTGTTTTCTGTTAATTTGTTAATCTAACTTCCTGTTCTATCTGCGCAATAGGTTATGGGTCCAGGGACTTATATGTAAAAAAAAAAAGGAATTGGAAATTACAACGCGAGGAATTTTTTCGTGTTCGAACGGGAATAGCAGTGCATTGATACATAACCATGGATACGTCCACGGGAACATCTTTGCGAATACCGATGTTAACGAAAAATAATTATGACACGTGGAAGTTAAGAGTTCAGGGGATTCTGACAAAAAATAAAACTTGGGCGTACGTGAATGGAAGAAATATTAAGCCGGAGCTTGCGGAAAATAATGCAGCTGCGGTGGAAGTTTGGATAGAAGAGGACGAAAAGGCAAGAACGGATTTGTACCTGACCATCGGAGACGCGGAATTAAAGCAAGTGAGGCATTGTGCAACCTCACGAGATGTTTGGCTGAAATTGTAATCGATCTTTGAGTCACGAGGACCTGCCAGGAAAGCTGCTCTCTGGAAGAAGATAACGACGCTTCACATGGAAGAAAATTACGATATTTCGGAGCACATGAACGAATTTTTCGATATTATCAGTCAACTGTCAGGTCTGGATTTTATTATTGGAGATGAACAACAAGCTATAATGCTTCTGAATAGTCTGTCTGACAGTTATGATAATTTCCGGTGTGCAATTCAATCTCGAGATAATCTTCCGGATCCCGAGGTACTGAAAATAAAAATACTGGACGAAGTAAACTCCAAGAAAGAAAAGTCCAAGGAAGATGATCCCAACGCAATGTTCAACGCAAACAGAAGAAGAAATTCGAGAAATATGCGGCAAACGAAGAGAAATTCAAATATAAATGTCACAAGTGCAGGAAAGTTGGTCATAAGGCTGTGGATTGTCCCGAAAAACAAGAAAAGGCGCCAATAGCAGAAGACGTAAGTTTTCTTGTCTCTACGGACATCAATACTGCACTTCGTACTGCATCTACCGAGATAAGAGATACATGGTGCTTGGATAGTGGATGCACATCACATCTCTGCAACAACGAGAATTCTTTCAACGAATTAACAAGATCGGAACACAAAAATCTCAGTCTAGCAAGCAACGCTACGACAGAAGTAACAGTCAGGGGTTCCGTAAGTATTAAGACCTGGGATGGAAAGGAAAGTAGAAATGTGAATCTGGAAAATACGTTGGTCGTACCTGATCTTAGAACAAACCTCATGTCTGTCGCGAAAATAACAGATAAGGATAATCTCGTTATTTTCAAGAAAAAGCTCGTTGTCGTAGAAGACAGAGAAGGAAAAATCAAGATGATTGCTGATCGCGTCGGTGATTTATATTATGTCAGAAATACAGTAGATACAAGTCTGCAACTCATCGATCGAAAACATAACGACGGACCTGACGACTTAGCATCACCGATTTGGGCATCTGAATAAAACTGAAATCTTGAAAATGTACAAGAAAAAAATGGTGATTGGGATGAATTTGAAAGATAACGAGTCATTGTTACCGTGTTCAACGTGCTTGTAAGGAAAAATCTCAGCAACGCCATTTCCGAAGCAATCTGAAAGAATCTCTGAATTTTTTGATCTCATCCACACAGATATATGGGGTCCTAGTCGTGTAGAGTCGAGAGGAAAAGCAAAATATTTTGCGACTTTCATTGACGATTGCTTTCGATGGTGCGAAGTTCGGTTCCTTCAAAATAAAAGCAATATATTCAAGGTTTTTAAGGATTTCAAAACCATGATAAAGAAGCAAACCGGATGATCCATAAAGTGCATACAATCGGACAATGCAAAGGAATATTGTAACAAGGAGTTCGACGAATTCCTGAAGACTCAAGGAATAAAGAGACGACTTACGGTTCCTCACACGCTTCAACAGAATGGCACTATTGAAAGGAAAAATAGTACTCTTGTTGAAATGGCAAGGTGTATGATTATTCAATCTGGCCTTTCTAAATGTTTTTGGACAGAGGCAACTGCTATGGCAAATTATGTGAGGAATAGATGTCTCACTACGTCTCTCGATAGAAGGACGCCTTTTGAAGTGTTCTACGGTAAGCGACCACACGTCAAACATTTCAGAATATTTGGAGAAGAAGCCTATACATTGAACAAAAATCCAAGAGAAGGAAAATTTGATATAAAAGGAATTAAGTGTATATTCGTTGGCTACGATAAGAGATCAAAGGCGTATCGAGTCTGGCTACCAAATGAACGAAAGATCATTGTCTCGCGAGACTTACAATTCGAAAAGAATCTTAATTTTCGATCTCGATTATCATGTCACTTTTGCACCAGTTGCACGTCTCAGCTCTGTACGTTTCCTACTAGCTCTATTAGCAAATCTATAAATGAAAATACATCAATTGGACATAACGACGGCGTATCTCAACGGGATAATTGAAGAAGAGATTTTTATGGAAAAACCAGAAATGTTGTTGGAATCACTGGAAGAAATTATCAAATGATGAGGAACCCAGGATAAAATAAGAATTCGCGCAGCACATATGATTAGCGATTTACGAGGGGGAAATAAAGTTTGCAAACTTAATAAATCGCATACGGTTTAAAACAAGCCGGCCACCAGTGGCATAAAAAATTTGACCACGAACTCAGATCATTATATCTGAAACCTAGTGTAAGCGATCCCTGTATATACTCAATGGAGAGAAACGGTGAACTATTGATCGTATTAATATACGTCGACGACATACTCGTTGTCTATCGGAACACATCAAACTTGAATTATATCCGGAATGGTTTAATGCAAAAATTCGATCTCAAAGATTTAGGAAACGCCAAATACTGCCTTCGTATCGAAATAATTCAAGCTGATCAATATATTGCCATGTCGCAATCCGGATTTATTCGTGATATCATGCTCAGATTTGGTATGAAAAAATCAAATCCGGTATCAACTCCGGTGGATCTTAATCAAAAGTTAAAAGCTTGCACCACAGAGAGGAACACAAAAAGACCATATCAAGAGTTGATAGAAGCCTTGAATTATTTGTCCGTAGCTACTCGACCCGACATATCTTTTATAGTCAGTGCTTTGAGCAAATTTAACACTTGTTATGGAGATCAGCACTGGACAGCCGCAAAACTCGTTATTCGTTATCTGAAGGGAACGATTAATCACGGTATCGTTTACACGAAGAAATCTCATACAATCCAGGGATTCGTGAATGCTGACTGGGCAAGTTGTCAAATTGATCGGCGTTCTTATACAGGTTACGGCTTTATTATGAACAACGCAGCCATTTCCTGGGAATCCAAGAAGCAAAGAACGGTTGCACTTTCCTCGACTGAAGCCGAATACATGGCACTCACAGAAGCAACCAAAAAATCGTTGTATATTCGAAAATTTGCCTTAAAACTTAGACTACATGGAATTAACAAAATACCAATTAAAATTAATAATCAAAGTGCCTTAATGTTGGCTAAGAGTTCAGTTTTTCACGCTCGATCAAAACATATTGATATTCGGTATCATTTCGTACGAGACGTACTGAAAGAAGATCATATCGACATCGAATATGTTTCAACGAATAATATGGCTGCCGACATTCTAACAAAAGGCCTGTCAAAACCTAAGCATTACAAATGCATGAAATTACTCGGAAACCGATCTATTTGTCGAGATCGTGCTATTCGAGGAGGAGTGTTGGAATACGAATGACCGCTGATCGACAAAAGATGATCTATATGATGATGTTCTGTTTTCTGTTAATTTGTTAATCCAACTTCCTGTTCTATCTGTGCAATAAAAATGAATACAATACCAGTAATTACTATTAAATCGTTATACTTATAATTTTGTTTCTTTTATTTATTCATTTATTTATTTTTGATGATTGAAAAACCTCATCACATTTTTGTTAAAATCATTAAATAAATGTATTGTTTCATTTTATTGCTCTTAGTTCTATAAAGAAATAAGAGAATTCAATGTTGGTGGATGGGAGTGGGATCTTTTCTGTGTCCGTATTTTCTTTCCTATACAAACACAGCAACGGCCCCCCGGGCGGGTCCTCATGCAGCGACCTGCAACTGGTGAGACCTGGAAAATGAATAGAGCATTCCAAATTTCTATTTACTAAAATATAATGTAGCATCGTAAAGCACAAGCAAAATTTTGCATACAAAATTGAAATGCACGATTCATTTACGAACGGCTGCAAATGTAACGATTTTGTTTTTAGTTTAATTTATTTTTTATTAATTATTAATAATAATAAATATTAATTAATTAATGTGTTCTTTATTTATTATTGTGTGTGCTTATTTTATTTTTTTAGACAGAATTTCAGGCGCGGTGGATTTTATCCTTAATCGCGGAGCGAACCTGCGAGCGGAGGCCGCATTCATTATGTTCTTTAGGTTCTCTTAGGTTCTTCTAGGTTCCTTAGGGTCTTTAGGTTCTTTATGTTCTTTAGGGTTCTTTAGATTCTTTAGGTTAGTTAGTTAGGTTGGTTAGTTTTTCGCTTATTTTACTTTCTTTAGAAATAAAATCGGTGGAATAAAAATCGAGGAGTGGGAAAATCAGAATCTACTCAATTATAGTCATAAAAAATCAATATATCTCGGAAACTAAAAGTGTTAGATCTATAATACATATACTTTTTTGTTTCACGTCAGAAGTACTACCCAAAGTAAAAGTCAAATTAAGGCGCCGGAGAAACCGTAATCTTGCTATTAGTATTATTGGCATAATATTAATTATTAACTATTATTCATTCATTTATTATTTTTTGTCTTTTAATTAAATTTAAATGAAGCGCCGCGAACATAGAGTCGCGTAACACGAAGCGCTGTAGGGAAAATAAGCCAGCTGTACACCTTCCTTTCTGCTGCCGCGCGTAGCCGGGTCGGAGAGTGGGGGCAGTGCGAGATTTTTTCCGCCATCTTTCCTGGCATCACTGGTCCCCCATTGGGAATACAGCCATAGGGAAAGGAAGGAAGGATATCTATAGCAACGTTACGATTTTGTTCCTTTACCAACAAATTTCCGACAATAATAAGTTGTGAAATTGGTAATTATACATTTGAGTGCAGAAAATGGAACTAATATGCATCATTTTCATTTCCCATTAGAGCAACCAAATGTGATTTTTTATGGATGTAATAAATATATCCAATTTGAAAATTGTATCTCGTACTTATCCAAAGTGTTCTTTCTTTTGAATATACTTTTGCGATTGATTTTGTATATGTGCCAATATTGTTTAACCAACTTAAACATTGATCCTTGAAAAGCTTTCAAATTTTCCATGACAATCAGCTGCGAGGAACATAACGTGAAAAACGGATTCTATGGTACATTTTATTTTGATTTATAGTGATTTATACTGTTCAACGTCAGGATAAAAAGCGTTCCTCCAATTTATCACTGTAGGATTATTAAATAATAAAATTAATAAAAACAACGCTTGCAAATCATTTTTACATAAATGAATATGCTATTTTTATAAAGTTCCAAGAATTAATATACTTTTCATTGTATCATAAAATATTGAAATTTATATAGTTTCCATAAGTTATTTAAAAGCACCTTTACATAGTATAGTCGTACAGAAATTAATACTGTTGAGGAAGTTCAATTTATTTATTACAAGAAATACTGTACAATTTCAGCATAAATCATTTGACTAAAAGAATATTTTATGTGCACAGGCATTTCTCCTTATATATTAGTGATTCATTTTTTTCATTAAATATTATACATTATAACACATTTTGTGTAAAAAAAATCTAATAATAAGTAACATCAAACCTGATATTACAATGACTCTTATATTGGTAATATCTGAGGACAAAAAAATAGTGGATACAAAGCTGTTTTTAATAAGGATATAAAGAAATTAAATGACATCATTGATCTTTCAAATGTTGCTACATCTGATCATATATGTTTTTTAGAACTTTTAATGGTTATATTTCTTTTATCAATATAATCTTAAATTAAATTCTCATATAAAAATGTCCTATAAGCAAAATATATGAAGTTAAATAATTGTCATATTGAAGTATTTACCATACAATAAATACATTCCCATTATGTAGGATTTAAGTAAGATTAACCAAATATGTACAACATTTGAGAAAAATACACGAACGCGATTGATTGATTCTACTTAAATCCTGCATGATAGAAACAGGCAATGTAGATTACAAAATTTGCAATCACGTTTATATAAAGATTTGCACACAATGATAGGAATGAAACATAAAGGGAATAGTCTGTTATGCGTTTAATACAGTGAGTCGGTTAATTGTTAACTTCCAGAAAGACAGTGATGATTAACCAAAACAACTATTCGTCATTCCTTATGTCTTATTCCTTTAATTACTTTCGGACCTTAATATTCACATATATAATGCAATTGAATTCCTTAATAGATTCCACAGAAACAAAAACTCAAGACATGACATGTAACGTTTCAATGAAGGGAAGAAGGCAGCAAGATATGGAAATGGTATCTAAATATTTGGAAATAAAAGTAAGTATAGTAAAAGAATTACAAAAATAGCAAAATACCTTCTATTTAAACTTATAGACCTGCAAGAAAATGCAGCACATTGATTATATTGATAGACATCCTCAGCTGAAGAAATTAGTAGCTAACTATGTTCAAGCTCTGACAGTTGGTAATCAATTGAAAAATTTCGCTTTTAAAACAAAGAGCACATTATTTTCAATTCTAGAAGCTTTAAAGAGCACTTTTTTACACTTTCTAATACTGAAAATAGAAAAAACTTTTTTTTTCTAACATGATCTAATAACATTTTCTTATAGTGAAACCAGTAAACATACTATTTTTTACAATTCAATACTTCAAAGCATTCGCAAAAATAAAAAATTTGCATTAGTACATCAAGAAAAAGAAATTTGTTATAACTTACTCCATTATGTCCGTTCTGATGATATATCTTTTTGGGGATTACATATTACACAGTTATCCTGGAACAAAAAACGGAAAGATGTAAATTACATCAAAAATATATGATTTACTATTAGAACAAATTGTACCTACCACCACTTCCAAATTTGGTAAACAGTCTTCATGAAACGTATGTTTACAGTAAAATACAACTACACTTCTAGGTTCTGAAATATTATGATGTATTAGATAATTTGAAATGAAATTATAAAAAGTATAATTCTAATTTATCAAACCTTTTACGATAATGTTTCTATGGCAGGCACCGCACATTTGATAATCTACAAATTATTTAAAATTGGACAATTAATAACAAAAGAAAATATGAAAATAAATGTTGCATACCATCCATGGAAATTCCTTTCTGATGAAAGCGTACGAGTCTCTCGTGCAAATTGAAATAATCACTGGAAAGAATTTTCTTGCAGCCTTCCTGAACGGAAACCTGAAGGTTATAGTCACATATCATTTTTACCAGAGCATTCTTTAATCCAGGAATCTCTAAAGAAGGTTCTATTCTTTGAACCATAACTCTGGGATCTACATAGGTTCCTATTCTCTGGAGTAAAAATGTAATCGCCTCTGAAAGTAAAACTATTTACGAAAGGATTCCACACAACAATTTTGTCTACATTACTTACCAGGTTTATCAAGAGAGTAGTTAACAAGATCGTTCCACAATTCTTCATCATCATGTTCTTGGCAAAATGCAATAGCGCTTTCCATATCGTTTAATTCTCTTGTCATGAGTCCTAAAGCTTCGGTAGTATTGCCGATTCTACCCAAAAGATAAACCATTTCTGGGTAAAATTTTCTTTGAGTACATATATCTAGTGCTTCTTCTATTGGATAATTATCAGAGCGTCGTAAAAGAGGTAGTAATTTATCCCTCGAATAATCGGCGTAAAGACGCACCAAAAGCCCATGGTACTTTCCCTTTGAATCCTTAGTATCTTTCCGATGCAGTGCGTCTAAATACTAAATTAATACAATCAAAGCTCGTCGATTAATAATCGAACATTACTACAGTACATTTATTTACTTACCATATACAAATAACGATGATTATTTCGTAACTTTTGAACGACAATATTCGATGGGACACGATCTTTTTCTAGAAAAAATTGTATTGCTCTCTCAGCATCTAAATCCATTAATCCTTCAATCATATCGTATATTGAATTATACAGTTGGTGTTTCTGGATCAAGTGAAATACATCCTTGTGCCGTAGTTTCAAATACATTGCTAGTGCTTTATCATACTTTCCATCATGACTATATAGAATAGCAAGTGCTTCAAGAAGAACGTTATGTCTTTGTTTATGCACGGGAAGATGCTCCAAGACTCCATTAATCACTGCCGCCACCGTGTACAAGTTTGGTGGCCATTCTTTAATTAATTGTAGAAAACCATCAAGATCCATTTTCAAGTACTCATATAGAACCATTTCATAAATTAATGGATCTAACGTAACATCTCCTCGAGGCAAATATGAAGAGATTGATCTAAGTTGATGAACTCTTGCAAATTTGTATACCTAAGAGTAATGAAATTTCATAATTAATTATTGAGTGATGTAGCATTTATAGTACCTCTTCTTCCCAGAGTTTCTTGTCTCGGCCAAGAATTTTCAGGCACAACTTTCCAGCTTCATCATATTTTTCATGACTCAGAAGATAATCCAAATAAACTCTTCCAACATAGATTAGAGAATGCTTCTTGCAATCTTTGCCAGCATTACTTGTAACGGCTTCCAAAGCTTGTTCAAACTTCCCATGAGTTAGTAACCATTCGATTCTATCGTCAGCATCATATAAGCTTGCAATTACAATATCTTTGGGACTAACTATAAAAAATCTGAAGAAAAATATATGTGTATATATATATTTATTATGTATATATAAATATATAATTAAATTTGTACATACCTATTTTCATCTGTAAGACAGTCCAAATGATAATCATTACAGCTATATTCTTTATATCCCCGAAGTGTTAGAGAATTAGCACATATTGCAGAAAAATCCTGAGATTTTGGTTCTACAACATGCAGAGTTGGTCTTTGACTTTTTCCATCTTCATCAGGTTCTTTTAAACAGCCCAGAAGTATCAATTGACTTCCCAAAGGAGCAATCCCGGATATATAGAAGTCTACTTGAAAGGTAGATATTGGATCTACTACAAACTCTGGTAAGTCTCTATTTGCCATTTCTTGTAATGATCTCTTTCGAATTTGACAAATACGAACAGTGTCAACCCAACCAATAAGCAGAATTGTATCATCTGACCATTTCAAATTACATCTGTAATGCTCTGGTAATGCTCTACAACATTTTATATAATTAAAAATAATTATTTCTTAACTAATTTTGATTTTATTACTTACTCTGTTGTTCTATTCCACTTGATAAGACATAAGGAACATCGAGCATGTAAATCATATACTCTAACCCCTGTATCCGAGGCCCATGCTACAAATTGTCCTGCCCATGCCACTGAACGTACACCACCTTCAGCTTCGCAAAGAATAGTGGGTTTTATTCTTGATAAAAATGTCTTTTCATATAGAACAAGTTTATCATCTCCTGTGATAAATTTTCTTCCACTACCACTTTTGTAATAATTTGGATCTATTGCAATACTTTTCACTAAACGACCCATACTCATATTGTGATTATTTTCTGTACTATAAAGTCCATAGATAAAAACTTTTCCATCATCACTGCATGATGCTATAAAGTCTCCATTTAAATCAATAGAAATTTGATTGACTGCAACTGTATGTGCTTGAAGAGTTTTTGATCTTATATTATTTCCTTGATGGTCCAATAGATGAATCATTCCCCAATGTGATCCTAGGCATAAAAACTGAAAACAAATACTTTTGCTTAACAAATTTAAAACATTATTAGAAAAAGAATTGATGTATTTTTATACTTTTGGGTGTACAGCAATGCAGCTAGCTGCATCATTTTGCAGAATATTCTCCAAATCATTTCGTACTCTGATATACTTAAGTCTTGGCTCAACCTCATCTACTTCTGAATCTGAGTACTCTTGATTATTCTGCTCAATCTAAAATATAATTCTTTTTAATTGGATGTATTCTAATATGAATAAATTTACATTCACTTCTGGTCTTACTTTATTCATGTTGGTTTTGACGAACTTTATATGTTCTGTTCAAAAAAAATAATTTTGTCACAGGCCTATCATTAGCCTTCATAAAAAATAAAACGTAGTCTTAAACTATTCCTTTTATCACTTTTGATAGCTTTAAGGCGAATTTAACACTACTCAGGATAGGTTGCGAAGTTCACTGCCAGTACTACGTCTATCCTTCTCTTCTTGTTTACTTGCATGGAACTGCATGCAACTAGGGATGGGCGATGTTTTCCAATTAATTAAACATCGTTTTTTTTTCGTAGATAATCGATTATATTTGACGATGTTTCTGTAGCCCGATTAATCGATTATCAATGTTCTTTTCCCAAGCATCGGTCTTTAATGCAGTGTGGTAATTCCTTTCCCTTTCCTTTCCTTATGGCTGTATCCCCAATGGCGGACTTGTGCCAATAACTGGTCCTAATAATTAAGGATTGGAAGTTCGACACTAGATGGCGATGTACCTTGCGAGACGAGCCTTATTCAACTGAGCTCCAAGAGAACCTACAAAGTTTATACAGCGAATCCGAACAGTGGGTGCGTTCAGCCGGCACAACCGGTGAGACCACAGACCACTTATTGGAGACACGGCACTCCCGTACTATAGACTGTTAGCACGAGCAGCAACGCCATCTGATCGGGAGGTTATATCACTAACGTGATATATATAGGTATACACGTGTATATATAGATATAGAGGCGCGCGTGTGTGTGTTTTTATATGTGTATGTAGGTGCAGACGTGTATATATAGATATACAGATATATATTGTAACGTTACAAAACGCTCGACCTCTCGGTGCTCCCGCACGAGAGCGCACTTGTTACAATCAAAGATTAAGGACGCGCGGCTAGCACAGACAATAGCCGATAGAGGGACAATAGTT
>JAYRCB010000287.1:218624-298132 GCA_036026315.1 Trachelus stipa | reverse complement strand
TATATACGGCCACGGATATTAAATCCAGTTTCGCAGTTTCATCGAAAATAAACTCTGGCCGGGATTTGTCGACTTTCACGGTAACGTGTAACGCCCAACCCTCTTTTCCACCACCCCTCCCCCTCCCACCCACCCTCAAGCCCACTGTGCGAAGACAATGACAAAATTTTCGACGAGACGTAATTCACAGTGTATACGTATATATATACACACACAAACACATCCACGGCGAAAGAAGAGCAGTTTTGTTTTATTGTGTGAAAAAAAAAATTACTTCAACAATTCAATTCGAATATAGATATAAATTCAGAAAGTCCGAAACCAGTGAATTAATAATTTACTTGATGAAAAGAAAATATTAATTCTACCAGTCACGCGAATTTACGAACACCCCGTATATTCGTTTGGAGTGATAAAATTTACGTCTATACAGTAATACGGAAAATGGTCCCTCGTAGATCGTGTGCGTGGAGTTCGTTTTTTACGAGAGCGCATTAAAGGCCGGATAAAAGGATGAAAGAGGGAGGGACATGGAAAGAGGCAGAGAGAAAAGGAAGGAAAGAGGTGAAAAAAGAAAGAACAAGGGCACGTTTGAATGTAACGTCGTACAATGACGTAAGGTTAGAAAAAATAACGTAGGGAGGAGGGATTGAAAATGCCCCTTGGTCCAGAGTTCGTGTATTAGATACGAAATATATATATATATATATATATATAATTAGTGCACGTATAATTATATATATATATATATATATATATCGATGTATAAATTTGTCCCTGTCACGTAAGTAAATCGCACTGGTTTCCTCATTATTCCAATATCCCTCTATCTCCCTCTAACCCCCCGTTTTTCTCCTTCTCTTGTTCCACATTACATCCGACCATCCGTGACTCTCCTGGGCGTAAATAGAAGCGCTTAGCGACGATATTAAGAAAACGCGAGCGCGCTGCTAACGTAGCGTAAAAATATTCGATAGGTGGGACAGCGCAGGGCCGTATCAACGATACACGTATTAAGGGTGTCGAGAGAATATTTTCCGGATACAGATACGGGAGAAGAGGACGACGAAGGAGAAGAAGAAAAAAGAAGAGAAGAAGGATCGAGTAAAAGAAAAACACATCGACTCCGCCCATGGGAGGTCGAGTCAGTGTAACTACCATAATCGATGGTGTATCTGTACGAGGGGAACGATGTAAACTTTTTATTCGTTCTATACCGTATAAGCGCGTATACACTATATAATACAAGTGTAAGCGAAAGATCCGAGTTATATGAACGAACTATATAGCAACTCGATTACGTTAAATTCTTTATAGTCTCAGAAAGGCATTACACTCCCGACTCGGTATTACTCTCTATTGCCGGGATACTTTGAGGCAACTTATATATATATATATATTCAGCCATGCCATTAAATGGGGTTAGGTTAGATTTGAAATTGCAGTAAGAAATAGTCCCTTGTAATTTTGACAGTACCTATATAGGGTGTCGGGTTCGATAAAGATTCGCGCGGGATACCAGAGTAAACGAGATGACGTTGTAAAATGATGGAGGAGAAGGCGGAGGAGCAGGTGGTCCAGACGTGTGTGAGGGGAGGGAGTGAGTGATATATCGCGTAAAGAGAGAGAGAAAGACAGTGAACACAAGAGTAAGAGAGAGGAGAGATACGTAAGGATAAAGGATAGGAGGAATAGTGGATGGGGGGGGGGGAGCAGCGATCAAAGCGAGTATTCACTGAATTTGCGAAAATCCGTGAAAATTGTAAAAGCACCGGTAAAAGCAGTCTCTCCCTTTGATACGATTTTACTCTGAGATGCTAATTCCTCTTTTTCTCATTTATTCATGTATTTATTTCACGTTAATAAAGTCCGCGCGTTCGCGATAGGCAGCTGAGGTACAAAAGAGAAAAAGAAGATAAGCGGATTCGACGTGGTCATTGATTTAGCATTATTTCGTCAAATGATTAAACGAACAGTGGTTTGATATGGTAGTTGAAAAAAAAAATCAATCCCTTAGCCTTCATTTTCAAATTACGAGCGAATCGTATTGGCTATAAAAAAATGTAATTTGGATTCCGATCGCGGGGTGACACCTGTCAATAATTTAGTATAATGTAAAATCGATCTCTCAAGTAGATACAGTTCGGGTGGTATTGGTAGCGATCGAAGCGCGAGCTTATCGGTCGGATATCGTGTAACGCGCTCAGACTATACCCGGTGTATTAAATAACGCGTACGGAATTTCTAATTATTCACTGACTTCGTACAGGATCCTCGTTCTGTTCGTTTAGCCGTTAATCTTTATTTGGCGATTTAACGTCGTAATAATAAAATGCATTTTCCATTTGTTCAATTCCCAGCGGTAATTAACGTCGTTGCTTCTGTATATCGGATTTTCTCGGCATCCCGTTCGCCACAGCTACCAGCGCCAGTCAGCGACGCCAGCGACTACGAGAGCTGGACCAGACGCGAGCAACCCCTGGCGTCGGGGTAGAAATTGCTTCTGTACACATTTTCGATGTTTGCCAGGTCGACCGTGGCCATCGCAAAAACACCCTTACTGAAAAGCAGCCTTTACCTCTGCGAGACAAGGGCATCCATACATATTATATACGTTGTGTGTGTATTGTGTACTATATGTGTATATATATATATGGAAAAGAGAATCTAATGATTTTCTCGAAAGCGAAACGTCCCCCCAACACAACTTTCGGCTTAATTACTCACCTGTTCTTACGTACTATAGGAAACCAGCACGTAGTCGTATCCGCGTAAGCGTTCATGTAAACCAGCCTACAAGCATATACAATTCCGACTGATAATTGGAAATCGAATTACACCGAATCCTGATCTCCCTCCTTAGATCGGCGCTAACGGCCGTTGCCTCGAATTATTTGATCGATCCTGATCCATTGCCTCATTCTGCCGCTGTACGTCACGTGTAACCAGCAAGTTCATACCTCTTGAATAAAAAAAAAATATTGCGCGATATTAAGCAGAGACAGAGAAACGACGAACGTATATGTAGGAATGGTTTCTACGAGGTTTACCCGATTTTCGGGAAATAACCTCAAAAATCGAGACGCATGGGTGAGGCTTTTACAGCCGGAACGCGCACGTGTCACGGAATGCCGCAGCGAGAAATTGCGGTTTCAAGGAAATTAAGTCGACGGAAGAATATCGGTGAACGAGAACGAAGAAAGAAGAGGATAAAATTTAATTACAAAAAAAAATAAAAAAATTTATTTAATATAAATAAAAAGGAAATTATCGATAATCTCGAGCGCCCGAGTCTATCAGGATTTAACGAGCCGAGGTCTAAAGCCGTTTTACAATTTTTCAAGCAAAATTGCAATTTTTCCATTATGACTGTACCCGTCCGCGAAAAACGGCACTAAAGATTATCCACGCGATACGCTTGCGCGTGATATTAAATAAAGATTAATGGATGACCTTAAATATGTTAAAAAATGATAACGTCATTACAGAGACATTTTTTTTTACACATACGTTAATTGCCCAAATATGTATATACACACACACGACCCTGAATATCTATCGCTACCCGCAGGAATTCGTCTTCCTCTTGCTTCGTCCGACCGAAGCTTCGTTCATCCGCACACAGAGTGAGCCACAGGTAAATTCCCTCACCGCCCAGAGACTCTTGATACGTCCCTGGATTTCTCTCCTACGCCCCCCTTATCGCAACTACCCATATACAGATGAGATTCTCCAGTGCCCCTTTTACTTCTCGCGTCATAGCGCTGTCCTCCTCCACGTTACGACTTTTCCCCCAGCCGGCAAAGCGCGAGTAATTTAAATGCCAGCTATCGGATCGGTGCCCAGAGCAATAAATATACCGACACTGAATATCTCGAGAAGGGGGGGGGGAGGGGGGCTCTTCTGTATTTTTTCTCTCCCTCCCCCTCTTACTAGCCCCCCCCTCCTCCCCGCGCTTATTTCCCACTGAAATTTCATCGCTCCTGTCCTTTTTCATACTCCTCCCCCCCTCCCCACCACTCTCACCCCACTTCTCCTCCACGACTTTATCGCGAAGACTTTGTATTTTTATTCGATCCGCCTATCGTGAAGACCTTGTACCACATGGTAATTGAAGAGGCCTCCCTCGAACTCAAATACTTCACACTCTCATAATTCTTTTTATTATTACCATTTTCTTTTCCCACCCGGTTACTTCGATATTTTCGTGGGACTTTCCTCACCGTCCACGTTCTTTCACCTGTTTCGCACGTGACGTACCTACCCGGGTGCCGCAGACTGGATCGAATTTATCAACGTAGATTTTCCCGAGTATATAAAGAAGCGTGAGGTCGAGAATCAGTCGAGCAACGTGAAGAAATTGTCCCGGAGTCAAACCGGCTGCCTATTTGCTGGATACGTGGGATTCTCTATGAGAGAAAATTCTACGTGGTAAAAGGGGAAAAAAAAATTGCATAGGAATCAAGACAGAATCGCAGACGCCACGTGGAATATGGGCATTGCGCAATTACAGGTAAAATCCTTGACCATGGAGAAAAGACCAGCCGAAAGTTACGTCAGCGAGTCCTTCCATTCTCTCGTAGTTATTACCGTCCTTACAGATGCGGTTAATCAACGTGCCAGGAAGTAGAAAAATGCGAAAATCAACAATTCCAAACGAACGGTAAATTAAATGACAAAGTCGATTACGAATGGAGAGCGTTGAGCTATGAAAAGAGAAGAAAAAAAAATTTTCTCTGTAAGGCTGTACCTGTCAAATCTGGGGCTCCTGCCGCTGACATTATTACAGTCGTCGTCGTCGTCGGATCGCGTCAGACGCCTGGCATTGCGTTGATACGAGTTTTCCCGGCGCGAGCCGTTACGCGTGGGCGTTTTGAAAGATGGCCAGGTAAAAATAAAGATGGATGACGGACCCGAGAGAGAACGAGGGGCAAGGCCAGACCCGATAGGCCATGGGGCCACGTTGTTCCTCCTGCTCGAGATCATTGTGCCGCCGCAAAATGCCTGATTACTTTTCATTCGTGCTCAATTAGTCCCATGCGAAAGCGCCAACTTTTCCTTCCGTTTCTTTTCTTTGTCTTTTCATTCTTTCTCGCAACGACGGCGCACCGCGTGTATATAGGTATACCGCGTATACCATTCTAGTACAAGCGGCGAGCCGCATAGTTGGAGCGCGACAGTGGCGCCACTTGTCATCGCTGTTCCCACCAATGGGTCAACACTGGGGACGATCAGGTGACGACGACTACCACGAGAGACGCGCGCTCTGTGTGTAGTTACTTGCAAATACATACATCATATGCATATACGCGCAACCGTATTCATATTGTTACAGATTGGATTGAAGTGGGGCGAAAAGATATGTATGCACGGTAAAAGGAAGCGTGTAAATGTCCAAAAAATCATTTCCCACGTAACTCGTGTTATTTCAGTGTTAATTAACACAAGTGAATGTGTGATTTAACGAGTTAACGACAACGTGAAAATGCGTCACGATTATGGGCATTGCAGTCGTCGAGAATATGTCAAAGGAAACAAAAGATAACGGTGTTTAAACTTTATTCTCAAACTAAAATGAATGCACTAGTTGGCGGGGGGAAGTGAAGAAAGGACGTCGGTGAGAGGGGGAGAGGGGGTGGAGGTATGGAAAAGGCGATCAGTGGGAGGGATAGGTACGATAGTGAGGAACGGGGGAGGAAGAGGGGGAAGTTCGGCGCAGCGCTGCAGTACGTAACTGCCGGAGGAAGGGATCGGAGACAAGCGACTAAATGAAAAATACGTGGGCAATTAAGCGAATAAACGAACGGCTGAAATAAATGAACCTGTTTTCCCCCCATTCAAAGCATTAATCGCCATGCACGCCGGTAGTCGTGGCCCGAAGCCATCTTGTAGTATAACCATTCTCGGGTGGTATCATTGTTCCGTAATCGTCTTCTGCGATCGCCGTTGGCCTGTCGTTAGATTACGGCCAACGAGTAGGACCACCTAGTCGATGATATAACGCCATAGAGAGAGATAGAGAGAGAGAGAGAGAGAGAGACATGGTGAGAGAGCAATGCTACTAAAACGCAAAACGCCAAAGAGATTCAAAAGAAGTATCAGGTAGCGAGGATGCACGCGCGCATGCGCGAATTAAATTTTTTTCCTCGCTTTTCCTACCCAAACAGTGTATACACGAGGTATCGTCGATCTACCGTGACCAACGTCAATACTGCATTTAACCGATTGATTTCATAACTTTCATCGTGAATCGCGGTCAGTAAAACTTTCCAACGCGACTGTACCCTTAACTAATTTTGCCGATTAGAATTTTAGCATGACGCGTACAGTCGAGCGCGAAAGTCAGAGCTTCTGTACCGACAAAAGGACAATGCGTGAAACAGTCGGGGGTAGGTTGGTAGTGTGTGGGAGGAGGAAAAAGGGGGGGGCGGGAGGTACCGGTCTCATCTTCTCATTGTCTCGGGATGACGCTCGTTTTACTTATTTATTTTTTCCTTTTTTTCATTTTTCCTTATCACTTCCGACACTTTTCTTCTCGCGGCAAGTAATACGAGAGACCATGGAGGGGAAAGGGACCACGGGACTCAACGGCGAAGCTCCAAAAGTGAATTCCATTAAGACGACAATCGGCTCGAGTCCACTTCCGGTTTCAATACCGTTAGCATCGTGGATACGGGTGAGGGAAGTAGAGAGCGATACGTAAAAAACGAGAGTGCAAAAAAAAAGCAACGATAATATATAAAAAGCACGTATAAAACGCATTTGTCAAAATATATTTTTCGAATCCCGACAACACTGCCAAATTCTCGTAAAGTCCTCTAAGTGATAAAGATATTTTCGATAATGATTTGTCGATTGTACGTTAAAACGTGTATACATACAATACAAACACTGACACGTCACCAACGATCAACGTGTACGAGTCCCACATCAGCCGAACTGTACGACTGTGATAGGTCGGCGCATGCGCAGTGAAAAAAAAAATAAAAATCTACACCAACCGAAACGCACAATTATGCATATACGGACGAGTCGAATACGCAAACGATTATTGGATAATTTCGACCAGAATTTCGTTGGAATAATAAGATAGGCTTGTCCGGTCCGTGTGTGGGTGTATATACATATACGAATGGCGCAGAGAACGGGCGAATGAATATTACAAAGCGAGCGCGTGTACGTGCGTATCGCCATAGATGGAAATAATAACGCACACAGTCAGCGCGGATACGGTCTGTAAATTGTTTGTGTGCATGTCGAGCCTTCATCGAGATTATAATAACAAATGTAAGCAGAAGTTCGTGTTTTCTAGTCGATGCGAAATGAATTCGAAGAGGGAGTGAGCGAGAGGGACGGGTAGACTATTCGTATAGAGGATAACGGAGGGGAGGCTAAAGTAATGCCGTATGCCTCGTGGTGGGGGTAGCTTGTTATGCGCTCGAGTGGGGGGAACGCGAACGACTGCGATTGGCGGTCACGGTTTGTGTGGCATCCAGCGTGTTTACTCGTGAAAATAGTTACAAAGATGCGAGGAGGTTCCCGTCGATATTTTTCGTAGAAACGGTCAACGGCCAAAGACAAAATTAACGATTCTTCTATCTTCGGGGACGGGGGAGAGGGAATTCCAGACGCTGGGAGGTAGGGGGCAGCGGGACGAGAATTAGAAAAAAGTATAACTGGACGATTATAATTTTTTTCCGTGCGTGACTCAACGCGCCTAGACTTTTATCGATTACAGTTTCGAATGTTATATATACTTTCAATTTGTTTGCGCTTCGACGTGGCTGCGCGATTAATGAACGTCCTCCATTTGTAAATTCAATATTACGAGTGGTACTTTGATTTTAGCGAGTTTCCTGGACGTTTCAAAGTTCGAGTCTGTGTGTGAGAGTCCACGCTATGGATTCACGTACGTACGGGTTGTGCAAATGGTGGAAAAATAAATCAAACAAGCGATAAGTGTTGCCACCACCCCTTCGGGAGAACAAAAAAAAATATGGACCGTCCCCAGTGGAATGGGTAAAGAGGGTTAAATTGAAGGTGGGAGGGGGAAACGGAGGTGTACGTACGGTGTGTCCTCGCAGAAAACTGCGAATAATATTTTTATTTCTTGCGCTAAACTGGAACACTGAGCTCCGATTAAATTTAGAAGCCGAACACGAGAATACGCGGATTTCTGTTGAAACGGTATTTTTCTTTCTCTCGTATCGATACACACGCAACCGACAACCGCTTATTCGTAAGGTGGGTCCCGCAAAGGTTTGTCGAGATGGTATTGGTGGAGGTAGTTAGGAGAGGAGGTGGCGGAGGTAGAGTTAGGAGGGAGAAAATTCAATTAACGCGTAATAAACATAATTAAAGAAAATAATAATAATAATAATTAATATGCAATATCTTTTTTAATAATAACAATGCTCGTTCCCAACCGTAATTTATTGTTTACACGGGATTTCAAATTCTCAAAAACGCTCACTCTCGGACGAGCGATAAGAACGATTAGAAAGGTCCCACTTATCGATTCTCACTTTCGGATACGTTACGATTTGTGGCCGTTACTCTTTTTTAGTTTTTCTTATATTTTTTCCAGCCGTCCGCCGATCTCGTCTGGTCGATTGAAAAACTGTCGCTTCTCATTAAGCCGCTGTTAGGACAATGCCAGTCGAGGTAATGTTAAATCGGGTTAAGGCACATCTATAAATACCTCACCAACTGCGAGAGAGAGAGAGAGAGGTGGCAAAGGGACCAGAGAGTGTTGTATAGAGAGAAGAAAGAGAAAGAGAGAGACGGTGGGTCGCTGGTGGGGATAGGGAGAGAGCGAGAGAGACAGAAAGAGAAATGAAGATAAACAGAGTGAGATAGAAGATTGATAGAGAGAAACACGGGATGACGAAGAGACAGAGACAGTAACCAGTCCGTTTAATAGTATCGCTCGTTGAAAACACAATGTAATTTCTTGCCAGATGTCCAACTACATGATAATTTTCACTGTATCATAACTCGGATCGTGCTGTCAATGGTGTACCATAATAAAGGAAGTGTGTGGTAAAGTAAAAGCAAAATAAAGAATTGATCGATTCGATTGTTGGGAACTACCGAGTAAGGCGGAAAAAACAAAGAAAAAAAAACATTGGGAAAATTAAAAAAATAAAAACACACCGAACCCACGTAATAACTAGTCGAATGTTTTCTGCTCACCTCTATCTTATCCATTTTTTTTGTTCCTAAGTGTCACTCACTGTCTTCACATTCATCTAGGATTTTTTAGCACACATACACTGAAGATACATAACGCATTACTTGACACGGTGATACGCGGGCAAACGTGTGTAAGAGCGATATAGGATTGACGCGCGCGGACCAGCGACTCACGGTGCGGCGCACGCCGCTGTCCCATCAAGACTACTTTGTATTTACTCTAATTATGTGACGTCACGGATACACTGGGCCCCCCACCATACCTCACGGAGCGCCCCGAGCTCTCCCGATGCGCCCCGAGCGCAACCGATGTCCAGTGCACGCCGCGCACGGCGCAGCGGTAGGCACCTGCGGCTTCTTAGCTTCAGAGTCGATTCGGCATCCGTACTGAACGTTTGTAGCCACTCTTAGAACTGTTTGTCTGCTCTCACTTGACGTAAGATACACGCACGCTCCATATTGCCTTTATGCGTTCATTCATTATACACTTGGTTCTCTCTGTTTCGCTTGGCCGACAATCACGTACCTTGGACGATATTCGGTTTACTGCTGTGAGACAGTGGGAAATTGTGAAAGTGCCCTTTCGGGAAATTACGTCTTTGTTGTGTCTCGAAATCGTTCGCGAAACTCGCATTCGCAGTATTATTAATTTTTAGTATGTATTTCGAGAACGACGAGGGATATATACAACTGTATCTTTCGCTAGTCTTACGCGTACTGTGACTCGGTAGATTTTTCATTGTGTAAACTTGTCTCGTCAACGCCATCTATAAACATTTATTTGGACGGTTTATTTAACGCGGGTAGATTGCTATGTCAATTTTTGACTTGTCATGGTGTTTTCAATCTTGGATTCCTATCACGAGAGAATTTTGCCATTACTTGTGTCGTAATGTATATACTGCTGTACTGATTACGACTGTTTGATAATGCTACTAATAATGGATTGTTTATCGCATTTCGTTATGGGTAACGATTTGATCGAAATATATGAGTCAGCTTTTATTAATAGACACTTACTAACTCGGTAAATATATTTTTCTCATTTTTTAATAATTTTGACTTACCGTTATATTTTTATTTTCTCGGCCCATTTTTTCTCGTGGCGACTGTCGGCACACGATGCCGATACTTCACTCGGTACTAATGAAATTCAAGTTTCACAACCTCATGAATGAATACGATTGAACGCGGGCTATGCTTTTTTTTTACGAGAACGCACGAAGCTTTGCGAGAATGCCCGAAGCAGCCTCCATTACGGCCAGTGGTTCGCTGGCTGTTCTCGGGTATGTAATCAGCTGTTGAGAGTCGTTGGTATTTTCGTTTTTATTTACGTTATCGATAACATTCGTGACGCAGATCTTTTGGAAATTGTTATCTCTCCGCGATACTGTAATTTAAAGTAATTGAAAGCAGTGGTTATTATGCATATGTAAGCTATGTGGAGCGTTATTGTGCGATGACGCCATGTTGTGCTTTACTGCTGGTATGACGGTTGATGATTACACTTCTAATCTAGTTTTGTTATTTTACAGGATAAACTGACCCGTGTGGATATCATCGCGATACTGGATTGACGTTGGACCTTAGAATTTACAAAACTAATTGTCTAAATTACTCACGGACTCCGTTCCTGCACTGTTTGTACTTTGGCAAGTGGTGAATTTATTTTACTTTTCTTTCATACCAATAACTTTTAAATATACTTTTCATGGTGGATGGAAGGTGATAGATATAAGTATTTATAAAAAATTGATTTTTCTTTATGCCTTTGTCATGCGTCTTTTACCATCAATAAAGTATACAAATTTCGTAATATGTATTATACAAAAAAACAATGTATAAAAAGATTTCGACTAACCACAGTCCCATAAAGGTTTGATATACTTTATATAATTACAGCTAAGGGAACTACCATCTAATTATAAGTCTTTTAGGATAATAAAGTGGGAATCGAAATTACAATGATCAAGGACGTTTGTCAAACAGAAGTATGTGTCCTGCGTTGAGTTATGTAAAACTTATTTTTTTTTACCGTTGACAAACGCATAAACGACGTCTCAAAGAAATTAAGAATTCCGTTTGACAAACAGCCTTTCAACTCTGTCAGTGGATACTTGTGGCATAGTTGGTTTTATTCGTTCGTCAGTGAAACCATTGTTTGAATTTTTTTTCATGTGAATCCAGGGATTTTAGTGTTGCCTGTGAGATGCAACGTGCTCGGGCTTAAGTAGTGGAAGTAAAGTGGATCGAGGAACAGCGAAAAGAGAGAAATAGAGGCTGGACAGAAAGTGGATAATTATTTACATAAGTGTCGTTGGAATTAATGTGTCCAATTATCGTTTAGACAGTTTTTAGGCCTAATCGCGAGACGAAAAGTCAGTGTTTAGCGCTAAGTCTAGTCGACTAGCTAAAGGCTGGGAGAGAATTTTCAATTATTTCTTAGGTTCGTTGTTGCTCTCGTGTCACGCTTATCATTCTCGTCTCTCCGTTGCAAGGGTTTCAACGGCTACAATCACCCTCCACCAAGCCAGAGTCAAATTTCATTCTCATTGAGGAACGGAGGGTGTCGGAAGTGGCAAAATTTCGAAAAATCGTTAATTGGAAGCGAGATTAGATAGTTCGTGAAAATTTCGCCGTTCGAATTTGACGATCGACGCCATCTTGTGCGTAAGGATAGTATAGTATATTTAAATATATAAGAGCGGGAGCGCCTTTTCTTTAAGTTTTTGTGTGTTTATCTGTGAGTAAATTATGTTTTTTTTTTCTATTAATTATACGTGTAATCTGTGTATCGTATCTATCGGAATCTTTGACAATCCCAAAAATTCATTATGGCGCTTTTTCTGGTTCAAGGTCGCAATTAATAATTCGCCCGCGCGATTTAAAAAGCTTAAGCGAAAACAGTCTGAAAAGTCTCCAGGTTTCTTCCTCCCTTAAAGCCAGTTTCACAACGCTTTCCGTTTAAACGACTGCGACGGAGAGAATGCGTCGCGCGTCCCGGTAATTACGAAAAACTCTCTTAGGTACTTAGTCGCTACGTACATAGGTATATACTATATACATATGCATCGTAACGCGAGTAATCCTTACTACAAGGAGTTTCTACAGTTGACATTAGCGAGTCGCGCATTTCGTAACTGGACTGTAGATTTTTCCTTTTTTTTTTGAAATCCTTCAAAACTTTCAAAAAAAAGACTCGGCTCGCCATCAAGCGGCCTGCGCTTGGTGCATTAATTATCATTTAATTGACACGAGGTACACGGAGAATTTTTTTTTGAGTTTCTCGTAATCGCCAGATCCTCGTTCTTCCTCGAACTTTTTCTCGCCAATTTTTCTTTTGAAAACGACGAGCTTGCTTGTCGCTTCAAGAAAAAAATTTTCGAGGGTACTTTATTTTTATTTATTTTTTTCTTCTTCTTCCCTTTCAGGTAACGACCCATCGTTCTCTAGACTAGAATTCGTTACTCGACCAGAGCATTTTAGTGGATTGGGTAAAGTATCACAGCTGGCCCCCGAACGTTAAAAATAAAAAATAAAGAGGGACTGGGCGGCCTTCGTGGAGCCCTTCTTCGGGGCCCGACTCAAACCCGTGAAGTCCCCGATATACCTTCAAGTTCCCGTTCACGTGTCCCGACAATGGGGTTATATCGCTAAGAAACGTAGAAAAAATTATATATGTAGTATACCTATCTAGAATCTACATTGAGAGTCTCGGCGATTCGAGTCGGGCCATCCGGGCTCCCTTTGCGCGGTAATTAATATTCATTAATAATATTATTAATACTATTCTTGTCATTATTAATGTTATTATTATCATTAATCCTGCATCATATATCATCATGTCGATTCCTCGTATAATCGATACCGCGTAATAATAATAAAAAAAATTCATTTACATCAACCTGATAACGTCTTATCAATATTAATTCTACAATAAACCGATAACGAATTATACAGGGTGTCAGTGAAACAATCGAATGACATTTTAATCATCGAGTCACGACCGTTCGATATTATTAATTTAGTACGTCTCCTTAATCGAGCCTCCAATACAAGTAGATAAAAATTGAAAACTAATTGAAAAACTTCGTGACTGTTATCCTAACCTTAAATTCATAGTGGAACTAAATTTTTCTATCAGTCCTCTGGTATAGTAAGAAATTTCTTTTTTCACGTCTCTCCCTTCGTTCACAGTGCCTGGTCGTACAGCTCGATAACGATATCGTAGCGACCAGAAGCGAAGCTCTGTTGAAATAATCTGAGCCTTTTCTTCTATTAATCCTCGTATCGTGACGAGGCACGACCAGGGTTCGCGTGCATGGAAATAAGGTTCTTTTGAATTTTTAAGTTGTCTTATACGTCCCAACCGACATGACGATATAGTCTCTTACATAGTACGGTATTAGCGTGTCCCAGGTTGGCGCGAGAAGTTCGTAAATTCTTTTTCCTCTCTACGTATTTCACACCAAAACAATAAATCACAGTTTGCTTCATCGTCCATACCGAATGATAAAAATTGGTATCGATGCGTATGCTAACACGACGACAATCATATCGATCTGCATTATGGGATATTTCATCGCGAATAAAATTCTTCTGTAATTCGCGGATCGTGCATGGAATTTCGTGATAATAAAGTTTTACGAGGAGTATGGAATGTTTGCTATAGCGGATTCAGTTTGATTGTAAAAACTACGCGTTTACCTTGCAGCGACTTCCCACGCCATTGGGAAATCACTTGGATTCGTTCGACACGCGCTTGCGTTTCCGCTTGGTCTTACTTCCCGTTAACCAATGGCGCGGGACGCACGTCCTCTCTTGGTCCTGAGCAACGTACTTGGCGACGCTTTAAAAATATGATATGAGGAACTAGGCACGCGGAGAGAGTGACGTGGGTCACGTGTTCGCAGAGATACCGGAAGAGAGTGCGTCGACGATGCGAAAGAGGGCGCGAGCGAGAGATACCGGAGATAGGGAAGAAAAATAGAATTAAAAAATTCCCAATCTATTTGAATTTAGCGCGCTAACTTGGGACCGTAGTGGTTCCTCTGAAGTTTGACAATTTCTTAAAATATCATTTTTTTTTAAACTTTGCTTTTCTCCTTTTTTTTCGTACTTCTCTGCCCGCGTCTGTGTGTTTAAACGTACGTGTAATATAATTTCTTTTTTTAATTATTCCTACCTCATTTATCCTCGTGTTAACTTTTAATTTTTTTTCCCTCGGAATTTCCTCGAGTATCGCTGCTGCCGTCGCGGGTGTCAAGCAAGCAGATATTTAAACGAATGTTGTTTAATTAAATAATTAATTAATTAATCAATGTGTTTCTCGTGTCGGTATAGTTTAATAGTGATTTGAACTTAATTCCCACCGCCATTCGTCTCCGTTCCTCCGTCGCCCTCGTTACTATCCTCGACTTCCGGTGAGCTCTCCGCTCCCCTCTCGCTCCTCACGTCTTCCTCCGGCGAGTCCAGTCCGTTTATCCTGTCTTCCGGTTGCTCCTCTATGGGTTCGAGATTCTCCTCCTCCCTCCCGTAACCCTGGAGACCATTCTCGGCGATGATCCCGTCAGCGCCATCGTTCTCACCGATCCCGTCGGTGTCTTCCGGCGAATCTGACGTATCCCGTATCGTGTCTTCGCCCTCGTTATCGTCCTTGCTGTCGAGGTCAGCCGTGACAGTGGTGTCCTCGTTGACCTGAAGCGCCTCGATTACCCTCTGCTCGACCTTGAGCTGTCTTACGGCGTTCTCCAGGTTCTCCCTCAGGATGCAACTGGCTTCCTCTTCCGGTTCCTGCCACGAGAACGGCGTGAACGTAGCTCGGACCGTCTGATAGAGTTTCTTAAATCCTAACTTCTTGTAGAGGCTCTGACTGGCCTCGTTCTCTGGACGTATCACGACGAAGGGGTTGTAACCCTTGTCGGCTACGCGTTTGGTGAGGTACCTGACGAAGGGAGTAGGATTAATTACCGGAAGACGATTACGTTTATCAAGCATCTGTTTACCTTGCTAATCTCGTGCCGTATCCTTTCCTCCGGTACTCCGGCTTCGTCTGCATGGAGAACATGGCCCCGTAGTAGGACTGGACCATCCACGCGGCCAGACTGCCCTTGTCGAAGACTCCAGCAGCCGGTAGGGTCCTGATCAGTCTCAGGAAGAGCTCGTGACACTCCATGTCGTTCGCCGGATACAGCTCGTGGATTCCTTCGGCGTGCTCCGCGCTCAAGGGTCCCACCTGGACATCCGGATTCGCCGGGAGGTCGTCCTCGACCTGAATCGTCTTCTCGGGCTCCTCGCAGGCCCAGATGTCACCCAGGACCCGCTCGACCGTACCCGTGTCCTTGTAGAGCCTCACCAGCTCGTCCACTATGTCGCAGTGAGTGAAGTTAATGTAGAGTGGCCTGGACCAGTCCAGAAGTACATCCTCCTCTCGCAGAAGACGCAGCAGGTCTAATCGATCACCTGGACAGAAGACGCCCACGCTCTCGTACTGCAATCCGTGGGGCTGTAAGAGAGAGAGAGAGACAAGACACTTAGGATGGATGGACCTGGAAAATCCTTCAACGGATTATTAATTTGACACTTGATACTGTTAAGAAGACGTGTTTAGAGTTAAGTTAGGGTTGGGCTAGGTTGGATTACTATGCTGACGCCGTCGTTTAACGGTACCGCGGTGTTCTAGACTGACGGCAGCCACTTTGGCTTCTTTCGAGTGTCCCTAAAGCTTATCTAGCTTTATCTAAGGCTCGGACGAAGGTGTGTACCAGGTCCGCTTGATTAATCCTGTGTAATAGTAATTAACGAAAGAGCAGAAGGAAATTGCCAGAGTAGGATTACGAGGCTGATGGGGGATCGAGGGGCAGAGAGCAGGATGAGGAATAAAGGGAGATGAAGGCTTGAGAGAAACTGGCGTAGGGCCAGATAGAGATTTGGAACACAACCTACTGTAAGGTTCCTCTTCCCTTTTGCTCTCTCTCTCTCTCTCTCTCTCTCTCTCACTCTCTTGGACAGAGAACGTGCTTTTGGTATAAATGTCCATCTTTGGCATCGTTCTCCTTGGGCTAACCTACAACTAGGGATATTAGCAAGTGTTCTAATCTCGATTACGATTCTCAAACTCTTACGCGTTAGGAAAGTAAATCTACGAATGTGGACCAAAGATGCTGAGAACGCCGGATCCTTACGGTGGATTTAATAGGAACGTTTCTACATTTGGTAAGAAAAGGGTTCGCTTTTGTTCTGTCGGCTATTAATTAATCACTTTCTAATTAAAAGATTAATTATATTGGCCAAGGTATCTTTATACAGGCAATTTCATCTTGAAGGTATCGATCGAATCTTTTCGTGTTCTTTTCGTTTTCGACTCAGGGATACTAACGATGTGACTTTTTGCATTTGGGAAATTTTTTTTCGAAATTGCGGTACGATATTTGGAGAGAGAATTTATTTTATTTCTCGAATATACATATATTTGAATCTAATTCTCATATATTTTATTAAACGTGATAAGGTTATCTTCGTAACGTCTATCTCGAAGATCAAAACCCTCTTTCAATATTTATATTAAGGTCATCCTATTGAGGCTGTTCTATAAGGCTGTTCTATTAAGGGACGGTCGGGACCTGATCGAATATTTTGTACCCTTAGTCAGGATACGGTAAAAGGTTATGACTTTTCGGAATCTCATGAACACATGGGAGACGCGTTTATTTCGTATTTTATTTTGTTACTTACGGATAGCGTCATTCCGGGAAAGTGTAAACAGATTGGGGCGACTTCCGGCCAGCCGTCGGCTACGTAGAAGTGAAATTCCCACACCCTCTCCTGCATGTAGGTCAAAAGGGTTTGCTGAAACTGAATGTATGATATAAGTACTTTAATTTAGTAACAGCCTCGATTGGAAAAGGGGAAAAAAATTGTAAAAAATAAAAAAATTGGAATCCAAAGAAATCAGGTTAGTCAGTAGCAACGTGAAAAGGGGTTGAAAAATGTATAAAATTTTTTTTCAAAAATTAACTTATATTCAATTTTAAAGTTTTAAAAATCATGAAATAAGAAAAAGCAATTGTGGAATAAAATTTCGAATAAAATAACGTATGCGCGGAGGCCACTCTGGAGAGGAGTTCCTGAACAACTGTTACCATTTACTCTGCACGGTACAAAACATGAGTTACATAGCCTTAAGCCTGGTTCACAAGCGAACCCATTCGCTTCGCAAACTCTTCGACGGTCAATTTTCGTAATTCGTATAGAGATTCTCTTGGGAATTATTTACGGCTGCTAAATCAGCCCCAATTTGGCATGGATGCTATTCCAGCAACCAAGAGGATAACCCAGATACTTTTTCGAGCTTCTCCATTTAGCCAACCCCCAATCCAAAACTACCCTCTTGCATTGCAACGTGCAACCCCTAAAAGTAACATCAGCAATGGCTTCTTTAGCAAAGCGATTAAACAAGGCAGTTTTATGGCGATTATCAATTGCACTTGCGTCATCGAACTTTTTAACCCCTCTTCGCTTCCCCCCTTATCAGGGGTCAATTGCCATACGAAATTTTCATAATCTTCGTCGTTACAAATTTTTCATATAATTTCATCGTTATCGTGAAATTGCATGAAGGTATCATTGCATCAAGTAATCGTTTTGCATTTTCAACATTCACGTGCAGCCACTGCAGTTTATCACTGAATAAACACTTTAAATGCAGATCGGTCAAGGTCGGACCAGTCCCGATGCACGTCAAGGTTTCCCTTGCATTTTTTTCTCCCTTCATTATGTCCCTCGATAGGAAAATCGATGCACTTCGCATGTCGCCCATCGTCCTCGACACCCCAACAATTTTCCATAGCCACCTATAACCAGGAAGTCAGTAGACCCACACCACATCAGCACTTTGCAAGACGAGGAACACGAATATCAGGTCTGAGGTTGCTAGCTCAAAGGTTAACCTGGCTCTATGAAGCTTCGTTATACCTCCCTTACGCTCCTCCTTCGTACCTGTACTGCATATAGATTATAGTAAGTTCAATACGACATTGCTCTAGGTCCTATTCCCACATGATCAACCCCCATCTCATCAGGCAATTTCAATGAGCAACTTTTCCCAGCAAAATTCATCTGCACCACGTACGACGTCCGGTTCAAAGTTCACCGGGTCATTAAACGTTTATGAACCTACGTTCATCCGGTGTGTCTACTTCGTATCGTCATGATCCCAAGATTCGTCTGACTCCTCGTTCAGCACGAAAAATCTTAAAAGGGAAGACTCAGGCACGCAGCTGCCTAGACCAGGTGTACCCAGGTCGCCGCTGATGTCGAGTTTGCGTCACGTTCATCAGAGCTGGTCCAAGCGGACCCAAAAAGGTTTAAGGACTCAACTGCAGGTGGGTCCTCGTCCACCTGGAGGTCAAGGGTCAGGGTTCCCGGAGGTCACGACCTTGCTTGCACACGCTCCTCGCGAACCTGGAACGCGAGGAGACGGCATTGCGGCGACCCACATCCTCTCCACAGCATGGCGAGACCGATAAAGATCCATATCCCGTCTACAGCATATCCATACTCCGGAAGGGCAAAGGTCACGGGATCCACGAAGACAACCCTCATGGAATAAGGGTCACTGCCTACGTAATAGGTGTTTCTCTTACTAGTTCACTGCGATTTGTTACAGGACCTGTCTACTACACTGGAACGGGGTAACACGTGCGTCCTTGACCCTGACCCACCCTAACCCACTAGGTTGATACGTAACCTCCTAAGAATTCAGACCTCACCTCGGATTCTCAAATCACCTGGTGGAATATCTGGGACTCCGGGAAACATTGCGACTGATTACGTAGTCGATTTATCGAAGGCACGTTTTCTCGATCCTCGTGCGCGATTTCTGAACCGCGCATTGCGGTGACCCACATCCTCTGCGATCACGTCGAACTTCGACACCCCCTCGTGCAACTTCCACCCACTTATGGTTATACCGACTGTATATCTGTATAGATGTACTGATAAGCATTACGATTCGTCCAAGGGACACTGTCAATTTCACACTCTAACCCAATTTTCTATTTCGTTCGAGGCTCCATCAATTTTTTATCTTTCGCTCTTGGTATAACGCGAACGAAGTTAATCGACTGTTGCGATTTTCGCGAGTATTATACGAACTTGATTTTTATGTCTGCAGACAAGGGTCTTGATAACGGTTTTGTTATCACGGTGTGTTATCAAGGGCGAGATAAAAAAAGATTTACCTTTGATTAACAAAAAAAAAATTACAAAGCTCGGGGAGATTAGTTACTTCCAGACTGATGAACTTCATCCGTTCCTGAAGTCTCTCTTGGGATTCCCTGCTCCGCTGCCATAAATCTCAATGTATCGATCCATGAACCTGCCAATATACTGGTACTCGTCGTTAATACTGATTGCTACTGTATATAGGTAGATCGACGGGTCATAGGCAAAGGGTACTTAATTTCCTCTTCCAATGAGGCCAATTAGTTACCGTTTCTGTTTCAGTACCTCAGGACACTTGCTGGGGGAAAATCAATGGATTATTTAGGGATTTTATACGGTTAAATTTTTCTTATCTCCTCCTTCCATCTTTTTGACTAATTCATTATTTAATCCATTCGATAAAACATCTGTTCAATAATTCGCTTATCTATCGACTCTTAGCTTGGATTTTTCTCTCTGACTTTTTCACTCTTATCTTGCTCTGTGCTTCTGCAGTGCTTTAATGTATTCCCAACCACCCTTGTCAATTTTATGGGAGACTTGCGGGGGGCTCCTATGAGATGCTGACAACATTAGGACCAGCGCTGTTATACGGATCACTGCCACAATTTGACGAGCGTTGGCTGACCTAGATTCCAAAATTATCTGCGAAGGATTCATTTTTTTTTTCGAAAAATCCTATCAATTCTTATCAGCCACTTGCTTGCTTATTCATTTTTTTTATATCTGGGCTACTTTTTTAGGGACAGAGTTTGGTTTATGAGCCTGTATCTAATCTATATATATATAGATGCGGATTTAACTAACCTTTAGGGACTCTGGTAAATATCCTGTAAGGAAGTCCAGAAGCTGCGGCAATTCTTCCGCGGTGAGTAGACGAAAGTTTCTGCCCCTCTCCACCGCTTCCGGGCACTCCATACTGAAATTAATTAACGAAAGCGACTTTATTAAGTAGCCCTCAAATTCTTTGCCATAAGACATGTGTCTTACTATGCTAAGGAATATTTTGAAAAAATTTTTCAAAATTTTTCTCAGCCTGATTAGTCATTTTTAATTTATCAAAAATTAGTACCATATGCCAATATTAGTAATTCAGGCATAGGTAACACTTTGTATTACTACAGGGATTTAAACAGGACATGTTTTATCGTAATGAAAAATTATTGTATCTGTCGATAATCAATTATTGTTACAAACCGTGTATGATAAAAATTCTTGTATGATGAGTCAACATTGAATTGTGATATCGCAATTTTATTCAAGCAAAATTTTCATTCGATTGGCTTTATTTTTTATTCTTTTTTTTTACTCAAATGAACATCAAAATCGGTGACCTTTACCAGAGCAGCCCAGTGTCAGTTTTAGGGGAGAATGAAATTTAGGAAAAATTTCCATAATGAAATTTCTTGGCAGAATAGATAATTATTGGAACGCTATGACACGAGGGTAGAAAAATACATGTCCATCGGGACGGTACCAGGGGGTTGCTCATTGTTCGCACCAAAGAGACAGGTTAAAGGCGCGTATAAAGGACTTGTGGGAATTCCTGCTTTAAATGTTACTGCAAATGACAGGTATACAATTTATTATGTAATTGTCTGATAGCATATAAAGCGATAAGGTCAGCTGATCCGAAAGACAATTGGATGCTGTATCGATCAACGAGATGAAGTCTATACCTCCTTTCATAATAGCATCGAGCGACCGGAAGAGGGTGGAAAATTTGTACTTGCAAAATGTCTTGGATGCATTTCATTTTATCCTCTGCCTTCAACCCCTATTTTTTTCAAGATGAAAACTAATTCGACACGGTTCCAAAAAGCTTTCCCACGAACACTTTTAATAAGGGGTTGACAATTTCTACCCTTATTTTTTTCCTCCTCGACAAAATTTCCACCCCCTCCCTGGTCTTAATGAGAAATAAAAAAATTGGTCATATTTATATTGCCAGTCTAAAGGAGATGCCGAGTTATTATGCTTCTATAGTCTTTTTTTTATAATTCATACAATACATACAAGATAAGGACGTCAAGTAAGAGGGACTCTTGTTTCGTAATACAAATGTTATTTCTTGCTGGTGTCGTTCCTTGGGGTTGTTCATTTTTGCGAGAATAAATTCGCAATCGGGATAAGGGCTTTTTGCGTGACTCACGTTAATATTGGCCAACCTACTCCTCTTAAATCTTCGGACTACGAAACTTCTAGGTTAGGCTTTGATGCTCGAGCTGTATTAGATTGTATAGATATATATTGGTTTTTAGAGGGGGTTGCTAAATATACATAATTTTAGCTATCTGTCAAAGATAAAAAATTAAAAATTTTTTTTACTAAGTCAGACCCAATATTTTATTATCACGTACGTACTATATGCAATTCATAAGTACTTAAAACTTGAAGATATTGCGATGACAGTCTGAACTTTAATTCGAGCTTTTAGATACATATCGTAGGTATGACTGCTGTCAAGTGTAATGTGGGTTATCGAATGAAAAGTACTTATCAGGTGAATCGATTGTCAGTAACGTGATTTGCGGATGAGCTTATCCCGTTTTATTTGTTTTTATCGAGGAAAAGGGACAATTGGGATAACGTTATCATGGGATTTAACGAGTAGACTCTTTGTGGCAGATATTTTTATTTAAATCGCCGAAAATTTGCGATTATCTTTGATAAAGTTTATGCGCATTTTTTTCTATTTTTTTTTGAAGTATTTTAAAAGAAAATTTCAATACTATTCATGGATACCGTAGGGATTAGTATTTTTCATAATTTATGCTTTGATTTCAAATGTAATCTGCTCTTTATCGTGGCACTATACTTCGTAGCTAGTAAAACGATCAAATGACGTATATCAAATTTACATAATTCTATTTGACGTTTTGTATAGCAAAAGCTGGCTAATATCTGGGTCGAAGCTACCTGTATACCTTAACACTTGAGATACTCGCGTATCTAAGGTTTCCAACGTTTCAGCAATACACAATCAAACGTTAGCGTAATTTCGTTAAAAATCTTGAAATTAGATTTTTCAAAATTCGTCATCAACCACAAAAATCAGAAAACTCGACACTTTCGAAATTCATCTGCAAAATAAAAAATTGCTTCGAAAACTGAATAGAGCATTAACGACTTTCTTATGGAATTCCAAAAAAAAAAATTGAACGAGAAAAATCAGACTAAGAAAAAAGTGGTGGAAACAGCTGCTGCATATCGATAAACGTGATGCACTCGTGCAGAGCCTGTACTAGACACCTGGGTCAAATCGACCCGCGCCCCAGGAACGTGTCTGAATCCCATCCCCAAGGAAGCGACCGGATGTCACGGAGGAAACTATCGGTACACTAGAAAATAATAATAATAATTAAAGCAGTATTCTCAACGGAATAGAAAAAAAAACCGAAAAACACCCCCGTCAAAACGAACCCCTAGTGAAACCGGCCCCTTTGGATGATGGTGAAATCTAGGAGCATCGCTTAAATTATTTCAGCGTGGATATTGATTTACCTGAATGAGTGGGGACGATGTAATATCGGGGGTAATCGGTTGGTATTTTCGACGAGGTCTTCTGACACTAGGCGTTGGTGCCTGATGAATATCGGACCCCGGGCCAGGCTCGAACGCGGTGGTGACTTTATGCGAAATCGCGAGCCGTGTGCCGTTGTCGCCAAGGGGTTACTTCAACGGAGGCAGCCGCCCTCGCCGCCCCCAGAACCCGCACTGCCGCCCCTGGCCTCCTTCGTCTATCCACCGAGATACGAGAACGCATGGCGCAAGCGTACCTGCAACAGTGCCGCAATCCAAATCGTGGCGCCCCCTGCATTAAGGTCCTGTTAAACTGACTTTTTTTTTATTTTAACTAGGGGTGGTGGATATTTGGTTAAAATGTTTAACCCCCATATTTACATTGTTGATCAAATAAAAAAACGTTGAGTCCTATATTTTATAGGGTTTGTAAGAAAAATTGCAATTTATTTTGCTAATTATTTTCCATATTATACTGCTTTGCGGTAAATTCCTAAGATTCCACGGTATTGAATTGCATAATCGACTGTCGTTTTGGTTATGTATTTGGTATGTGTTTGCGCAGGGGTGCAAGGTCGAGAAAAAAATTCTACTTATAAACAAATTTATAGTTTTATGGGTTTTTTTTTCATTTCTACATCTTTCTATGTCTCGTGTCACGTCTATGGGCTTTCTAGGGGATGTTCCGTGGGGGACTTGGGTACAGTTTGACTGTGTATACTTTACTACCCTTGTTGGATAAATTGCGTAGTTGGTTTTGCGTCGCGATTCCCTGTAAGTTATTAGGGGTTAGTTGTTTACTATAGTTTTTTTTTAATACAAAATTCTATTTATTATTATAATATCTTTTGTATCCTTGTAATCCATCAATCTGGTCTTTGCATTTTATCTATTATACGGACGTGTATAAATATCCAGGAAAGTGGGTGACACGGATGATAACATATTCTCGTATGAAATACTTATAACTATGTTATTATTTTATACAGTCAGATACACGTGTTAGCTTCATACAGTAATTACCCATGGTATATCCTACTTGTAGAGATTTATGATTCGCATTTAATTCCTAGGAATGTAGAACAATGGCTGATTTACAATATTCACGTTTACGCAGTTTCCCTATTGGATGTATCAGTCCGTTTAATCAGCCTGTAATTGGAATTAAAATTTTATTAAAAATAAAAGTAATTTTTATCTTTAATTAATATGCGCGTTATAGTCGGCACGTGGATTATAAATTTAGTTATTAAAGTTTTATATTTTCATTATAAATTATTATGGCTAAATATTGATATTTTAAATATAACCCACGCGCCGGCTCCGAGTCACGTCCTTATTTGGTGCTCCCGCGTTTTCCTCATGGCCACGGCACTGGCGTCGGCGTCGCGACGCGAAACGGCTGTCCGCAGCCTCTCCCGCGTTACATCGATCCATCCCGTTTCTCAGCAATCCAGTTTCAGGACGTGGAAAGAGACAGTAGAAAGAATTGATATGTTTACGGATAATACGGCAACACGGGCAGCGCTTCTTAGGAAAGGAATAGAGTTTGAAAATCACGTGACGTCGGCAGGTGCAACGTAGACTTCGTACATAGGGGCCTGACTGCACGTCGAGACGCCCCTCTCTTGCGTGAAAGTGCGTCGCGCGAATAAAAAGTTCAGTGACGAACTGCAAAGATTATTACATTAATGAACAGAATCGTGCCCTTCATGAAAACTGTGTCGACGGGATTTATAGCCATAAGATATTTAACGACGATTATCGTATATAATAATCGGTATATCTACGGACACTGTATATATGAAAATTATTCGAAACTGAAAACGCCTCTAAATAATTATCTTTCTTGGTTCCCAACGTTGCACGCAAGAGCGAGACGTATTGCGAGGAAAAGTTATTGGCTACCTGGATAAGAGGTGTGGACGTATTATTAATCCCATAATAATTATCGTGCTTTGTGATTGTGTCATCGGCAGTCATTATTAATTGTACAAGGAATCACGAACTGTCTTCCTTGACGGATTTTAGGAGTCTTGAGTAATGGAAGATTTGTATATCGATTGATTGAATATTGACCGACTACTCGATTTGAAAATATATCTATCTATAGATATGTGGAATTGCTTTCGAGCAGGTAAATATATTGATTAAAATTTCCACGCTTCCTTTGGTCATTCGTAACGAAGGTCGTAGAATAAACCTTGTTGCCTCTATGATAATTACGTAGTTCGCTATAACTGGCGCTGGCGCTCCCTGGCGCTGCAGTACAGTTCAACGCGCCTTTGCCATCTGTTGGAAGAACTACGTATCTCGATGGTCCAATTTTATTTTGGAAGAAATAATAGAAACACTGTACGCTAATGTGAATTAAATTTATGGATAAAATATTTGCCTATTGTTAAATTATATCGGTTTTTCGTAATTCTTGATATTCAAGTAAAGCTGTCGGATGGCTATATATAAAGGGTACGGCATTACTACGTTTACATTAAAAAGAGTTTATTTTTCTAGATGAATTCAAGTATCAGTAAGTAAACTGTTTTTAATCTAGTCACAATAATTTCACACGTTACATCCAAGATATTGTTATGTTAAATACTCATTTGAAAATCGTATGAACTTTATTCGATTTGTCAGCAGATTTCAAATGACTTGACGTGACGCTTTGAATAAAAATTAAATATTTTCATCGTAACAATGAGCGCAGTAGAAATATTTCCTCGTATTCAGTTTTAACTTCTGGATATACGTAGAGGGAGAGTCAGCACCTTCGGGTTAGTTGACACAGTTAACTGCGCAGGATCACGTTCTATTTTTATATTATATTGCCAGATCTATTCGTCATGGTTCTTTTAGAAAATGGAATCAATGTTTAGCGAGACGTTTAAGGGATAGCCAAGGTGGACGTTCAATCATATTAAAGATAAATCGCACGTATAGCAGTAATAATTAACCCCAAAAAAAGTCTTTTTTTCAATACATTTATTATGCACAGTATATAAACTTAAAAGGCGTTGTACCATAAGTCGAATCTGAACTATCTGATCAATGCTTAGTATGTACATATATATACACACACATATATTTATAAATGCATATATATATATATCTTTTTTAGATTATACGCACAAGGTGACTATGTTCAGAGGAAAAGGCGGCGGCGGCAGGCAGTTCGACAACGTGGATTACACACAACTTACCGAAACCGATAATGGTTTCGTGGATTCTCAGGTAAAGCTGTTTATTAATATTTATAATGATACATATATTAGTCTTCTGCATAATTTATCGTTATGAGACTACAGTAAAAATTTGATAAGGATTAATCATCCCATTTTTTTTGTTTGTTTCAGTTCGTAAGTCCACCAGTTAAAATACCATGGAAAGCGATAACCCTAGCGGCACTCCTCTTCGTAGGGGGAACTATTATGCTGATTATAGGTAGCCTAATGGTCAGCGGACACATCGATTCTAAGGTAACGCTATTCTTTTTTTTTTTCTGTTGGATTATGAAACACTTACTCGTTATCATAAATATTCCGGTGGATTGGATCGGGCGTTATTTCTTTGTTCCAGTACTCGGATCGGATGTGGCCGGTTATCATTTTGGGAGCGTTGATGTTTATACCGGGTGCTTATCACGTGAGGGTTGCGGTTCTTGCGTACCGAAAGGTTCCTGGTTATTCATTTGACGATATTCCAGAGTTCGATTAATTATTCCACTACTTTGTATTTACGTATACTGTATTGTGTATAGATGTGTATATAAGTCATCACCAAAATGTGCTTTTCAATTGACACGTGCGGCGGATCTATTGACTTTTTTTAGCGCTATATTCATACCATTTACATTTTCAATATTAAATGCATTGCGATTCCTGAGGATGTGTTATTTTATTAATTATGCGAGTGACGTCGTGGAGTGTATAATATAGCCAGTTATAAATTTCTATAGTTTTTATTTAGTTTATTTTTTGTGATTCTTTTTGTATAAGATTAAATAAAATACAATATTTTTCTGATGTCAAGCACGGGGCACCGAAATGAGTATATTTATAAAGCCTATGCTAACAGCTGTTAAAATATAGACATACGTTACAATCGTTGGATGGAAAATTGAGAGCTTACAGATGTTGAGTAATTGAACTAAAATTTCTTATCGCATAAAGTTAGATCTTATATCCTGTTGTTTTTCAAATCAGTTTTATCATTGATTATAACTGTACATGGGTCATAGTACTGGGATACGACCAGCGTATATGCAGTTAGCTGTCGATATTCAGTCTATATTCTTACTTCGTAAAAAATTTATATAAAAAAAGGAAAACTTAAAAGGAACTATGTGCCACTGTAGTCTTGAATACAGACGTCTTGTCAAAATAAAAAAAGGATTCTTTGATAACGATAACGGTACATTATCAATCCTGTGTCTATGTAACAATGAGGATAAAATTCTATACCTAAGTTCTAGGATTCTTAAGATTTCCATTAATCGTGTATCACAATGCTACATGTGTAGTTTTCATGTAGTTGAGCAATTTTGCGCTACTGAATTTGGCTAATTTTCCTTTGAGCGGTCTAACAAATCCAAGAGGAGGATCGAATCTTCTTTTCAAAATATTTTCCATGACCTGTCTAGTGCTACTAATGATGTGTTTATTGTCATAATTTCTGATCTTGCTTAATTTGAGCTCCCTCGGAGACAGTATAGTCTGCAATGTTACAACGTAATTACAAATTATCTGCAATTATTATTGGAAAATATCGAAAGCTTCCTAATTAATGCTACTGGGTTTACCTCAAAGGACACATAAACTGCAAGTTGCCTGACGCGTATGCGATCAATGGCGTGTCCGATTTCCATGAAAAGCTGTTGAATTAATTCAGCAACTGCCAGATATATTTCTTCCTCCGTCCAACTGGTGTTTATAATTAGCAATATGGGAGTATTTAGCTAACAAATGAAAATCATGAGATTAGACAAGTAGGGCATTGTAGCTTAGATACAGAAATATTTTCATAACCTGATTGGTCTCCATATTGCTTGTCTTTTTTTTATTTTGACCAATAAAACCCTGATAATTAACCTTTATCGCTTGATACGTTCCCAAATTGCTGCCATATTGAAATAGTTGCTTAGCTAATATTATGTCGCGAGTAGTAGCCGTTACTATCACTGCTCTGAATATATTTGGTCGTAGCATCAAGTTGTATGGTATCAACAGTCTAGCCAGTTCAATGATTAAATCATATTTTTCAGTTGTCAAAAGCGCTAATGTTAGTTTATCTATATAGTGTGGAAGGTCTGAAAATAAAGGAGAAAAAAATATATCTTCCTATCTCTCTCATTCTTCGGCATCGTCATGCAAAAGAACAGCCAGTGTCTTATTGATATTTAATCATTATCTTACCTATTGGAAAGTAAATACAATATTGATCCCCTAGTAGCGTGTCGTATAAGGCGAAGGCACTTTCCACAAAATTATCACAGAGCGTCTCTAGTAAGAGTGGAATGATCATAACCCGTAAATCTTCATCTTTATTCTCACTAGGTATTTTCCATTTCTTTCGATTAGTAAAAATCACATTGGTTTCTGTAATAAATGTTTTTTTTTTGAGAATAAAAAATATCTTTTGTCTACTTGGTGCTAATTGTGCATCATTATACTTGGGTTAAATATGGAACTCACGTCTAAGAATTTCAAGGGCCTTTAGCGGGCGATCATTGGCTATATATATTTCGGTGGATAGCAAAATGAATCCAACATTAAATCGCGATTCATAAATTTTAAGTGTTTTCAGTAACTTATAGGCTAATACCCACGATCCATTGTCAGCTAGCTCTGTTAAGAGGTATCTGCCTAGGGTGAACAATGTCTCTTCCAAGATGTAGCTCATTCCAGTTTGGACTGAAAACGTGGAAAACGACAACAGTTAGGTCTCAAGAACAGAGAAACTTTGTATTTTTTGTTGTTGGTATATTTCATATATTTTATTAAAGATATGTGCTCTTTACATTTGACATTTACAAAAACTATAGATATAATTTTGCTAACCTAGGCTCGGGTGTAAAAGTCATTGAAGGAAAAATATAAAGAAAGTGATAAAAAGAGAGAGGGAAAGAGAACGTAGTAATACTCGTAAAACGAAATCAAAGAAAACTTCTTTTTTGTTATGCGATAAATTGCATTCCATCACTTAAAAAAAAGACTGTTATTAAAAGCTAAAACGCGAACGATACATAGTGCAATACGAAAAGGACATTTTAGACCCACAAAATTACAATCAATCTTTTAGTTTCCTTTTCCATATACACTAAGAGTCATTACGCGTTACCACGATACGCAACGTCGGTCAACTAACATAAAATGTATTACGGCCAGCTAATTTGTTGTCTTAAGGAAGAAGTGCTTAATGTTGTTGAAAAGTGTGTATTACCTGAAATCTTGATAATGTTGACTAAGTGTTCATCCGACGACATAATATTATTGCGTAGCATATTATAGCATCCTTTTAGAAAGATATTGTTTTCAAATTTTGAATATTTGTCAAGGATCTGAAGTACGTGTTTGTAATCTTTGTGTCGGATACCTTCTTTCAAACTTGCCAAATCAATGTTAAATTTCCAGAAGCGATGCTGATATGGCGAACTTGGTTCCGGTAGGTTTTCTACGAATTAAGGTCAGTTTTGTAGCGAGAAAAAAAAATTGGATTGAAATTACATTCTGGCAATTTATAATTCTTACCGATTTTATGTATAACCCATGGTACATCGGTAACGTATGGTGACTTAATTGTAGTATCGCATTCAATTTGTGTACTTTCGTTACTGGTGATGTTACTTCTGTCACCTTCATAAACATCCAGTTGCAGAGTACTACTTAAACTATTTACTGGACTTTCTAACGTTGGTAAATTAGAGGGTGGATCGAATATTGGACGTTCTCTTGTATCAAATGTATGACTAGTACGGTGCAACCGCTGAGAGCCATACTGCTCCGCCTTGTTAATACTAGTGATACTTCCACTTTCTATATTGACAGAAAATGGGCTATAATCCTGTTCAAGTTGTAGGTTTAAACTTGTACTCTTTCTAGAGACCTCTGTAATTTTGTCGTGTAGTTTAAAAAATAATGGCAATATATCTCGTAACTCTGGAGTCTGTGAGTAACCGATGGTCAGCTTGTTTATTAAATTATCAGCGACATCTTTAATAAGCGCTTTGTTCTCTTGTGCGGAAAGACATTCTTGTATTATCAATCGGACGTAGGAGACGGGTGGTACAGATTTGATAAAAAACTGCCGAAACGTTTTCCACCATTTCCCAAAAACTATTTCCTTTTCGGCACGTTGAAAAATCATCGAGTAGAGTGTGCTGATTTCATTTTCATCGGATAAAATTTCTAATTGATTGATAACTTCTTCAATCGACTTTTCCTTTTTTATTAAAGACTCTATCGTGTTCTCCAGGCAGTTATTGTTTAAAAAATTGGCATTGCGTACCAGCGTACACAAATCTAGTATCTCTTTTGGCTCTATATTTGTTGTCAGGCGGTTGTACATGTATTGAATAAAATATCTAAATTCATATTTTATCGCAGATTCTATCACCACACGTATGTACTCGTAACTTTTCTCATGTAAATGTAACATATCATGGTTTAACTGTGAAAAAAAAAAGAATAAATGTATTCGCGGTAGACGGCAATATTCACCAATGATTAGTAAAAATGTAATAAATTTATAAACCTAATTTACCTACATTATGATTGTAGCTGCAATTCCTTCTGTAACACAAACCATGTTGCATTTTTTGATAGCAAAGGCCATAGAATATGTGTTGCGAAGTCACTGAAATATTGTTTTCTTTCTTATCAGTGACTTCGCATCCTAATCTACTTTTAACAGTTGTCTTTGTAAGCTGAGAAGGATTATGACTTTCCTTTGAGGGATCTTCGGTTACTGTATTGTTTGTTGTAACAGGATCTGTTTTTATGGTTTCTGCAGGTTTTATTGCGGTGTCTTTAATAAATGTGATGTCAGAGTAAGTATTTGAGACTGAGTATCTTTTTAAATCCTCCTCAGCTTCCTGCTTATTTTTTTTCATATAATTGTCCCATGTCTTATTTGTCAATGTGTATTCTTCAATTGATGCATTTGAATCAGTCAACTCTGTACAGTGGTCTTCCAAATTTTTGGTAAGACTAGAAAAAAAACATTGCTTATGAATATTACTGTGTAGTTTTTAGAGATAGCGCTTAGCAAATGTTAGAATAAAACTGAATTTTTAATACTTACTCGTCGATGACATCAGGATCGCATAAGATAGAGATACAATCATCATTTTCGCTATCGTTATTACTCTCCCTTTTATCTCTTGCTGTAATTTTTTCTTTATGAACTGCATCTTCATTCTTTGTAACATGTTGACAAACTTCAGCACTCATTGGTTGTTCTATCGGTGATTTATTAACGTTGACAATTTTTTTCCTCCTTGACTGTTCCTTTAAATTGAAAGAATGCTGCTTCGGCTCTGTTGCTAAATTTTCAATGATAGCTGGTTTTATTACTGTAGTTTTGGATGTTCTTGACTTTCCTATATCAAATAAAATAGGCTTACGATTTTCATTAATAGTTGAGGCATTTGGTTTATTTAAATTAGAATTGTCGTGGTTATTAGTCAATGCAGTCTGAAAAGTGTTTGAATTAGATTCTGTCGATTTCTGCTTTTTCCAACTGCTTCTATCTAATTTGATCTTTTTTTTATTTGCTTTTTGCGAACTCGTATCTGTATGTTGCGCCCACCCTCGTTTCTGTGACGTGATCACAATTGATTGTTTCTCATTTTCATATTTCTTTATAATATTTGTGTCCGTCGGGACGGTCTTAGTTTCCTGAACAGATTTAATATACTTTTCAGCATATGAAGTAGTCTCTGAATTTGACACAATTACATTAAACTTCTTTAAATTGTTTGTTGTTAATGATTGCACCCCAATGGGTTCCTTATTATATAATCTCTCTGTTTCATCGATGTCCTTGCATTTAATAAGTGTTGGAGTATTTATATCAGTATTGGTTTCCAGTGATATATTCTTCTTTGTATATACAGTTTTTGATCTTTCATTCTTTGTCAATCGAGTAGATTGTTGAACATCATTTTGATTGTCTGAAATTTTTGCAATTTCATTGGTGTTTGAATGATCATGGTTGGTACTAGCTGATTTTTTTGATATTCTATTTTTCATACAACAATTGAAGAAATCAGAAATAGCAATGTCAATTTGATTGTCTTCGTCCATAATGTTTTCATCCGTTGTCGCTTCTATATTGATATTAGTATGACATTCACTTTCGGAAGACTGAATTTTGTTGCTACCTGTTTTAAGACTATTTTTATTTTTCAAAAAATTATATTCAAGGCAATGCTTGTTTTCTGTATCATTATTATTATTTTCATTATCTGTTACAGTCTCGTCAAGTAGGGGCATGGACCGATTACAAATTATTTGTGTACTTTGGCTTTCTTCTTTTTTTTTTTTTGGCGACTTAATCACTGGGTAGTTGTTATCACCAAAATGCTTTTGCTTTTTGTTCTTGTCAAAGGAATGCAAATTATCCACAATTAAACGATTTTTTAGAATTAATGAAGCATCAAATGTATGCTTAGGAAGGACATAATTATTAATTATTTTTGGTAATTTTCTTTTTGCTGTATTTCTTAAAGAGCTATCGTGAGACTTATTTTTTTTTAAAGAATTACTTTTCTCTGTAAAACATTCATATATAGGTTTTGAATCTTTTGAATCACTGCACAAAACATCTTTGGCTGAAGAAATATCTGCTCTGCAATCACTTTCTTCCATCAAAGAATTAACATCAGTTTTATTTACTTGTTGTACTGGCAAGAAACTATGTGCCTTATTCTTAACATCTTTTGCAATTAATTCTTTGTCCTTACAAGCAGCGGATGTGTGCTTAAATATACATCTAACCAATGGCACTGAACATTCTCTAAGTTTAATTTGATTTTTCTTATCTGGTTTAATATTCATTACTTCAGGAACCAGCCTGCATTCATCTTTTTCATTTACTTTAACATTGGTTTTTTTATTCATAGTCTTATTATGTTTTGGATTTTTGTTCCCAGGTAAATTTATACTAGGTTTATTTTTTGGTCTTCCCCTTTTTCTCTTTGGTAATTTCACCTCCTCTGGTTTACTGCCACTTAATTCCTTGGAAACTGTCATTTCCAAAGTATTATTCATATTTTTATCTGCCTTCATATTATATACAGTAAGAGATTGTTGTAATAGAATGCTGCTATTTTCATGAAAAATATCATGAAGTACAATCATGGGATATTTAGATGCTTCGAGCGATGTGTAATCTTTTGAATGATTATTATGTTTTTTACTATCATTTTCTGAGTTAGATGATGGTTCATAATTTTGAGTTTTAGACTTATTGTTTAATACCTTTGTCTTCATATTCTAATTCCGAATCGAAGTCAGAGACACGTTCCTTTGTCAAAGGATCGTCCTATGCAGATTTCTATCACAGCGTAAATGCACGGTATCTTTAATTAAGCAATAATCATCAAGTACGTGATATTTTTTTTAAAAATATGATTTTATAATTTGTTAACTCACATTATGGCGATTGAAGCAGTTTTTGTTTATTTAACGAGACTGCCGTCGGAACACGTGCACGACGGCGCACTTGAGGCAATACCAGTACATACAGTATATACCGATTCCATTATTGTAAAACACGATAAAGCGATTGAAGAAACGATTCAGCTTCTTAAAATAAGATATTATATGAGAATAACATTAGAAAAGAGTACGTATTGAGATATGCATATTACTACTTACGATTATACAAAATGCGAACTTGTTGTCTACGCGGCGTTTTTCAAAGATTTCAACGTTTCTTCGAGAATATCATACAAGTTTCGATTATTAGCGTTGCCAACATAAGAAAGACCTATTTCTAGGGAATATTAAGATGGTACACTGTATTTTTTAAATATCTTACTTCGCGGGCTACTACGTAATAGCCAGTGGATAGGATTGTTTGACTGTAATAAGTCTTTTACAAGTTTCAAGGTATGATGCTTTTGTTAAATTAGTAAATTCTTGCAATTATGCAGCATTTAATTGAACTTTATTACGTTTTTTATGCTTCAAATAGTCGTAAATGTGTCTAAGTAGGATTCTGCGCCGAGAGGATGCCGGCAGAGCGCACTTTGCGCCATAACTGTCAGTTGCTGTCGGTTTTAGTTATTTATTCGCAGCAGTACAATTTTAAAATGTCGGACAGTTCTGATGATGAAGTAAACGGTGGTGAAGAAGTGGATCCGTGGATCCCGTACAAAGATAAGGAAGAATGGAAGGACGTAACACCTTTGCCACAAGACGATGGTCCTCATCCAATTGTGGCTATTGCTTATACAAACAAGTGTAAGTTATAACCTGAAATCACAATTTTTATACATTTTTATATTATTTCATTGTTGAAGTTTTGTCTTTGTACTGATCTATACCATCATAGGGTATAAAACCTCTTAAATATTTTACAGATTAAATGTCATTGATCGTGTCTATGAATGTAATCTTTATATTTTACAGTTAAGGATGTGTATGATTACTTTCGGGCCATCCTGAAGTCTGGGGAAAAGTCAGAAAGAGCCTTGGCACTTACTGTAGATTGTGTCTCCTTGAATCCTGCAAATTACACAGTATGGCAATATCGAAGGGAGATTTTAAAAGCTTTAGGAAAAGACTTGAAAAAAGAATTAAAATATGTGGATGTAGTTATCAAGCATAATTCCAAAAATTATCAAGTCTGGCATCACAGGAGAGTCATTGTCGAATGGCTTCAAGATGCCAGCGAAGAATTAGCATTTACTGAAGACATTCTGAGAAAGGATGCAAAAAATTATCATGCTTGGCAGCATCGTCAGTGGTGTATGAAGACTTTCAAGTTAGTAAAGATAATCATAAGTTAGATAATAATTTTACATTATTGTACACACGACTTCACAAGAATTTTTCTTTTTTGCAGTCTCTTTGTCATGGAACTGACATACGTTGAACGATTACTGCAGGAAGATGTTAGAAACAATTCAGCATGGAATCAACGATACTTTGTGTTAAGCAATACTACAAAATTTGAACCAGATGTAATAGAACAGGAAGTTGATTTTGCATTAAACAAAATAACGTTGGTCAAAGGAAACGAAAGTGCTTGGAATTATTTGAGAGGGTAAGCAATAACTATTTCATAATATTTCTATTTGTCACAACACTGTCATAGCAACCAGTATCATTAAATTTTAGCATATTGATGCACGATACTAACGGAGGTTTAGGACACAACGAAAAGGTGCTAAAAAAGTGCAAAGAACTGTTTGACAAAGGCTGCCGAACCAATTTCTTACTAGCCTGTATAATAGACATTTCTCAAGAGAGACAAAATGAAAATGAGCCACCCGAATCAATATATCACATTGATCATGCACTAATGGTATAATTTTTTAATACACCAATGCAAGGAGCAATAAATTCATCGCATGTAATAAACTAAATTTATCCTGCGTTTCAGTTATGCAAAGAGCTGTCTGAAAAGTATGACAAAATACGAAGAAGATACTGGGATTATATCGGTCAGCAATTAGAAGAGTCAAAGACCCTTTCGTAACTGTGTATAGATCCACTGCGTACAATATTATTTTTGTGCATGTTACAGATCCACTATCTCCTTATTACGACTCAGTCCTCTTACCAGACAAAAGTCCAGATTCCTCGCACCTGATATCCTGAAAAACCCTACACTCCAATGGATCCTTTCCAATAAAGATGTCGTCTTCGGACGACGTGGTCGAGGAACAAATTATATGTAAGTGATCGCTGCCATTAACATAACAAACTAGATAAATGAGAATAAATATATTTAATCTGCGAGGAGTTTGGTTAACGCGCCCATACTGTTTTAAATAAACGGCCTTTGGAACAAGCTATGCGAAATGAATCAGTGATGGGAGTCATTAATTTTTGTTACGTAAACTAAATTGGTAGAATGGTTAGAATCAGCACGGTGAAGTTTTTCGCAATCAATAGTATCTTATGAATATTAGATATAAATAAAAGTCTATTGCTATTACGATCAGAAAAAATAAAACTATCCGTTACGAGTCACAGTGTACAATTGTCCTATTTCTGTTTATAATTACCAAATCAATAAAATCAATACACTCTAAAACTGCGTGTCAATTATAAAGTTTCGCTTCATAGAATAAAATCAACAACAATACGAGAATAACAGATTGTTAACGTTAGTAATTTATTTATTTATAAAATAGTTACATACTTCCAGATATAATACAATAATTAATCAGTAATGGTAATTATCATAATGGCCTAGGCTTGGGCATGAATAAACTAAGGTGACTTTGAACGCAGCGATTTTATGACCAATAACGTCACGCTAATTACACCGAATAATTATGCCAGCAATTCCAAGACGGTAGGCAATCCCTCGAGGGTCTTCGAGCTCATCAACCTAATGTAAAAGTTAATTTTTTGAATGTCGTTACGTTGATATGATAAAACTACCCTTTGACGCGTTACAGACTACAGAACAGAAGCTAACCCCTTCAAGGTAGTGTCGAAAATCCAGTAACGTGATTTTCGTTGCAGACAAGCGACGAGGCAGTCAATTTACACGTTCTGGGCCAAATGTTTATTTTTACATGATTCAAAGAAAAATGTCACGCTAGTCGCTTGCCTACAAGTTTTCTCCTTATTGTTTCACGCAACTACACTTTTTAATATGCAGCGTATACCGAGTAAGTGATGCTGTGACAATCTTCATTAATTGATGAAATTTTTATCAATTTTCTCTACTCAATTGCTCTTTGTTTTATCTTCAATGTCTATATAGCGTTCTGATTACAAATTATTTTAAGTGATGATTTTTTTAGACTCGCACTGGCGCTCGGATTTGCTGTGTAAAGAATTCCGAATGAACCTTGTTTGAAATGCAAATTTTTCCTCTTTTTTTTTGTTTAAACATTAATTTGCCAGGCCGTAAAAATGAGCGTCTCTTAATTAACGTAAAAGAATATGATACGTCTTGACATTAGTTCGGCAGACACCCGCATAATGGGAAATGGCGTGACGGTGCACCATTTCGTATTCATTACGGAATTGCTCATCGAAAACTTTGACACAAGGACAAAATGGCTCTCAACAGAGGCACGGGACACGTGGGACAGGCTTCTTAAACAGATTTCTAGCTTATCTGCACTAACATTTAACAATAAACATTCAAACGATTATTTTACACACTCGTGTCCAATTTTTGCCGAGATTCGCAAATTTCTTCCCGTCCTCCATGGGAAAAAAAATAATGAGCACAATAAGTCTCATCCAACATTGAGAGACAATTGCCTTAAACTCTTAGTTCAATCCCGTTTCTCATTTTGTAGGTAAAATCACGGCTACTGTCGCGATATCTTAGACGGGTTATTTTAAAACTACGAGACACGTAGTCTTACCGCGATAATATTCATATTTATACATACATATACACTTGATTTACACTGAAAATATATCACCATGTGAATATTTAACTTTAAAATCCTTCATATTTAACATCATATATTAATTCATCTATTTAACTGTTTTTAGCCCTACAGCATCTGACAATAATAGAATGTTGACAGAGGAGCATGGACCCAAATAAAAATCATTCGCGTAGCCTTCGTTGAACAGTGAATTCAAGCTGGAAACATGGAAGGGAGAATCAGAAAAAAGTCATCCGAGGGAAAGGAGTAATAAAAAAAAATGTTTGATGTGTCTTTTGTATCTTTTTACATAGCTACTAATTTCAGACGCCGTATGAATTCAATTATTCAAGTTTTCTTATTATTTTTCTATCATACATATAGTCTATGATTGGACCATCTGTCAGCCATTACAAGCACAGCCCAGCCATTCCTTTAAAACTCGAATGATAACCTGAAAATTGTCTGGAAATCGTTTGTTACGTTAAAATGGCCATTCTGAAGAAAAGGAAAAGCGCGCAACTTTTTTGAAATTCCTTTGAAATTATTTTTCCAGTCATTTTCTTAATTCCCGCTCTCATGTTACACTTCATTCTCGACGGGGTTTGCCTTTACAGATCCGCCTAACGTGATGCCTAGCTAACGAGTAAAGATGAGATACGGTATTATTTCATCTAGATAGAAGATAGTCCGTTAGTTATATAGCATGGCTATCTACAAATCTAAAAATAGGATGATAATATAGTAAGGATATACATATCTTATACGAATATAGAACCGACTGAGAATTTTGATTTGATTTTTATTTTTTTTTCCAGAGTAGTGCGTGGATAAAATACTATCATAGATATACAGCTATCGGTGCAACCAGTGACGTAATTATGTCTGCCATTAAAAAGCAGAGTATGACTTCAGGAAGAAAGAAAGTGAGACAGAAAAGAGTTCGAAATAATCAATTTTCCTACTAAAATTTCAATACATTTTCAATACCAGATATAAGCTTCAGAACTATAAGCAGATATTAAGCTCGTTACACAACGGACAGACGATGCGTTTCTATTGGCGCAAAAATCAGTGTAAATTGATAAAGTATAAATTTACCTGATACTAGAAAATCGTCAAGCTCGATCGCTTATCGAAATTTTGAAAAAAAAGCGAAAACCGAAACTCCAAATATTCACTTCCGGGCCAGACTCAAATTTCATCTATTTTTTAATATAGTTGATCATTCCCTTAGGATGCTTAAGTTAGTACGCAGAGTTAAGAGCACTCTTAGATAAGTGTGAGTAGCATAGATAAGTAGCATGTACCATATAGAGATGCTGCGCTAAGACAAGAGATGATTCAGTACAGATACTATGTATTATATAGTAATACGGATGTCGCTATAGAATTTTTCTTTTATCTTTTTTAAATCTAGACTTTATGATTAGGGGACAAGTTTTACCGTTTAAAGAATTGAGAGAGTGCGTTTTTTCACGGTTGTTATGCATCTTGCGTCGAGATTTCATCTTATCTCCTTACCCCTATCACTCGCTGTATCTCCTTATCTTCCTCTCATCCCGATACCCGCTCTCGTACACACCCTCTTGTCTGATTTAGATTATTTAGACAATATTGTTATTTTTTTTTCATTTCTTGTCTCTTTTATACATTTACGAAGTAACGTCAAAGACTTGCGGTAGTGATCGAGTTGATATGAGATAACGTACGTTGTTTATCTCAATTTACACGTTAAACCTTAGGCTCTAGAATATGCGCTGCCAAAGATCAAATCAAATCTGCGTCTATACTGATTATCTGCTTAGGTACAGGTCTTGTAATTTTTAATTTTAATTTTTAAGCAATTTCAATCAATTTTGTTTATCATTATCATCTTGTATATCTCACAGTTATCCCAAATGTAATATAATTAATGTATAATTCGTGATCCTCGCGTTGCTGCTGATCGACAATTAGGCAGTGATGTAAATGAATAATATTTTTGGTTAATGATTTTTATCTCTCTCAAATTTGAACTTGGATTAATTTATCCTCTGTATACAGTCACGCGCGCATCTACCGAACGTGCGAGTCCGCCGTTAAATTCGATCTGTTTAGCAGCGCATTAATTAAAACTATTACTTAACGAGTTTATCGTTACCGGTCACAAAAATAAATAACTTTGTTTATTTAAGTTTACACTAGAAACAACACATCTAATTGTCACGCTCGCTCTAGAATCTACAGCGTGTTTCATTTTTTACCATTACGCTACAGTAGTGCATTCCTCTCCTGCTATCCTCCTTATACACGCGTTCGTTAACGAACCTTTTAATCATTCGCGCTCGTTAGACGCTAAAATAAGAAGTGGTTCTCGTACGTGTATATTTTCGTATAATTTTCCAAAAAAAAAAATTCAAAAACAACAATACAAACCCACCCCCCAGATCTCGCGTCAGATCCGTACACTCGTGTCATTTAAAAAAAATGATTTGTTAATTATTTCTTTCTCTTCCCTCCACGCGTATTTTGGAATTACAACCTCTTCTAGATTTCAATAATTTTTTCATCCCCTCCCACAAAGATTTCGATTATGAACAACACGAGCAATTCCATTCTGCATATATTAATATCATAATCGTTCGTGTACGTACAGTAGTAACGTACGAGGATACAGGCATCCTCTTATCATGTGTGATTCTCGTTATCTCTTATCCATCTTATCTCTAGTATCATTGAACTAAGGTAGTACGCGTAATGCTTTGGCACCGTCGATTTACATAACGCGAGATGGCAAATGGGCAAATTTCGAAAAACAAAAATTTGCCACACGACCCCGTATCTTTTTTTTCTTATCATAAATCTCCCACACGTGATAACCTTGACAAGACAAAGTCTCGTACGATTTTTTTACCATCTTCTTCACCATTCGATTTCTTCCTGCAATTTCGCGACGAGGAACTCTGTTCTCGTCAGTGACGTCACGATGTCAGCCTTAGATCCTCATCGCGGGGTCAGGACCCCCGAAAACCTTCCCAGCTCCGGGAAGCGCGTGATTGAGCGATTAATCGGCAGCAAGGACTCCTTCAGGTCCAGGGTGTGTAACGAGGACGCGCCGAGTGTCAGAAGGCCGTATCCAGAGCTGCCATACTTTCCGATATGTCAGGATCAGCCCGACACGCTTCCAAAAATTCGGAAAGCGTCACGACCCCGTCCTTGTTGCCATCCATTTTCTGAAAAAAATATATTCTAATATTATTTCCCGTCACGATACTGGAAACGATTAACTTTCGTCGTTATCACGCGGGACGTAGTACCGTCCCTTGATATCGCGCTGCATAAATTTCCGGGCAAGAACTCCAGGATCACGATTTTGGGAATTATTGAACATGGGCTAATTTTTATCGTGAAATCATTTTATGCTTTTCGAATTTGGCCACCGTGTATATCATCCTCACGTCGTTGGAGGAGAATCACTATGAGGCTATAGCTGGGATAGTGGAGGATGATCCAAAAACATCCGACCCCTTCGCTTCACGACAGATGCCCGATTGAGTAGGGGGTCAGCATCCAGGAAGAGATGGCCATGGACCATATCGTTCTTCATTTTAGTGCCGGTACCGATATCCCGAGATGGGATCATCTGAGTTAGAGAAGAGGATGGGGAGCAGGAGCAACCTCAGCGCGTCATGAACCTCCGGCAACTGGTCGTCCTGACCTGGTATTGACACCCCGAAGCTACGGCAGCAGAAGAGATCCCGGGTCAGATCCGGGCAAAATCTTTTCTATCTTGGCTTCCGTGCATTTTCGTGATTAGATTTATTTTGTTTCGTTCCTTCCGGTCATGGAGATGTTCGGGTTTCGCTTTTTCTCTTTTTATTTTTTCTCAAGATATATATAACGTATGTGAATTTTTAAGATTTATTAGACTTTACGTTTGTATGGGTGTGTGTGTGTATTTTGTATTTTGCATCTGCTTTCGGGATGACAGGTGCGACACGAGAATTATTATCGCTTTTAATGGAAACAAAAGCCGACGCCTGGCGTCGTTGGCTGCATGGGTAATTGAAATCACGCTTTACCAGCGACGGCCCATCAACTCCTCTCGCTGTTTAATTTCATCCCTTTCCTCTCTTCGTCTATTTCAGTTTAATATTTGTTTGCACTCTTTCTGTCTCTCTCTTTCTGATTTTCGCACTGTAGCATAGTGACGTGTATGCAAATACGAGTCGGCTGATCGAAATAAAATATTTCAAATTTTGACACGACCATTGTTGCTCCGCGTACTGCGCGTTACTGCAGCTGCAATTGTCGAATTTTATTAAATTTCGTAGCGAAATTCCCATTGCGAAAATAAAATTTTTCACTCAAAAGCGAACAACCGTTTGCGAATTTTATGCTTCCTTGGCTGAAAGTTCGTGTGAGGATTTTTGCTAATTTCTCATAAGCTTGTATGCATTTATCTATACTGTACCAATACACTTTTGGATTTCGCCAATATTCGATATATTTTGCTAATTTCATTTTCGTCCTCCTTTAATTCTCATTTTCTGTATTATCCTTCAGTCGTGTCCTTTACCGAGCCACTTTGCTCTAGTTCGATAAACTTTCGCGAACTCGTTCCATTTTGCAAATTAACGAATTACCCGGTATACTCGACTCTGCAAAGACTTCCCTGTATTTCCATTCAATACGAATTCAATCATTCCCCGAATAGTTTGCTGAAACAATTTACGAATTATTGGAGTTTTTTTTTTATTTAAGCCCAAACCGTGTCCGACTGAGTAACGAGGACGGCTTATGCCAGTTACACATGTTTCCCTCCCCCGATTCGACGCCTGCAACTGCATTGATTAACACCAATTGATACCCATCGACGCGTGTTCCTTCTGTTTTTTAAATTAAAAATATATAACACCTAAAATCCACGAACGACCCGATACTCGCATTTTTTTCGATTTGTTATTCATCATTGAAATTTTATTCCTTGCTCGTTCATAAAATTATAATGATAATCTCTCGGGACCCGCCTTTCTCTAGTAATAATTAATTTCTTATTTCAAGCATCGTCATACAGTCATTTATACCGTTACACACAATAAATATATCTATAGTCGCACTTAAATTAATTGTATCGTTATCAGAAAGAATAATACTTTTTTTTTCTTTTAATATAATCATTTTCGTCACCCCTCATAGGCTTTAGCCTGAAGCCTGTCGTGTAATTAACTGTTTCCACACAGTGTTTCCAGTTCGTCAAACATAATTATATATAAGGCTGCTCCCACTAATGCAGCCCCTGGGGTAACGTTAGATCCCCAGTTATCCTGGACCTCAATTCAGCTTCGATATCCTGTTTCGTTCGCGTTGACATGTTTTACGATGTCGCCATTATGTCACCTCCGAAGGAGAAGCAAATATTCTTTTTCATTCTCAGTCTTCCCGGATAGTCCCGTTTACTCTTGGCGGCCATTTTGTCTCGTGAAATAATGCAATGTTAATAATTAGATAATAGATCCTCTTACGATGCTTAAGTGCTACATATGTATATAGCAACACGTACGGGATGAACCTTAACTATAATAAATTCCACGCGAATCGATTCCCCGCTGGCTTCAATTTTCACGAGGAAACTTTACCAGGCGACAAGTTTGAATTTTCCCGCTCAATTAGCCACCCGTTATTCACCGAATGTTCGGGCAGCCGGAGCCCGAAAAGGTGTCTAACAATTTGCAGGAAAATTCGAAGAACGCCTGCTGGTAATCAACCTTCGCAAATAGTTGACCAAGTTTAATGATCGTAACGACGTCCGTTAACGGAATATGGATTAGCGCCATTGACGTTTTGCCTCCGTATAAACCGGAAACAAAGTGCCACACGATAGTCTTGAATTCCCCAATCAATACTCCCCCAGTATTTTCTTGAGTGGAAAAATATATATTTTTTCCCCCTTAAAAATTCTTATCCTCCGGTATCATGAAGATTGTTAATAAAATATTAAAAAAATAACTTTTATAATTAACACTGACCCAATTACAGTATGCTTATTCCAAGCCAGTGATGTACCTATGAAAATAACGCGCATGCGCAGACCGTCGTCCCGGGTTAATTTCGTCTGTCAAGGGAACACATTGCGTTGACTTTTAGTACGGTCTCTCGTGAATTAAGGGATGCTGTAAAGTGCTCGTAGCATCCTTTTCGGAAAGATCTCAATTCGTCGGCAGTAAAGTGCCCGAATTGGAATTAAGAATATTTTTCTAGAAATTATATTAAAGCGCTAAAACGAATTAACGAATTTAATTAGCTCTCAATTAAAAATTTACATAACGCTCCGCTTTTAGCATCTTGATATTCTTCGTGTCAGAAGATCCTGATTACATCGAAGCGTAACCCAGGTGCGTCTTGGAGGGACGAAAAATTGTCAAGCAGCATACAGAAGTGTATGTGCCAAATAAAATCAAGCGAAGCTACTCTATGGACACGGGGAGTAGGCCCTTAGGGTTCTTACATAAACAGAAACCACAAGCAATTACGTCAAGACTCTTGCACGCTTACGATCTTGCTTGAGTTAGTGCTTCGCTGAGCTTGCTAGGGAGTCAGGGAGCCAGAGAGACTTTAGCCTTTGGAAGCCTGAATCGCAAATAGGCATTTGCCCCTCTAATTGGTATCGCCTTTGCGTTTGCGTTTGACTTCTCGGTTTATACGTCAGGTAATACGAACTTACGAGTGTACATATAGATATATTAAAGGCATAAAGACAGCACGAAGAATGGATCGAATCATAAGGGCACTTTTTAAGGAGCTTAAGACACGACGACTGGAGGGAAAGGGGGCGGATAAAGACTGTTATCAATTAAAATGAAAAGATAAAATAATAAATATTTTTTATAGATTATTTATTAATTGTACAGTCAGAAACACTTTATCCTATTTCACGTGATTTTTCTTCTTGAATGATCTATCGAACCTCTCAATCGATTATACCGGAAGTTATGACTTTGAGAATAAAGCATCCCGTCGTTCCGGTCGACTTAATGGACCATTTGAGATAGGTCTTCCAAGAGCGATACTACGGCGCTCCTTATCTCTCCTATTATTTTTAGCCTCCTATATAATAGCAGCTCTCTCCTCTCGAAGGGGTTGCTTTACCCGACACGGCAGGGTGCTGGAGAGTAAAACAAAAAGGGTTGACTTGGAACAGGGGATGGAAAAGGAGTTTCTCATAAACAAGGAGGGAGGATCCGTGTAGTTTGAGGTGTCGTGAGAATTTTACATCGAGTCTTACTTGACTTTCCCTTTCATCCCTCTAACTACCCTTAGCTCAGAGGACTCGCTCAGGCTCACTGTCGCCGACGATAAAACTGAGTTAATTGATATTTTCTGTAAAAGTCCTCGTTAACCTAGACTTAAGGGTGCTCGTGGGACTCTATGGCTCCTTCGTGCTTTATGCGTTCAAGGGATGTTAAGTCCTTAGGGCTAATAAAAATTAAAGGGTTCAAATCCTACATTCAGGCTTGTCTCTGTGATACAGGGGATATCTCTAGGATTTTAGACCCTTTATGTTGGCTGTATCTGCATTGTACTGCTTGATTGTTATTCTAGTTACTATTTCTCGTGTGACTTTGGAACTCGGGAACCTTCGTCTAGGGAATTAATTATGGTTGCAATTAAGGAGAGTAGGGGAGAGCGAGAGAGAGAGAGAGTGACAGCACCGACAATGGCCAGTCTGGCCAACGTTTCGGTGAAGTCAACAAGCGTAGGGTCCGAACCAATTCTAATGTTAATTTCACTATAGGTTTGCGCTTTCATATATTTATCTAGTCTGGTGCGCGTAACTAGGTGTTTGTTTAGGACTAGGAGAATATTCCGTCGATCTAGGGAATTATTGGTTTTGAGTAGACTGTAACGGGAGTGAGGAACTTGGCGTCGATTACTCATTCAGTAGGATTGCAATTGTTTTAAGGTCTTTAAGGTACTATGGATACGGTAGAAATTCGTTTAAGAAACGTTTGTTTGAGGGAGAAACCTAAAGGAAGTTTCAAAGGGAATAACATTCTTGGATATCCTGTTTACCTTCTCAATTATTCTCTCTTGTATATGTACTTTAATCTACGGGAATTACTATAGAGAATTTTACGTCCAAGTAATACCGAAGCGAGTCGTTGGAGTCCGAAAGACTCTCTTGCGTAACTTTTGCATAAAATTGTTTGAGCGTCGTAATCGACGTAAGCGCTCTGGTTTTCCGAATGCTCGGGCAATTTTCCTCAAAGCCACTGACGCCGACGCTCGGCGTCCACGAACTCTGTAACTAACTTATATACGTATACCTAGAGTCCAAAGAAATTCTCCAGATACTAGTCTAGTGATTATCGATCGGCTGATCTGTCACTGGATAAAACCACTGACAAGTTTCACTATTTCAGTTACAAACTGCACGCGACTACGTACGTACTTTTTCCACTCTCGATTTAAATCCCTTCGGTTACTCGGATACTCGGGGTGAATATTATTCGTGAACTACGAAACAGAACCACAAGATGGTTAAGTCCAACAGATGGGTAGGGGGTGGTCTCGTAAATTCATCTCCGTGATAGAAAAAGGTTTGCTATAGATTATTAAAGTTATCAGGGGTATATTTCTCGTATCGATATTTTTCCCAGTTTGAAGGATACGAATCCAATGACAGCTTTTAACAAAATCTCTTTCTTGTTGCCGACGTCGTCATTTCCTGGTCACGTATTTTACCGTCTGATCTCTGCTGCTACGTATTCCACTTCCACGAGGATCCTTCAGTGATGGATTTTTCTCGCTATTTGATTTCTCCTTGGTTCGTGATTTCCGGGGTGTGCGCTTTCTTTTTATTTTGAGCTTATACAAGCGTAGTGAGTTTCCAATATCGAGGAAACTCATGTTTTCTTATTTGAGAATATCATGGTCATGCGAATATTTTTAAGAAAATGGCTAATGAATATGTACTTTTTCAATTTTCTAAACAAAATAGCGCTTACGTTGGACTCGTTGAATTTTTATTGTCATCCCTTAAACGATGATATAAAAAATAATTGAATATGAAAATTCAAAGCGTTGTAAATATATTTATTATTAATGTTGTATGTGTTAACGCTATATTATGCTTCTCTCGAGATGAAATTTTACCTGAAACATCCGATCGACCTTATCGCGTACACCCTCGTGGTCCAGGTTAGGATCAGCAAACTTTCCCATGAGTTCGTAAACCGCTGTTACGATATCAGTCATCTCATCTCTTGTTATGCAACCATCCCCGTTGATATCATAGAGCGAGAAGGTCCAGCGCAGCTTCTCGTCCATTGATCCACGTGAGAGGATACTCAGACCCATGACAAAGTCCTGAAATTGAGAATAAAATTGTTTTACTCATTTTTGGGACATTTTTTTCCTTTAAATCTTTTTTTTTGGGATTTTACCAGAACATCGAAGGGGTCAAAATAGGGGTTAATACTGGATGTAGCTGCACTCCAACCTATTTCATTCTGGCATATTGATTTTATTGATTGTATCAACTGGTATTGGCTACGCGAGTGATGCGTAAACTTGTGTTTTCAGTTGGATACTCAAAAATAATTGAATACGGGTGGTTTCAACCGGAGGGACGACATGTCTTTTTTTTCCTTTTTTTTAAAAACCCTTCTATTTTTACATAAATAACGAAAACTTTATGGATATTATATATCATTGATACGAAGACCCGCTGATTATTTGCGTTTATCAGTCAGTCGCAAATTTATTGACCTGTTCAATTTAACGTGTATTCACGTTGCATCAGATACAGCTAGGAACGATACAGCGAATTTATAGAACGCTGCCCGAAATGACATAATATTATGGAATGCAGTCAGGAAATTGTATTTAATTGCATAATAACTATGAGACTAATAACGAAACAGATAATAAATAGCCTGTAGGCTAATAAACTTTACTGTCAGTTCACCATTAGACAGGTATAGCTGTAGGTTTATAGCTTATTCGCAGATTAAAGTCATAGCGTGAAGAGAGATTCAAAGAGAGAGATAAGAGAAAGTACATACTAACAATTTCTCATATCTATATTCCAGTATGCAAATATAATAGTAATAACTCCCACCGTACTCCAAGTCACTGTCCTTAGTTCTCCTGATAAGTATGTAAATTAGGCAAGTTTCTGGAAACAGGACACGTGTTCTTCGACTGTCACCAAGACGAGGCTAATCCTAGCGGATCATAAGCGAAATACAGTATCCGGAGTTTTAGAAGGAGTTTTTTATAAAAATCATCGTTTGTTACGGTCAAATAAATGCACATGCTCGAAAATCTATAACTAAGCCAGACTGACATTCGCAGCTTTGGAGATTGACCCAAATTTCGAGCATTCGACTGCCGTTGACCCCAAGAGCGAGGAAGTCCAAGAGTGACGAGTTTGAACCGCCGAAACATATCATGGCGTCCGTCCATAAATTGTCCAAGTTAATCCATACGTAGCAGCGAGTGCCGCGAAATAAACGATGATATTTAACGGGAAACGCCTGCCGTTACAAAAGCTCTGTCACAATTTGTCTTTGACGTTTAGAGTCCGCCGGAGTCTGTAAAAAATATTGACGCCATGAATCCACGCGTTTTTGCCATACGTGCCAGCGGTAGGTATACGGCTCGGAAAGGTTATAAAAGAGTGAAAAGAGACAAATGGAAGACGGGAACTAGCTTTCTCGTTCCTTCCGATAAAGAACCAAGTGGCCATAAGATCGTGGAAGGTATGACAAGAGAAATATTGGAGTGCTGGTGTACTACAGGACAGAAGAGGAAAAATAAAAGAAAGGTAAAGAAACGGCATAAAAATGAAATAAGCGAGGTGGAATCACGTAGCGCAATTGTTGGGAACAAAAGGGAAGCTTCCCTTTGATTCGATTCGTGGAGATGGGTCGTTGTGTTGACACGTCGGGACTCGGTTAGTAACTGGGATCAAAAAGCATGTCGACCCAGGCTGTTAGCCCGGTAAATTGCGTCAGGCCAAAGTAAAGGAATAAAAGTGGATAGTAGTAGAGGCTTGGGATAGGCGGAGCCCATACTAAATGAATATATACGTTGGAGAATGCCAGTCGGTAAAACAGAAGGACGAGTGGGTGAGATATCTCTCTCTCTCTCTCTCTCTTCCGGATACTCGGCTTTAGTTCCTTATTAGGAACAACTACCAGTGGATGAGAGATATCGGTATAAAAGTTTCATAATAACACGAAGGAATTCGTCCCTCTGGCGGCGGGAGTTGGGTACTACGTGTTAAGCGTTGACAAACCAGTCACACGAGACAGTGCAGTTTACTTGAATTATATTACGTTATTACGTACAGTTTTCAGTTTTGTGTAAAAATACGTGAAGTACTTTAAGTGACAAGTGTATGGATTCATCTAGGAAGAGTCCATAAAGTTTCAAAAGTCAAATGGAATTCTTTCTTCTAACCTGAAAAGTTATCGCTAAACCAACACCCGTTGGCTCTAAAGGCGGCTGCTGCTACATACATGGGAAGCACAGTGATATTCCCGGTGGTTGAAAAGGTGGAAGGTGTACAAGTGAGTGTAAGTAGCATAATGTATATATCGATTCAACCCTACAGTGTGTTCCCTTGCGAAACCTTCTGATGTATAAATTTTAGTTCAACCGCTAAGCCGGGCATACATCGCGCTTGGCAACACTTAATCTTACTTACATCCGGGATCTAAAGTTTCCAGAGTCCTCTATTTCACATCCCTAACACCAATTTCGAATGAAATGGAGAATTTCTCACAACCTTTGATCCATTCTGTATCTTATAATACCCACCCATTGATATTATCCATTCGCCAATTTTTTTTGCTACGATATGGCAAACCGGCTACCCATTCGGTATATACGAACCAACCCTCAACTACCATTATACCTATATACACCGTTATAAGGGAAAAAATAAAGTTGTCTGTAAACATAATTATCAAATCCGACCACTGAACCACGTGACTATAACAAGTGCCGAAATCCTCAAGGAATACGTGGTACCCTCCGATAATTACCGAGCCAAGCCGAACCTGACCGAACTCCACAGAGACGGGATTCCGATGAGCTTATTGGCGGCCTATTACGTAGATGCTGGGCGACCCAGAGCCAATCCTGGACTTAGCTACCACCAACGGGAGCTTAATGCTCCGTGTGAGCTTGCGGTTACCTAGAGTCCACCTTGTGGCTGCTTTATCCTGGGTAAAAGCTTGACAAACTAACCTAAAAGTTAAGCCTAACCCTATCTAACACTTTATAGCTGTTTTCGACATATCCCATATTCGTCCGTTGATCTTACCCCTTAGCGAACCACGTCACAGTTGTCACGAATATGGAAGTCTTATCAGCCAATATATATATCTTGTTTCTATATCCGTAAATAAGTACTGCTTGGACAAGCTTGTATCCGTTTCATTTAAAAGTGCCTGACCCGTACCGGACCATTGTTTATTCTTGCGTGGGATAACGCGTTGCGTGACTGATTAGCTAATGAACATTTACGTGGCTTTTTGATCGCGTAACACGCTACTCTACTGTCAGTTATTAGAATGTAAGTCGGCGGTTTGACAATTCTAATGAACCAGGGCAACACGTGTGTTATCGCGTGCTATTGAAATACCTAGAGGGCTGCAGCCCTGTGAACAGATACAGCATATTGGCATATCTAATCTAGAATTTTATAATTCACGTGCCGAGCAACCAATTTAAACAAACGTTTTTCCAAAATTTTTTCATTCTCAAAAACTACACACGAGTGATCTAGAATTTCCTTTTAGCACTTCCAAGTCCACGTGGTTCATACTCGTTAAAACAATTTTCTCATAAATTCCACACCCTCCTCACGTATTACGAAGAGCGCTTTTTGAAATTCTCTCTAGATTCATTCACACCAATAAATGAATATACACGTTATCAACACATTGTTGAGTGGCAATTTTACGCAGAAGCTGTTTTACGTCACCGGCTGTTATTTCATAATTGAATGTGGAAGTGGAACAGCTAATGCAACTGCAAACACGTGTTAACTCGTGACAGGTTAACAATGTATGAAGGTACCTTTATAGTAAGGTGCACTTGTTAATTTCTCGACTTATTCTGTTTAGGCAATTTATAATTCATCCCCTGGATGCTGATGTATCTAAGCTACTGGCATCAACGATACGTTCAACGTCTCTACTCCTGGTTAGCAAACGGCAGTCGGAACGCAGTAGCTGTAAATCGTGCGGCAAACAACAGAACGAGTAAGTAATTTGCATAGGTTGCTGCTGTCTACTATTGCTGTGCTGTGTATATATATTTGTGGTTAGACCTTCCTATACGTGCTGTGTGTACGGTTAAGTGGCGAAGCCAAGCCAATGAGCGAAGAGAGCGTTTTCATGTACAGGCTCAACTTCGAATTTCGTTAAAGGGTTGTTCGCAGGTAATTTGATTTGACGGGACGCGGCTGAGCATAATCTGGGCATTCTTGCGTCTGGTAATTCTATACGCAAAGAAGGGATGGATAGTAGCCCTGCTAGCCGGTTCTGCAATTATTTATTAACAAATCCCCGTTGGGGTGAAGTAGATTCGCCGTTAAACGTTCCCCAGGGAATTAGGGATAACCGCCTTTTTTATGCGAGTAATCATTGTAAAGTAAAGGTTGTATAACATTTTTTTATCTTGGGATAATTATACGGGTGGTGTTATACCGAAAGGGGTGAAAGGTGAGTTGTGACTATGATTTGAATTTTCGACTAAAATATGGTAAAGGCAGTTTCTATAATGGAGTAATTAAAAATTTTTATTGTAGCTGATCGAGCAGTCGAGGGTTGGTCTTGGTGGGTGTTGGGGTAGTTAACCCGTTTAGGATTATCATGTCTAGTTTAGGACTATATATATATATATATGCCTTGGAATATCTTTATTTATAGGACACCCCTTTTACCAAGTGAAAAATTGTAAGGTTGCGCCCTTACTTGGTTAAGGGGGTGGTTATGTAGGTCGATATTCTCGAGGAGAATCGAGAAAAGTTCCTGTGGCTTAAGTGGGTACGAATTCGTCGCTGTGTAAAGTCACTGTTAGGACTCTGCTGTGTCTTTCGTTACTCAATGCAATAGCTAGCACCTAAATCAACAGGGGTTGTTTGCACGAAATGCTTGTAGTATTTACCATTACCTCGCTATAAGACTGTTTCTATGTTTGCTTGACGAAAAAAAAAAAAATACTTTTCTACTCTCCAGTGCTGACGTATTGAGTGCGCGCTCATTGACTCGGTGTAAAGTGACGTGATGCTGGAGCCTCGCGCAATCATCCCTTGGTATTTCTTAATGAATAATTCCAATACTGGAAAGAAGCTTTAACGCCATCGATAATCGATAAGGGAATTGGATCAATGCGCACTTGTGGAACACCCTGTAGAATTTTCTGGGCTTAAAAGAAAGGTGTAGCGGATCTCGCGGGAAATATGAATGCGATTTGGGAAAAGCGGACGGAGATTGGGTACGTCTCTAGTAGTTTAAGGGTAGGTCGCCGAAGTCGATAAAGGGGTAGCAGGAGGGATTTTAACAGAGGGGATGAAAATTCACGACATGCGTAAAAGCACTGTCGTTATTGCGTGAGTAAGTGCTTAGAAAGTGGGAAACGCAAATCGTCGAGCGTCGTCGTCTTCTGGAAAGCGCGAGAGCTCTTAAATTAAGTCGGAGTTTTTCATCCCTTGTTAGGCCGAGGGACTTTGAGTTTAACCCTTTTTTTCTTAATCGCGTGGCCGATCGCGATTGAAATCCAGCGGAAACAGGAGTGGACGTATATCTGTATATGTGTAGGGACAGGTTGAAAATTTACAGCGTTTTACTCGTGCGTTTAAATAGGGGTTGTTTTAGGGGGGTTAGTTTTGAGCTCCGGGGATTATCCTACGAAGTAGGTTCTCGTGCTTGATTAAACGCTATGTATAGTTACAACTCATTAAATTTCACCCTCCTGGCGAACATCCCCCAAAAATATAAATGACTGTGAATTTTTCTTACCGCTACTCTTTTATCCCTATATCTTTTTTTCTCTTTCTCTTTTCTTTTCTCTCTCTCTCTCTCTTCCGTACCCTCCTTCTGTCCGACCCTCGTTCACCCAGAAATACAGAAATACACGAGCTCGAATCACCACCGTCCATTTGCATTTGACGACGCGAACGCACAAGAGAGAGAGGACTGGCAATCGTATGTGGTAGGACGAACACTCTTTCGACCCCTTTTCTGGCGCAATGCGACCCTCTGAGGTTATCGTGTCCGATCCGATAACCACGACTTCCCTCTGACCGACTTTTGCCTATCAAATATTTAACCCCCAGCGACCCTCTGCGAGACCTTTAAACCTTTATTTCGCGAAGAGAGTAACAAGAGAGAACTACCCTTCCGAAGAAGTCAGGGTTCGTCCTTGTTCCCAATCCAGACACCCCTACTGCCCTATGAAAGGAAGAATAGTCATTCCGATCGGGTGATCTCAGGGTTCGTCATGATTTTTTTATAAGGTTGGCTGCCTTGTGCTGTTTTTTTTTTTTTTTTTCTTTAAGGCGGGTTGAGAATTCGCGCATCTTGAAAAGGTCTCCAGGGTTCCTAAATGAGATAGCCCTATACCATTTACTAAATGGCTTCATCTTATGCGGTAACCAAGCAGGGATTAATAAGTAGTAATCAAGTAGTAAAAAAAAAAGATAAAAAAGAATATCTACCACGATAAAATTTTACCTGCTACTTTTTTCATATTTTTTTTTATCTACATATTTTTCCTTTTGAATCTATTCCACCATTTTTAGTTCATTTAATACAAACCGCCGTATCTCGAGTGTATCTTTATTCCTATTCCTCTAGTCAAAGTGTGGCTCTGGACCGAGACTCGTAATTACACTGCACTTCAGATATAAAGTACAGAGCCCCCTGGCAGTATGGTATAATTACATTACTTTATATTACTCACTGTCTCGCTGAGAAATGTATGAGGAAATTTTTCAAATTTTTTTTTTCATCCTTTTTTCCACTCTGTCTCAGCCATCGATTGCGTCACAGAAGAATCGCGAGGGTCCCGGTTGCTCGCTGAGTCCTTTGCATTAATTTCCAATAATCAGTAAAATTAACCAGCGGTGTTATTGGTTTACCCGGTCAATGTTTGCTCGCTAATTAGCATTAATCACAATCTTTTATTTCTTCGAGAGTGGCTGTCGCCATTGTGCTTCATGAGAACGGAACTTTTTTTTTGCCCTACAATCTTCTACACTGGGTATGACAATGGCGAAGGCAAACGGTACATATACCTTGCTATATACATAAGTAACCTTCACGAAGAATTTCTCATTAATTACAAGATCGTTTACTCGAATTCGCCACAGCCAAACTCGGGCGCTCGTTAAACAAGAAAATCAAGGGAAAATAATGGATGGTCCCTCATTTTACGACGTAAGTGGAATGACGTTTTCAGTGAAACTTTTAAGCTTTCCCTTCAAGCTTTTCACTGCCCTAATACATTGTTCGATCGATATAAAAAAAAAAGATAGAGTCCAAGATTAATGGGACGAATTTTGGGTCTACAATTTGGGACCTGAATTCATTCAATTAAAGGATGTCACTATGATTCAAGGGAATGAGACGAAGGCGCAACCCTCTTTTTGGCCGATGACGTATTTACTATCAGGGTAAATCTATTGCACCATATATCACCTACAAAGACAGTTTCCAAGATGGCGGATAAGGGTTTTTGGAATGAACAAGACACGTATAGAAAATATTGGACAAAGAGCCCAGCATCCGGAATAACGATAGGTCGTTCCTGCAGCGAAGCTTCTTGTATAAGCTTCCTTCGGACATTCTCGGCAAACTTCGGCTGTACTCGGCACTCCCTTAGCTACTTGTGGGTCTGGGTCGACCATGTACCAAACTAGATGTCTATACTTGTTTATGATAATATTTATAAATTTGACAGCCCTGTCAAAAATCATCTGACTGTGTAGCGCACGAGTTTAATTGCTTTGGGAAAATTTTGGAATTTTTAATTTTACTAAATTATACCATTAAAAAATTTCTTTAATTTTTATGCCTTTTGAAGAGTTTTTTATTATATTTCAACTTTCATATTGTCATAGCCTTTTATATATGTGCCTATAATTTTACAGTAAAATTTTTAGCTAAGCATAGCACTGAAGTTGTCCATGTCGAAGTCGCTCGTTTTCTAATAATATTTTTAAAGTTTCTGTCCGAGGAAACTGGATAAAGTTCGGCGAGGCAGTTTTGCAAGTTATGTTAAGAGACTAGTGTACAGAGTACGCGAACACTCGGGGCGGGGATGTTGGCATTACATTGGTATAACTTATTTTCCAAGGGACGCCACGCGAGGATATAAAGTGACTCTTAGCTATGAAAAGAAAGAATATGGGGCAAAGAGAAAAATAAGGGTAGGTAGGAATAAAAATAGGAAAGAAAACTTCAACGTGACAATGGACTCACCTCGAAGCTTAGTAAACCACTGTGATCCTGGTCCAGGGTATTGAAGACGTAGTGGGCGTACTGGCTGGTGTTAGCTAAAAAAAAAAATAAATGCATTTTTTTACGGTATGCAAATCTGAATGGATGATTATATTTCATCAGGGAAAACGAATTTAAGAGTTTCCGAGTTTTCGTAATTCGCGAAGATTCTTATCTCTTAAATATTAACAGATAATAAAAGTTCCTCTCCGATTAAATTTCTTTCCGTTTGTCGATGAATAATATGATTTAATAAGGACTTCAATTTTCTTGGTACTTAACCCCCGCGCTATTTGAGTCGAGCAACTTGTTAGGAAACTCCTAACAAATAAGGGTTGAAAATGATTCATTTTTCTACGCGACGTAAATTTTTCTTTTGTGCATTCTTTATCTTTTTTTTTTCTTTTTTCGTTATACCTCGCTAGATGACGTCGCGACTCGAAAATTATTTCGAGGATTTTCTGGGTGCTTAGAGGGTTGTAAAATGTATCAGTTCGAAAAGCGTAAAGATGCGCATCTTAAAGATGACGTCGATCTTCGGATAACGACTCTATGTTTTAGTACCCTTAAGTGCAGACTCTCAGGATTTTCAGGAACTTGGCACGTGAAACTTTTAATTGATGAAAATAACGGATCTTCCGCCTTTTACATCAAAGGGAAGTTCTTTGCACATGTATAGGCACGCGTCAAGCGGAAGTGACGCAGAGTCCATTTAGCTGGTTTCGACTAAAAAATATTTTACATTAGAAACGAGTTTTTCCTGGCATCCCTGCTCCTTGCTCGTTACGGTGCATGCTAGGGATGCTGGGAACATTTAGCACTGGGGAAACAAAATGGCGTGCTAAGGACGTGGCAGATGGCTCTGAGTGTTTCATGGACCCGATAACTGTCCCATCTTTCGGAGGCTGCTGGAGCCGGAACCCTTTTCATCATTAAGAGAATACATTACTCGGCTGAGAAATTTATCTTTTGCTGTAATTGTCATCCTGGATAATGCTTCAAAATGTCTTTGGTCTATTTTTGGTCGAGTGTTTCTTGGCGATAGGAGCTAAGAGAGTTTACATGCTTAATTCGTTATCGCACTGCAACTTGCGAAGGGATGCTGTGAATTAGACAGTAGATCGCGTAGTGGAATAATTTGATAGAAAAATTTTTTTTAACTTAAAACACAAGTGAAAATCAAGGTACAGAAATATTATTTCTTTCAGTCTCCGTTGAGTGTCGAGAAATCTAATTAAGCGAGATAATTTAGTGGAGCTGCTTGCTTAATTCGGTTTTAATTAAGCCACCCCTGTAAATAATACGCTGCGGTAGGGTTGACTTATCCTGCTCACTGGCCACGCTTATTCCCTTATCCTCCCTGCCACGTTCAACGTATACCTACACCTTACGTCTTCATCCCTCCTCCAGCCAGCACTGTGTCCTGAATCCAACCTTTTCTCTTAGAAATGACGGGGGTCAAAGGTTATACCCGTAGGACCTTCCCTCTCATACTTAATACTTCTTTTCCAGAGAAGTTACGACACAACTTTGATAATTAATTGTTGTCTTGGACTTCTTTAACCTTTCTTTCTTATTTCTTTTTATTTTACCCACCAATCAGGACTTTCCCTTATTTCTCGTTAAAGCCTCAAGCAATTGCCAAGGCGAGATTGTATATTATGTGGAACGGTCAAGCGATCCGATGTGTCCCCTTTCCTACCCCCTTATCATACTCCACTCTTACCCACTTTTAAATTGCATCCATTTTTTTTTTTTCAAAAAAATGCTAAACTTATTTTTCTCAAATTGTCCGTTAAGGTCTCTCCCAAGTATCCCTATCCGACATCCCGTCACTCTGATACGGAGAATCAGAGAATCCTTTGCAGAATTTCAAAAGAGCTCCTGAAATTTTCATCAAGTGTAAATGAGATGGTCATCAGTGATGTTATATGAAAACAGTCGTGTAATCCAATATTAATCGGCATATACTCTGTACGTCCATGTTCCTTTTTCGTTCCTTTTGATTTCTTTTGGATGCTGCTGCGTCTCTGTAGCCAACAGCAATAATAATAATAGTGTCACGATGCTGGTCTGGCTTTGATTGTACTTTTGATTGCAGTCACAGCCAAGAGGGATTGCGACTAGTAGCGGGACAATAATTTTCCGGCAAAGCAGCGCTATTTTCTATTTTCTTAGCGAAAAAAAAAACGGCCGACTAACGTAACTGCGGGCTTTTGGATTTGCCTAATGCGAACAGACGAGTGCGTTTTATATCTGTTTTACGTATATTTATATAGGGTAATCCAGTTCGAATATGCTAGTGAGATTTCGGGGCTGTCGATATAAAAAAAAGCAATACGGCATCAAGGGTGATTTTTCTGCGACGGAGGGTTGCGTTTTATTTATCTACATAAGTCAAAGGTGCTTAGTATATTTCGTGGAAACGCTCCGAAGGCTTTTTCGGTTGATATAAGAAAAATTTACTTTTTCAATTTTTCCAATATTTAATCATACTTCGTCATTTGGATCGACCCACTGTTATATTTTCCACCGAATCGAAGGGACAGTCGGGACAAGAATTTTCGTACGTGACTATTAAATCTCAACAGAGACAAAAGCACTGCTTTAACTTGATACGTCTAGTGTATAAAAAAAATATTTTAGGTATTTTTACAAGGGTATGACAAACCCCTCGTAAATCTTTCCCATCGTATTCGACTCCTTGGCATCCCTATTTTTTTTTTTACGACGGATGACAAATAAATCGTCAAATTGAGATTCACATAGAGCTAACGCAGTCTTGAGATCGTAAAAACGATGTGCATGAAATAATAATTAGCTACCTATATGCATAGGAGAAATTGTGCGTATTTACAAACGCAGTAAAATTTCCTCCCTTGTCCTCCAGTACGGTAAAACAAGGCGAACTATATAGATTTGTATACGTAACGATTGAAAATTTTGTGAACAGTCTAAACGGCTTTTTATATTTTTTTTTCTGTCTGTTCCTCTTTTTATTCTTAGTGTAAGGATCAGACAGAATTTCTATATATCGAGTGGAGTCTGATTACAATTTTTATTCCAGGCACGAAATGCCTTCCGAGAGTCCGGATCTTGATGGAATATTGAGACAATAAAATTATAGAGAGCTCACCTCCTTGCGGAAAGAACTGCGAATAGATGCACTTGAAGGTTTCCTCCCGTACGACCCCCGTGGGGCATTCTGCTTTGAATCCACGATATATCCTCTTGAGCTCAGCCTCTGTGAATCTTGTTGCCCTGCAGAGACTAGCGAGAGAGTCAGGTCGGTACCTTGGCGTTTGCTCCTCTTCGTATTCTGAGTCTGAAGGGAAGAAAACAAAATTGACTTTTTATCATTAGTAAAAAATACAGTTGTATTCGGATTAAAAGTTTCGTCTAGTTCATATTTTACTAGGAACCAAGATTTTCAATTAGGAATTTGATCAGGAATTATTATTCACATGAATTCTCGAACCGATGGCATCGCGTAAGAACAGATATGAGAGTCATTGCTGAGGGAGTCCCGGAAGCGGATATTAGCAATTTAAATAATCCTTCTGGTCCTGCATATCGATTATTCAATGGGAATAGAGGAAGAGAGAAAAAAAAGTTACGCGAATATAATTTGCAAATATGAAAATAGAACTTGGTGTTTTTCCAATTCTTTGTCGACAGTTCGCTATGTATTTTAGATCCTGAAAAATCTTCACAGCATCCTGCAGCTACGTAAACCTCTAAGCCTTTCCATTAGCCCTCTTGATTTTACGTGGCTTTACTTTGACAAAATCCTTGTTCTCCGAAAATCTTCAGATTCCTCAATCTCAAAGGCCGGGCAAGTATTTTCGCGGATAAAAGCGCCTCGATGCTTTGACAGTTGCGACAAGGGTTGTGACGTTCTTCCTAAACTCTTTCATTTGTCTCCTGGGGAACCCATCTTGAGACTTTCAATGTATCGCTCTGCTTTCCTTCTACTTTCCTCTGTCTCACTTTCACTTTTGTTTTTCCCATCCGTTTCCCTCGCTTCTTTCTCATCTTTCATTTTCCAGTCACTGACCATTCTCTGACCTGGGGCCACAATTTTTCTCCCCTTGACAAAGGACACACATGCACGTCGTTAAACCGGAAATTGCATTGGGAGTGAAATTATTTTTTTTAGGATATTTTTTCATCTATCGATTTTTACCCTCAACCAATTGCACCCAGCCCAATACGTTTCAGGGTCATTGTACGAGAAAGAGACAAGGGATTCTCCGACGAAAATTGCAGCTGCACCCAGGAGTCTTATACTCCGCAAGGAACTCGGGGAGTCCCCTAAAATGTTGCCAGCAGTTCCCACGGGCGGCGCTGTGTTGGAATTCCAACTATTTGAAATTTAAGACCGATACTGCATGCTATTTCCCCGAGGACACAAGGATCTGTAAAACTTGTCAAGGATCTTGTCATTGGACCCCGAAGGATACGCTATGTACGGAAGGATACTCGAGCGTAAGACATGTGTTTCTGAATCGAGAACAAAAAGAGGTAATATAAAGGAGACTCCATGTACAATATTATATCTCATCCATATTTCTGCTGCAATTCAGAGACAAAGGAGACACGTATTCTTCTCATGTCTAAAATTACACATTTTCTTTGATCTTTTTTTTTCGAATATATATAAGGTCCTTTTATACTCTGTCTTATCCGGGTAACAATTTTAGATACCAGACAGACCATTGGTCATTTTATATGGTCCATACAAGATCCCACATTATACTACGAACTCCTATTAAACGATGAGTGGTTGGACCCTGAAGGTCAGACAGTGATCAATAAGGTCGTAGGTCAAAAAGGAATGAGAAAGGTTACCAAAGTAGCTTTAACACAAAACGGGAGGACTCTTGCCAAACTGTCAGAATCTCTGAAGCTTTTCAGTTCTCGACCAACCCCCCAGCCCGACAATCCTCCCGCATTCTCAGCGTCTTAATTCTCAACTGCGAAAGACAGACAGAAAGGGAGGGAAAGAGAAAACAGTAAGAAAGTTTCAACGCGACACTTTCAACGTGTAATTACGACTAAAACTGTCCGAGGACACTAAAGTTTTGAAATCAACTTCCCGTTCAAATTTCCCGCCAGTTTCTCAATGCCAACCAAACACAATATATTACAGCTAAGATATTTGGCACGTTGAGTCACCACGAGTCGCCATGTATAATTTATTTGTTTCGTTGATGAAAGATATCAATGGCTTATATATACTTTAATGAATGTACAAACTGGCCTTTGAATTTCTATCAAGAATACGTATCTCCTTTTTCTTCCCTTTTTAATAAAAAAATTCCGTCTGCCGTGTTCCAGAAAAGTAAGATATCTCTGTAACAGTTAAAATTACAGTTGGTCTTGTTATCGGTCGTTTCTGAAAATGTCGCAAATAGCAGTAAGAGCAAATAAAAATTGTATTCGACGTTCTATTTTTGTTCTGTCTTTTTTTTTTCTTGTATACCGGAAATAGAGGAAGTCGTCTGGAACAAACGACGGCAGAACAAGAAGTGAACCATACGAGAAAACTTTGGAGCCTTCGTTTTTCGATATTACATAGCGTCTGATATAAACGAGAAGAAAAACGAGACCAAAGATATTGTACTATGTAGAAAAAAAATATCAGACAGTCTTTCAGAAAATCGTTCGAATTCTTAAAGGTGTCTACACAAGGTTATATCTACGATAAGCCGGGTACAGTGAATATCAATTCTTTTGTTTGAAATTGAAACAGAAAAAATAATAGCTACTCGGAAAGTCTAGCATTTCGAGTTGTCGATATTCATTTCATATTTTCACTCATATTCTTTCTGCATGTAAACAAGACTCGGAGCATGAAAACTTGCCCATGTATCAGAGAACTACCGATATATCTGATACGTGACATTTTCTCAATTTCCTATGCGTATAACTATATTTTTAGACACGACTGTACTCTGATATCGTGAGATGATTTCTTAGGGTTTTTTGGGGGTTAGGATTTTTTTTACAATTTTTATCAGAGATATCTTTGTTTTTCTATTTTACTCACTACGGTATTACTATACTTATTTGTAATGGAGAAATAGGCCGACGTCACTCCTGTTGCCATCCCTTTCATATATTAGATGCTGCACTATGGGATGAAAGGCATTGGCACAGAATGACGTCACACGCCATCCATTCTACTACAGTGTTCGACAATCAGAGCAGACTGAGGATTTGCACCCATTGATGTCCTACGTTGCATTTCGATTGACAATTGCATTCAACATGTACCGATCCATAGACCGTGTATGTTTAAATATATATATGCAGTCAATGCACCGAGCTACATAAAGTCCATGTACTTTTTCTCACACAGCTTCGCTATAGCATTGCGAATCGTACGTGAGAAACATGACGCAACTTCACTATGGCTGTTTACCTTTTTTGCAGCAGTTTTTTGTTCTTTGGATCCATATACTTTTTTTTCCAATTTGTTGGAAACAATACACGCATTAAGCGCACTGCGAAAGGCGTGAAATTTTTTGTCGCTGTTCGGAGAACAATTTGGCTCGTTGGAGCATGCAAATTCGATGCTCTTTGCGAAACGGTAGAATCTGGTTTAGAGACCTCAAAAATAGCACCGTTCGCGAGTTTCTTGCGTTGTATAATTTTACGTGCTATCGGAGTCACTTTTATTTGCTGAATAAAATTTTATTATACTGATTTTCAATACTGGTAGTTATAATAGTTTGCGGATTCTTTTTTCAGGGTGATAATGGATAAGTGTGAGATTAATAGCCTCGTTATGTAAATCAGGTGAAATATAGAACGTGACGTTTTTATCGGGCAGGGGGGGGGGTGTAATCACCCTTGACCCTAACAACCCTTTAATTGGGTTAACATTGCTAATAATGACGTAGCGTGTTTTGCGAATTGAAATAAGTTTTAGGCTGCGTTCGACTCGTTTTTAAGGGGATGAAAAGTCGCGACAATTAACTATACGATTTTGTTGAATCATTAGGGGTGTATAATAATTGTATTTATTATACTCATAACATACCCCTTTGGTTTCTGTTCTTCAGAGTCCTGTATATTTATTCTATCCAGATCACGGAGCTACTTTTTTTGCACACAATGATTATACGGCTGTCATGAATATATGGGTGTGAATATCAGGGGTTGTAAAGAAAAGGTTTCTCCCAGGGGTAGGAATATCGAGAGGAATTTTTTTTTCGACCCTGGACACTTCGATTTCATGGATCGTTACGCAGAGGAGACTGAAAAAATTTTCTTTCCAGGAAGCATCGCCTATGAATTTGCATAAAGACAGGGTTGAACCGGAAGTCGGATAAAATATAACGAGAAACGTCCGAAGGGGGTTGTTTGTGTTTGGTAGTAGGAGCTACGACTGTTTCGTAAGTGTTGCGTGATACGAGGATATTCTAGAAGAAATATATGTGTATATATAGAGCTCTATGGAATAGAAATCTTCCTTACTTATCACTAGACCGTGATACGCGGAGCAAGGACAGATGGCGCTAGTGCGTAGTGCAGGGATGAAAAAGAAAGGTTACATTATTACGTCAGTATAGCCAATGTAATAGAAACGGATGGCCAAAGTATCTAGTATCTTCAGGGTACTTGGACTAACAGCGATACTCAAGCTGCTAACTAGTAGACGAAGCACTCAAGTATCGAGAGACAAATCGACGTGACTGTTCACTCCTGTGAAACTAGTCAAGTGTTCTCCATACTGAAACCGGATGCTGATCAAGCTAATACCAAATACCAAGAGGCCGGAAGTGCATAGGTGCACTCGAACATGGATTTTATGCACCCTTCACTCGACTAATACCCCAATTATAGTACCTATGCATTATACAGTTGCAAGTAATGCATATGCAGTTCCACCATGTAGAGAGATATAAAATGCATTTTTATAATGGAGCAAATGCATCAGGGACCAACTTCACGTTTATTGTTCACCAGTATGGGACTTGATTAATTGCAATTTTTTTTATCTACTGAATGAAGTCTGTGGATTTGGTACTGTGATTTAAATGACGTCACTGGATGCTTCTTTTCAAGGATAAAAGTATTTCCACGCCCTGAGTTGACTTTGCGGAGTTCATTTAGGTATGTGTAAATTTTACATACATGAAGTATAGCGCAGATGGTAGCGCATGCATTAGTATAGTTAGGTAAGCGTTAATGTACCTAGTGCAAACTTCACGCCGGTCCAGGCTTGCCTCACGTAGTTGATAAGTCGCCTGTAAAGTGGCTTTGGTGGCCGTTTCGGTGAGGTTCCTTCCTCCTCGTCCCCAGGGTCGTCGCTTTCCAGTGCACCTGCTGGTGGTCCCACCCCAGTTAATGTGCCGATCTGATTTCTCTCGCCGAGGATGTTGACGACCTCACGCAGTCCAGGTCCAACACCCTGAAGTCCTGAGGTATAGCTCGCGGGGGCGACGCCGGACCCCAGGAGGGTCGCGCCGCCGCCCCCGCGTTCTCTGCTGCGTCCACGGCCACCCCGACCCCACGCAGTACTGCTACCTTTGACACGAACGAGATTCCTCAATCACTCTCCAGGGTCCTTTTATCAGAGTATATTCAATTTTGTAATCTCGTGGCGACGCGTCATCCTCACTTCCAGCCTTCGCGAGGAAACCCACCTTGATGATCATCCTGATGGGGTTTCCTCGCGGAGACGTAAAAAAGTCCTCGGATCTTTTGCAGAATCCCAATGGCAAAACACAAACGCGGCGCGGTCGCCCAGGAGGGACCCTAGCGAAGTTTTTATAGTGAAAAATTTGTCTCGGTCGCCTCTACGTGACGTGAATTGAAAAAATGATTTCAACCCTTAGATCTTTTAGGTCGTTGATCAATCTTTATCTTGGCAGCCGTTTCTCTAGGATTTCTTTTTTTTAGGATTTAGGTTAAATGGTACCTGGTCGCTTTTTATACGAGGGTAGGCCCACCACCGGGCCACAACCCCCAGCACTTCCCGCAACAGAGGAACTGATGGTGGCAAGGCAGGAGGCACCACGACCAGCGCCCCGGGCTTCGAAATCTCTCCGTTGGCAACCACCCCCTCCGCCGACCCCGCCTCCTCCTCCGCCACCGCCACCCCCGGCGGACAACACCACGACGGGCCCACGGATACGCTTTCACCCCCTGCTGACCTTTCTTCTTTAAAGGGTCTACTGTTTTGGGTTCTACCGACCCACTCCTTACGGCCCTGAAAAATATATCCTCTCATTCTCTCTTAGCTTCGCGTGACTTCGTACCGAATTTATGGCTGTTTACAAAATTTTGACAAAAAAAGTTTTACATTTTCTACCGACGGATTCGATCTGAATTTTTTTTACCGTATACTTTTCTCCCTTAACAGGTACATATATTATTCGACCATATGTGACACCACGAATTGCTAACCATACGGGAAAGTATACTTATAGCCGTATCGTTAGAATGAGTTTCCTGGGGATTCTACACCTGTGCCCTGTGAATGCGAGTCTGTCTCTTTTAGAGATTTATTTTTGGAATTTAAATAAAACCTTATTCCCTGCTTTAAACCTACACCGACAAGATATCTGCGGATTTTCAGATACAGGCAATCGCTCTTACGTGATCAAAATACACGGATACCATTCGATTTTAAAAAAATACCTCGTATATTTATCGTCAATCAAAATTCTCCTAAAAAATAGACTTTAAAAAAAAATCGTATTTTTTTTTTAAACTCACCCCAGCCGCGATTCGTTTAAGGGAGGAACATTCAAATCCACCAAATCTCAACCTTAAGGCGAATACACTGGTTAGCGATTTACTCCCTTTGAAGGAGAGTCTTCATTGATATACGTCTCAAGTTCTTCTTCCCTCTTCTCCCTGTTTCTCATACACCCCGTATACCAGTTCCACCCTTAATGCTTATACCGGAAGTTACTCGCTCAGGACTTGAGACGATGCGGCTTCCTTAACAATGACATAGCGCGATCCTGAATCCGCAAGCTACTCGTCTGGTTAGTGTGTCTGTTAGTATCTGAAACAAGCAAGTTTAATACGTGCGTTAGAAATTGCGTAACTATCGTTAGTATTATTTAGCATTTGTATGCGCAGTTCTGGTTAGTTTAAAGTTACGTAAATCCAATAGCGTCTATGCTTAACTTCGTAATTAATTTAATTACGTCATACGTCTTGAAAATTCATTTCTCGTTTCTATTATACAAATTTTCGCAGCGTTACGTATATTGAGGAAAATCTAAAATTCATCCCTCACGAGGATATACCTACGAGTTACGTAACTTTTCAACAAAGACATACATATCAACACTCGTATTTTTAAGATTCAAGTAAACTCGTGATAAATTCATGCTAACTTCGGATAACTTGATTTTAAGCTTTTTCAGGTCAGAAATTTCCGATACATCCATTCTCCTGGTGTCTCGTAAATTTATAATGGCTGAAATAAATATACGTATATACATATATAGTCGATATGCTTTTACCACGTGCTTCCCTATATACAAGGCATATACCAACCTAGACAGGATTGTGAATATTTTCTATCAATGTTGGTCCAGATGTTTCGGGACTGACGTTACCCATCCTTATCTACATTCAAGACCTAATTCGGTCAATTAAACCGACAATCCAACCCTTGCTGAATATTCAGGGACAATGCTACCAACGTAACGTACAGCAAAGCTAACTTAGATTCTCTGTCTCTCCCACGTGGTCTATATGCTGACTGAAATTTTTCATCTTGAGTTGGTCAATTCTATATTCTTTAATGACCCCCCTCTTCATCATGCCTTAGCCAGATCAGCCTGACTGAACTATATTAGCAGCCATGTCGATAAAATTTTCCCACAGATACCCTGCTCAATTTTCTATTTCTTTCAGTTTGGACCATCGAGAAATTTTTACTGCGGGAATACGACTAGCAGAGTTGATGTCAGACTAGAAAATTTTTGGTATTCCATCCGAGGGGTCCTTCGCCCATCGTAATTTTTGATAGCACCGATGAAAAATTCAAACTGCATTTGATTTTTATTATCTTCGTCCACAGTTAAAAGGTTTATGGTACTTTTAACACTACTGGATTTAAAGCTCTGGTTCGGTCTGTAGAAAAGTATCTCGTTATGGAGATCGATTTTGTCCTTGGTACTTTGCGAGGATCGGAGCGTGTTGCCTGCTACCGTAGATAAGGTATGTTTTCCGGATTTTAGTATCAGCGTAATGGAGCCCTGTTGCCCGAATGACATGAAATATAGTCCGTGGTGGAGAATTGTAGTTTATGGGGGGTAGTGGAGGAAAAAATATTTGAAAATCACTGTGCCACGTAATCCAGTATTAGAACAAAATTTGTTTTCCACAAATCACAACGCAACAGATACATTCTCTCGTGAGATACGAATACGACTTTTTCCATACCAAAATAGTTAACGGGTGAAATGAGAATAAAATTTTTTTTTTCTATAATCGACTCTGTTGGCGATTATAATTTTTGTATGGTCCACGGTCAACTTTATTACGTGTATACCGCAGAAATTTTTAATTCCCTCCTCCTTTTTCCTCATATCGCCTCTATCACGTAAACCGGAAGTGCACTTGAAACTTTAGCACAGATTCGAGCTATCCAAAAGAATTCTTCATTACGCCTTGCAGTAGATTTCTCTTAGGTTGTCTTTCTAAAGTACGGCAAGTTCGCAAGGGAAAAGTAGAAATCATCCCCTGGACCGTCGGGAAGTTCAAGAATCCTTCTTTGCCAAAAAATACACAGAGCAGCCATACTTCCAAGAGTTCAAGACCATCACGCCCCATTGAAACGCCGAATAGCTAAGAGAGCCTTACGGAAAATAAATCGATCCATTGCTATTACGTAGAAAAGTGTTTAAAAACTTTCTTTTCCCACATCATCTTATGGGTAAAGAAAAAAAAAAGAAAAGAATAGCATGGCTCTCAAACTGATGGACTTTCTTATTCGATCCACGTCCTGTGCCTATATACCTTTCCAAAGCACTACAGACCCTTACTCCCTTAACAGAAACAGGATTGCCAAACTTGTAACGTTATATCCACCGGAACACTACTAACCTAAAACTTTTCAAAGTGCAATTCGTATTTCTAGCTCGCGAATAACATATTTCCTTACAGAAACTATCCTGTGAAAATTTCACATTCGATTCGTACACCGTGAACTTCGACCCCTCGATCTCACGCAACAAACTTTACCCGTAAGCACACCGTTCACGTCGTACCTGAATATTTGTTCACGCGACCCCACTGGTCGACCTGTACGCGCAAACGTTAAAGAGCACTCTCGAGAAATTTCAAAGAAAGTCAAAGAATGATAACAAGACAACTTGAAAGGAGATAACCGCGGTTATACGTTCTCCCTAGAAATTTCCCCTACGAAGTCGTATATCCCGGTTAAGGGATGACGCCGAAATTAAAGCTGCCGGGGTTTGCAGGATACCAACGTGATGATAATTCTTGTCAGTAAAGACGTCGGCACGAGACGTCGTAGACGATTCTCTTACTACTTGCTACGTGTGTGTGTGTATATATATATATATATCGCACACATGTTTCCAGGTCCATTTCAGAAGTTCAGAGGTTAACGTCGTGTCGTTCGAGACAGCCTATAATTTCTAGAGAGAAATGTGCAACCTATCTTGTATGGTATAGTACACACATAAACATATATATACATATATATAGATATTGTACACACTACAGAGCAGCACGTACGTACTGTATGCTTCGTTCGCGCTAAACCTTCCGATTTAGCGTGTATAAATTACACGGGACATAAAGCTCTCATGGATATACGAGTATGGCGGCCTATGTAGATCGTTAGGTTCACTCGTCTACGTAACCTTATGGAGGCCATTGGAAATGCACAAAGCTTGCATGAAGCTTTGTACGTCCTCGTTTCGTGAATTCAGAAGTGATTGACTGTCCGCGCCGGACTGTTTGCAGTGCCTGACTACTTGATCTGGCCCAGTGGAAACGAACCGTGCTGGTCAGACGGTATGGGATATCAATTTATTGCGGGGTACACGGATACGGGACTGAGGATCAATTGAAATTGATTTTTTATGGGAAATATTTATTTTTAAGATTATAAATCTTTTGCTGAATTTTCGTGTTTATCACTCTAACCCGTTGGTTCTGCTGGGGGTCGGTGGGGATCTTCGTGGTATTAAGGGCTTAAGTGTGAAATTCTCAGGTAGGGGATTAGACTTGCGTTAAGGGGTTGTTCTGTTGTCGCGGTGGATCTTAAGGCAGGGGGATGAACTCGCAGATGCCGCAAAAGAGGGATGACGCCCTGGCGTCGTACTTTATTCGCCCTGAATAGCGCGGGATTGGTTGTTTGGTAGGGAGGACTGGAATTTAGCTGGGATCGTATAATAAAGTCATATTTCTTCAGGGCCGTTAGCATAAATCGTTAATTCCTGCCCTTCGTCAAGGAATAAGGTTAATTGCTGGTTTATTTGAATTTTATTCGGCGGGATTTAAGTTTTGCTCGCGATCCGCTTATTATTACGCGTTGTGCTTGTATATACATATACGGTGTATAATATATATGCATACTGAGCTTGCAACTCGTGGCTTTTTAGAGCTGCGACTAATGATTAAGATTTTCCACCCTCTGTGTATATCAATAAAGTCGTTCTCTAATGAGAGGTAAATTATGGATTTCAGAGGACGACTAATAAGGGATGATCGTCCTCAGACAAGATTAACTGCCTAATTAGAGTGGGAATCTTATCGTATAAGAAAGCTGCAAGCTTAACGAGCTTCCGAGTTGTTATAAATATTTGGTGATGTAAAAAAAAATTGTACAAGGATATTATGATGTTTATGGAAAATAGATTAGTATTTGGTTTTATGTTAAGTCACCTGTAATCACTAGTGCCTATACGATATAGTTATGTCTGACAGGGTATACCATATCTGGTAGCTCGAAGCGCATCGCATAATTCAGCAAGGCCAGTATTATTCAAATGCTCTCACAGGATTGGGAAGGGTGCTGAGATTCACTTAGGTGGGTGTTACATTAATTACCTAGGATATTAATTAAGCTAAGTCGACGTCGGGACGCGTGCCACCCCCTGTAAAAGACGGTGGTCAATACTTTCTCCCTCGGCTATTATTTTCATTTAAAATGCTAAATCGCTACGAAAGGGTAGTAGCTGCTAGGTCGAGCAGATCCTAGGGGATGAAGAAACAAACGGAGAGAAAATGAAGAAATAGGTTCCTCTATGAGGAAGCAGAAAAGGGGTGGTCACGAAAAATCAATGGAAATAACAGAAATTGAATTTGTGGGTGGAGACGTCGGTTGGGGTGGGAATGTAAGGGTGGGTAGAGGGTTGAAGCTTCTGGTTCGTTAAGAAGTCGCGCATTAATTTCACCCGGCGAGAAGAAAGTGGTTTTTATTAAATAAAAAAATCGATCGAAACAGACGAGAGAAGCGCGACGATATGAGTGAATGGCAGGATAAAAGAAAAAGAGAAAAAAAATGATAAAGGAATATCGCGGACCCCCAGAGCTTTGTACTTTGGAAATGCTTCTCTTTCGTATCGAGCTTTTTCACGTTCTACGCTCCCTCGGGGAAGAAGATTTACATTCATTTAATATACCGACGCCAAACTTTTTTTTCTCAAAATTCATTAATGGCAGAAAGCACTTTCACCTTGGCTGTGTACACATTCCGCCAATTTACACTTTTCCTCGAGAACGGGGGATCCTGAAAGTACCTGAAGGGGTGGACGTCGGGACGCTCTTTGGAACGACGTCTCTTATCATACTAAAATTATCATAATTTATTATAGCCGTATATCGAGCGTGGCCAGAAGCTTTGATATCGTTCTGCTGTACAGCTATGTTCCTATTTATAATAGGTACGTGTCAAACGTACTATAGTTATTTTTGCTAATACCCTCAAATTGCTGTTTAATTATGAGAATATACATATATGCATTGTTTAATTTTTTTCACACATCTCTATCTCTCATCCAGCACGCTGATGACTTTATTCGAAGTAATGGGATTCCGGCGCCATGATAACGATCTTCAACGACCTGACACCACGTTCCGGCACTGATAATGCACGTGTCTAATTGAGTGTAATGCACGATATTTGCAAGCCAACGGTCTGCGCTAATTTTTATTGGACACTCGTCCCAGGCGTTTCAGGCAGCACTGCGACAGTTTATACTATACGTAATAAAATGTTCAAACAGTTAAGAAAAGTTGTTAGGAAAAGCAGTGCAAGAAGACAGAGACGTTAGACGAAAGAATTTCTCTATACGTACGGAAGACTTATTAGGGAGTTTCGTGGATAACGTAATCCGTGCAATTTCTCTTGGCATCTTCAAGGTAGAATCTTTTAGACATATTTATTTCACTGGGATGCTGCAGGTATCCTTGGAATTTGGTGGAGCAAAAGTATCGTGGGATTCAGTTAAAAAGTGAGGGCTTACGGCTGTAAGAGAGTAATCAAAAGTTTACTCCTTTTATTACACAGTACCGAATGCTACGGCAGCACGTAGTTTTAGATGTTTCACACTGTCAGTTTTTAGTACTGTAAAAATTGCAACTATCGTCAGTCTCGTGACGACGAGTAGATTCGATTTGTTTTTCGCAGTCGACAGTAGGCAAACCTAATAAAAAGTTCTGTTTGCTTCGGTTGTTGTTTGCCGTCCGGCTTGACTTGCGGGATCGTATAACGTTTTTCGTTCTATATATGGCAGACACCATGGGCGAAACTTTGAAAGCCAATATAATATGATATCAGCCTAGAGTGAAATTGATGTTTGTTGCTGGTAAAGAGAAAAACTTTTTTCATTCTAAACAAAACGTCTTGGCGTAATTGTAACGTAAATCTTTCTATCGATTAAAATTGGCAAGACTCTCGTATAAAATTTCTATAGAATTTACTTGAGTATGCGAAAATTTTTAGAGGACGGTAAAAATGAAAATAAAGTCACTAAAGACAGAGAGCCCCTGTTTCAAGAGATCGTCAAAGTTCCTCAAGCTTGCTAATTCTTCGGTTTATTGCTTTCGCGGCGAGCTACGATAAAATCGCGACACGAAATACGAGGAAATTCTCGTAAATTTCCTGGGACCCACCCCTTTGCACTTTTCACCCTTCCGGTTGTTCTCAACGAACAACTCGGCTGCTACGGCGAAGGCGCGTTGCGCGAGATTTACTCGTTACCACCCGAGACGTAGGTAGGAAAGACCCTTAAAATCCAGTTTCCATCCATTGGGAAGTCTTAAGGATATTTTGTTCCTGGGTGATAAGGAGACATTCTTATATCTTAAATTAATATTTTTGACAAGACGTGGTTTTTTCAAAATGAAATCAAAATTTATAATTGCTTATTGGCTCTACGTCAATGGCTCGCTGATGAATACCTAATGACAGTGGAATATCTGGGGGAATTTTTGGTCACTGATAACTTCACCTAGAGGTTGGGTTAGGTTACGTTAGGACACTATGTGATTTTATTCTCATTTTTCTGTTTTTCGCAAGCGTCTTGCAGAATGATGCTGTAGAAGAATTTTGAGGTAAAAATAATCGTTTTTATGGAAACGTTTTAAAGATTATTCTTTTCTTGCTTCCATCTAGGATAACTGCTGCTACCACCATTATCGGTATCCTAACCCATAGTCATCTTGGAATATCTATGAAATTCTTCCTGGACGTGACTAGTGTCACGTGCTTCGACTTGAAATAGGAAAATTTCATCGAAATACGTATTCAGGATATGTAGCTCGGTTGTGGCTTCTTTTGTTTCCAGGATCTGGCTGGAATCGTTCGAGAGATCACTACTTTCTTGGGTGTATAAGTTAACGACAGGAGGAAAATATTCATTGATCGACATTCGATACCTACGAATTTATATACTTGAGGATATCGAAGAGCCCAGCATCCTGATAAAACAGTTCCGGAAATGTGAACTGTCGGAACTATCGTTTCTCGCTTTGCTCCGAAACACAAGTAGTTATCTAGAGTCCCGATGAGATTTTCGAGAAGATTCTAGAAAAATACGCTTCTCAATCGCCAATATAAAATCTGAATAGATCCTCGTCATCCCTTATCAATGACAATACGTGACGTCATTTTTCAAATGTTTTTTTGACTTCTGAATAAATCGATCAAATGAGTCAGTTAGTGTATCGGAAATGAGCTGAGAGTTTCACAATCCTGGTATCCCCATCGAAATCAATAGAGGAAAAAATCAAACTGATAACAGCTTCAGGATTAATCGCTGATAAAAGCTTAATAGGCAAGCCACGTAATATTGACGAAGGGGCCATTGGTCGAGACAATATCAAGTTATGAGAAACGAGGTTGAGTAACCCTGCTTTGACTACCTGCTCAAATTGTGGCTCAGATAGTTAGAGCTTGCTGACCCGTAACAGCCACCAAGGGATGATACGGGTCATCAATAAGGTATGACTTGGTGAATTGACATCAACCAGTTCTCGATTAGTTTATTCCACTATCAGTACAGCATCTCTCAAAAATTAACATGATATTTGGTTAGTAAATCATTCAAGTATTATTTGAATAATCCCTTACACCTCTTCAAAAAATTTTCCAATTTTCCATTACATATCAGGGTACCCTGAAACCTTTAAAAATTCAATTTCTGATAAATTCCAGTGTGCAAGTGGATGACGAATACTGTACATGAGTATCCTGGATAAATGGTCCAGAGATGAGGCAGACTCTTCCGCAATGGGCGGGAGGTTCATAAATTGGATAAAATGAGGCAAGCAGCCAGATAGAGTCGACGAAAAAAAAAAGAGATGGGCGGAGGGTTAAAGTGGTTTAGGATAAATAATCCAGATAGGAGTTGCATATGTGGATGTCCATATTTAACGAAGGAAAAGTCTGGTTAAGAGCAGTGGATAAAATTACATATACGTTTTGTCCATTGGGAGAAAACTAACTTAACCCTAAGGGATAGACAGGGGTGTGAAAACAAAGTTTGGAATTGCATATCCCAGATGGTAATGGGTTCCAGCCACAAAATTGGATGGTTTCGGGTGGGGTATATGATAAATGTCTGTAAAGGTCACGAGCTAACGTGGCAAGAAAATATGCAAGATAAATATGCAAGAAAAAGGTGGCAAAGCGTATCTGCGCCAGTTAGTGCTTTCCCTATTACGTCATACACCATACTATATATTTACATTAAAGATTTTTCAAAAGAGTACCGTACTCATGTTCTCTTAGTACTTAACGCAGGTCTGATACAAATTTCCAGTCGGTTCCCTAAGAATAGCTGGAGCTGAAACATGATCGATGGCTTTCAGCCCCCGTGCAATTCCTTTGGTTATCACGAGTGGTTCTCGTACCAAAGAAAAGTCGATACGGTTTCCCAATGCGCAGTAAATTTCAGGGGAGAACTGGAAATTGTAGAGGTATAAGGGTCTCGGATTTTAATGGTTTTTTTTTTCAAAGGCGAAATTTCATTATCTCACAATGATGTCCCGTTTAAAGGATATCCAAGGAAACTCGTTTCCAGGATCAACGTTACAAGGGCACTTGTTAAAAGAAGACCTAAGTGGTAGCCAGCCGCTCGCAGCTGCGCTTGATCATTTAAACAAGGTCCCTTGCGAAATTGCAAATTGCCCAGGAAGTCTGCAGAGCCAGGAAGGGTTTCATGCGATACCATGTAATTAGCGTACATCAGCTAATGAGAGCCGAAGCGCATGCGCGCGTCCTCCATATTGCATCCAGTCTGATCTATCACGTAGGAGATCAAAGCTTGCAAGCTCAGAGGAATTCTCTGTAGCTCTGGGTTAGGGTTCAAGAAGCATCAAAATTTCTATTTCAGAAACTGAAAAAAGTGGGCGTGGGCCAATTCCGTGAAAGAACTAGGGACGACGCACGGAGAATTGACAATGACTTAGGGATGGTTTTGGTCGAATTAAGACTAAGCGAGGTTCGATGACTGTTGGATATTACCGAGGGGTGCGAATTGGCTGTATTAGGGAAAATCGATACGATGCCTAAGGGCGTACTGGGTGCCCGTCTCGATTTGTTCTGATCTCCAAGAGAGGAGGGTTATGCTTCGTGGTAGTGCCAATGAGGACAACCAAGGAATTGCAGGGTGGACAGGGGCTGAAAAAGTAGGTACTGGTATAAGGTATTAGTTAAAGGCATAAGATAGGACCTGTCCAAAAGAAACGTCAAAATCCCTATGTTCACATCCAATAAAGCTCTTCGAAACGTCAACCCTCACGTATCTCATTTCCTCTCTCTCATTCTCACGCAGCATATATATGGTGGCTTAATTTTTTCTCGCTCACTCTGCCTACCGTTACCCTTCGCTGGATACTGGCTAAGGGTTGACTTCTGAGGCGTTTGGGCTTCTTTTCTGGGGTGACTGGGAAAAAAATGAAAAGAAGCCCATATTGGGAACGAATATTCGAGCACGAGGGTAACACGTGGTGTTGAAATTGAATGTAAATCCGCTGGCCTCAAGAACCTTTCTTGCTTCCAGCGAGGGATGACGGTGAACTACCTCATATTTCATTTTACCATTTTACTTTTATTCCGATCATGTATCGCGGGGTATCGTTCTCCGTTTATTCGCGACTCTACCGACCCGTTCTGCAAATTACGGTAAAAGCATCCACTATTCGCACCGCCCTTTTGAATTATTGCGAAATTGGCATAGGGCCCATTTACATTTTTCAATCGATAACAGTGCTATTATCGTTATCGCGTGTATAGATTATAGATTTCGTGCATTCTTTGAAATACATGGAGATAAAGGGATTTTGCATATTGATATATATATATATTTTTTTTTACTATAGTCTCTAGCACGACTGAAAACTGCCAGGTAAAAGATAAGACAGAGTTACACCATGAGTATTCCGGGAGAAAGATTTTTTTGGATTTATTTCCAGGATTTGTCTAAGTGAATTTCGCACTAGGCGAAAATCCCTTTTTCCTATCCTAGTATAACATGATCTAGTACCCTTATATATATCTAAGAGTGAACAGTGCGATCTTAAATCGTGTTTGGATACAATTCAATAATTTTCAATTTCATTCCTTATATACAATGCATATACATACTTCTAGTTGCTAAATTCTAATTAGAAATTTCTTAACGTAGAATTTACTAGGCATCTAGGATACACTCTGTATATACGTTGTTATCGGTCGAGTTTATCGTAGGCTTAGGTCGTTTCTGGCAACAGGTAGAATAATGCATTATACTTGGATAGAGTCCCGTATTCGTACTATATACCCAGATTCTAGGGATTTTCAGGCAAATGTCCCCTTGACACCATTCGAGTTATTTCTCCACATTTTATCCTCAATACAGTCAAAACAAGAAAACAACCACGAACATCGCGGGCTGTTATCAAATTGGTCTGAGGGGAAGATAAGAAATGTTAATAAAAAAAAATAAGAAAAAACCACTGTGTAGAACTTTCTAAGATGGCTACCGTTAAGGAGAATCAGATTCCAATGGACGTGGATGATGCATCTTATCTTTTCACACAGCATCCTTCGCCTCTCAAATCAATCGATATATGGATATGTTCTACCTCCTTGAGTCGACATCTCTACGGCCAACACCTTTATTAATTAATGGACCAATTGGTGGGGAACCACTACCAATTTGCGAGAGAGTCCCAGCTTTCTCAAAGGTCCTGAAACTAATGGAAATCGGTCTATAGGAACCTGCTTGTCGTTTGAAGCTCTGAGTCATGGACCGATAAGAGAATTGGGTTTGATTGATAAGAGAAAAGGGTATAAGGGGCAGTTAAAATCTTTTTCCGTACAAATTTCAATTATTTTATTATTACTATGTAAATTCGGTATAGCGTGTAATTAACGGTCAATTAATTCGTCGCACGCGAGTGCACTCGGCGAATGGGAATAATTAATTTTGAATATTTACAGCAGAATAGAAAATTATAGAATGCAGGTAAATATAATAGCGTTAAATACGAATTTATTCTCTATGCAAAAAAATTGCCGTTTTACATCCCACAGAGATAATCGTCCTTGGCAACCTCTGGATCTCCATTTACGTAGGATGCCATTACGTTTCGCATGTGTTTCCTAATGTGACGTAAGCACCGTATTTGTCGCCATTGCAATTTCGTTTGAACGTCGTCGCGACGCTTTTACCTTATATCGTGTGTGCTATCTCTTTTGCTACTCCGATCCTCTCAACTGCCAGGACTGTTATGGCTGCCACTGATGCGCTTGGTGCACTTTGCTTAACAGATTATAGATTAAGGGATCCGATTCTGACGAGCACATATGTCGATAAGTTTATATATATGTACTCAGACGTACAGACAGACCCATCAATAATTTATTAATTAATTTATAAAAAGAAAATATGATAATTTAAAAAATCGAAGAAATAATTTATTTATTTATTCCCCTCTTAATTCTACAGTAAGATTACATTATAGATTGAGATTTTATTGTAATTTTCATATATTCTCAAACTCCCTCTGAACGCTCTCCATTAATGCAGCAAGCACCGTTACTACTGCTGATCCGTTAAAGCGAGTAATAAAGGCGTTGGCTTTATCTTGGGACGCGCACGTAAAAAGTACAATTTTCTCAGGACTCGTGAGTTGTCCTACTACACGTACCATACGGCTCATCCTATGCTCATCCTATGTCTGTTTTGTGCTCATTCGATATAGTTAAATCTGCATTGTATAAATGTATGCATACGGTTCAGACGAATAATTGAAAATTAAAGGGAAACTTTGACTGTGTCTCGACTCATACGTGCAGTCTGTTTGTGAGTTCCATATTTTTTTTGACAGGTCGAAAACAATGAAATCGCTAACAAGTTACACGTGGCTCTGTATACAATTTTTGGTACAATACATTTAATTTTTTTTATTCTAGCATACGTATTTCCGTGATTTTATGAAAAGCCACGTGTGCTGTGTTAAAGGTTGCATTGTTTATGAACTGTCAAAAAAAATTACACTCGTCAGCCTAGTATGTAATCTGTAATATAACTATATTATTCTTGGGGTATATGTTGCTTTATGCTGTTCGTGCTGAATTTTCCAGTTGAGTTAACTTTGCACACATGGATCGAGTGCAGTCTCTCTATACCACTGGTACGTGTGGGTCAAAGGTCGCTGGGTGTGGCATCTGTGTATTTTCAAGGGGATGAAATCTATCAGGTTCGATGGGTCGGGCAATCGGATATAGGATGAGTTTTAAAGAGTACGAGTGCTGGATCCGATGTACTTAGTTAATGAATGTAAAGTTCAAAGGTCGAAGGTTGAGCGTCAACACGAAAGACAATTACCTGTTGACTATTTCTCTGGAAGTTAATAAAGTTTGCTACGTCAGTGGACGGCATCTTAGAAAACGTGTTTCTAAGTAACGATAAGAATCATTATCGCAAGTTTTGCAGCTCTCAAACTTGTACTGTACTTTTTTTCTAGAAACTCATATTTTATTTTTTTCATTTATCTTTCTCATTTCGCAATTTTCTTGCTGGCTGATAAACAACTTATTTTTTGCACTCCAAGCGTCTTGCAGCTCTTGCCCGAGTGCTGCAATACTGCGAGACGAAGGTAAATAGCGACAGCTGCAATTTTAACTGCAAGTGCAATTGCAGTTGCACGTGTAATAACGTGAAGAATTTATGACCTTACAAATATTAAAGTCTAATCCACAGCGAACGGCTAAATCGATCTTTTATAAATCCCTGCAAATCCCTAAAAGCCTTAGGTACCATTTGAAACGTTTCGCTAGGTTCAAAATGCCATTAAAGGGCAGCTACGAAGTTATCTTTTCCTCGATGATGGAATCACAGCTACGTCACTTCCCTTTGCTCTTACCAGCTACATCCCAGTGATGGCACTGGCTATGAGGTTCCAGGGCTTACCACACCATTCCTATAAACGCCACTAGCGATCCCTGCGGCAATTATCGAAACTGAGCGTCGTATTAGTGGCGAGGACGGATTAGGGGAAATACCAGGCCTGTCATCCCTTCGATATAGATTCGATCAGGACGAATCAGTCTCACGCGAATTGCTTATCATCGCTGTTGTCCGTCGGCGGAAGTGGGTCAACTTGATTGGCCGTTTGCCAGTTCGACTTTGAGTGTAGGATTCGCCTTGTTGATGCACCCTGGGAACGAAGTTTCTCCCTCTCATTAAATTTTGCAGAGAGAACCCCTAGGAGTCCTTGGGATATTCATGAATCTCACGACCCTTCTGGGATTTTTCTATTTTTTTTTTCTTCACTTTTTTGTTTTCCTCTTTCTCCTATCCCTGTTCTTTCTTTTTTTTTTTGGGTATATAGACAACACAAAAAATGGACGTAACCCGTCTCTCTGGTGTTCGGACGTTCCCTTTTACCCAATTTCTTCAATATCAGACGATAAGGTCTTCCTTATCTATTGATCTATTTTTATACATTTTTAAAGGTCCATCCTAGAAGGATGCTGCGTAAAAATAACGTTCTTATTTACTTAACATTTATCTTAAACTTAGTTCAATCCATTCAAGAGTGAATAAAATGATAAATGACGATTTTCATTTTTTTGGAAAAAAATTAATTCAATTTTTCACAATTTTCATGAATGCTGTAAGGTCCAAAATGTTATTGGTCATGGTTGACCTTTCACCTTTGTTAACTGTTTACGTGATAACAAGCTTCCTGACCATCTACTGTCTTATCACTGCAAAGCGTGTATGCGTCAGACGTTCGGCTTCTGTCAGCCGTATCGGGATGAGTAATGAAGCTTTAGATGGTTTCTTATGAACTTACGAAGATTACCGAAAGTTCCCGAAGGTGGCAAACTATGCTGGAATTATCCCTTATGATTCCTTAGGTCGTGTTTCTAGAGAATTCAGAATTCTCGGTACGCTGCTACTTATTTCCGGTAGGATAGATAATTTATGAGCGGGAAATTTCGAACTTTCTTGAAATTCGTGGAAAATTCCTCAAATTGTCACAATGCATCGTGAATTCGCCAATAATGGCAGCCTGATCGAGGTATGCTGTATTTCTTACTTTTTATGTATTGTATATATACATATATATCGTATATCAATTTGCATTTTATACAGTCCAAGTATCTTGATATATTATATATTATATCCAAAGTCATATATTATCTCCTTTCATTAAAGGGACGCGCTCGAAAAGTTTTCCATGTGATAAATTGCGCTTTATGCAATTTTGTGACCGACGCCATTTACTGTGTATAGGTTTGAAAAAGCGGAAGAGTTTGATTCCCTATTAGACGTGAAAGATGGATGTCCATTTTGTGAAACCAGCCAGGAGTCTGCTGGATGATCTTCCTTGCCATCAGGATCCACTCGTTTTTATTTCTTTTATTTTTTTTTCTTTTTATTTTATTATCCAGCTCTCCCTTCTCTCTCTCTCTCTCCCTCTCTCTCTCTCTCTCTCTCTCTCTCTCTCTCTCTCTCTCTCTCTCTCTCTCTCTC
>JAYRCB010000287.1:0-218521 GCA_036026315.1 Trachelus stipa | reverse complement strand
CTCTCTCTCTCTCTCTCTCTCTCTCTCTCTCTCTCTCTCTCTCTCTCTCTCTCTCTCTCTCTCTCTCTCTCTCTTTCACGTAGCTTACTTTTATATGTCTATCCTTTTATCATAATTCTTCTTATTTCTGGAGATCTATCTATCTGTCTATTCATACGTACTTAGGTACTATATCCTGTGAATTTTCTACTGTATAAAAAGCTTGTGCATTCGAACGCTTCATCCTCTACATAAATCATGAATTCCAATAAAAAAGCCTGTCTACTCGTAAGACGCTTATTTCTAGTTCTGCGTAGGTACGTACTTTTGTTATGGCATACCTTATCTTCCTGGATTGCGAGTCCCAGTGTCTCTTTCACGGGATAAAATTTCAAGTCTGAATTTCTCCTATAAAACAGGAAAGATCGTACCTCCTTTTCTTCTTTTTTTATCCCGTGGAAGAGACTAATGTAAGTAGAAGTTTCTTGAGTGCGGTAGGAAAAGTCGTTACACCAATGCGAAGTCGTAAGGGTTCGACCTAGATTTCACGAAAATAGGGGAGGTGCAAAGAATTTATTGACCATATATAGTACAGGGATAAGATTTTGAAAATCTCAGCAGATGTTTTATTTTTTTAATTTCTATCTTCCTTATCCAAACTCGTCTCGCAAAATTGTATACGAGTATGATTATGTGTAGTTTCAAAATGGCAGTCGTTCTTTTTTGACTTAAATAAATTGTAGGAAATGTTTCCAAAAATTTTCAATTTCATTAACGTCTCATTACTCGAGTACTTCAATTTAAAGTATCCGGATTAAGTTACAATGTCAGAAAATCCGGTTACCCATTATGTCAGAAATATGCTTTAGAAGTTACTGTCAAATTTCACTGAATTTTTTTCTTCCAGTTTTCCTTCTCCAGCTGAGAATCAACAATTACTCAGAATTTCGTGAAACGTCCGAGGGTGAAACTCGCGTCAAAATAAATTTCAAGAATTTTTCACAATGCAAGGTAGAACCCTTGGTATAAAATCCTTTGTATCAAGTCGAACCAGAGATGCTGGATGTATTTTCACATCGAGTTCACGACTCGAGAAAAACATCCATATATTATTCAGTTGCCATGGAGATTCCTTGACAAAGGGGATACGAGCCATTTACAATAGGATTCTCAAGACCTTAATCGTTAAAGGAATGAGATAGCAATGCCTGCGTATGTATACATGAGTAAATTAATTTTTTTCTAATGAAAATTTATTTCGATAATTTTCCTTCTACAGTATTTAATTTTCTTTGAAAATTTTTCAACTTTAAACGTTAACTAACGTCGCTGATTATAATCTCCATTTTTTTCATCATTCCAGCTTTTTCCTTTGTTATTAAATTTACAAGCATTTACGAAGCCTTTCTTTCCATCCTCTTTCTTTTAAATTCTCAAAAAGAATTAAAAGTTCCCCCCTCTACCCCCACCTCATTCCTCTCCAACAGCCGGAATAAATTACTCAAAACATTAACGACACCATAAGTAGTTCAAGTCAAACTCACGTAACTCGAGCACCCTGCAATTTTCTCGACTACTTCTACACGAGGGAAACAAATTTCGTAGCGTACAGTGTAATTCCATTACAGAGTCTTCCGATTCTGCCTGGAGCGTCGCGACGCTACTTATCACCTTCGATATAACACTATCTATCTAAGATGATAAAAACTTTCCACCGAAATAATCAGATAAGATTCCGTTGATTTTTCTTTTTCGTTTCTTTTTTGCTTATTTTCGCGAATCTCTTAAACAGCTTTGCTGCACAGTCGTTGTACATTGAAAAGTTTTTAATTGAAAAAAAATCGCAGCCTTTCACTTAATTTCATGACCCTCCCCCTTTCTTCAATTTAGCGTTGAAAAATTCCTTTCCAAAATCCGACGATCGATAATTCAGTTCTTTTCCAGCAGACAATTTAAGTTTCGTAGACAAGTTGAATTGGCGTATTTTTCAGAGAGGAACTTCTCAATCGACGGATCCTTCAAGCTCGCCTACTTGTCTATCCGGAAGACGTCGAGCTTTTCTGAATTTCCTACCGTTTCGCAGAATACAATCGTACGTACTTATCCTCATGGTGAGAGCTTTTGAAAAGCTCTCAAAATCACGTAGGTATACGTCCTATGCAAAGCAGTCGGAGCATCCTGTGCTTAAACCAATTTGCCTTGCACCGAGAAAGGGCAGGGTAGGATGGAAGAGCTTGAAAAAAAAAATTCCTAGTACAACAAGAACGTAAAAAGCATTTTTGAATAGCTTTACTTCTCTTGACAAACGGATGTAAAGATAAATTTGATAAACTTTCGGTAAACGATATTCATTTATTTTTCACTTTGATCCACGGTGCACTCACCGAATTTACGATTCCTTTTAAGGATTTTCAATTTTTTTTTTACGTTTCTCTATAAAAGCTCAAAACTCTATTTATACGGTTTTGACAGTATATTAAAGACCTTCTCAACTTTCCGTCGTCTTGACTTCGCCCTGACTTTTTTATACGTATATACGAATATATATTCACTTATCCATCTAATACAAGCATATCGACAGTGCTGACGTGAGGGGCGTCCCGACGCTGACACCTACTCGACGCGAGCTAAAATATTTCCGAGTGGATAAACATACTTCGTAATTTCGAGTAAACGGCTGCTAGTGACGTACTCCTTCGTGCTGAGCATCTGCCACCGGAGGGTCGCGTGAAAGAACGAAGAAATGGGGTAAATTTATTGAGGAAAAAAAAATAAAAGTCAGTCAAGGTCCTATTTCATTGGTTAACGTCACTCAATATTACGACCGACGTCTAAAGCTACCTTAATGGCAGCAGCCTGACTCACGTCACTTTCGACTTACCATTCGATACTTTTATACATTCAATTTTTTCCCTATAAATTCCAAAGTGTCCAATAAAAAAGTAAACTCAAATTTGAGCCAAGAAATCGATGCGCTCTTATAACTGTATTGCAAGCGGCAATAGCATTTCCAGTGGTTCGTTCCTGTCAATTGCATCTTTCGGCAGCTTGAAGAAGCTTCAAATTGCAGCAGAGATGCACTTGTGCATCTAGATGCAACTACGTAAGCAAGCGTTAAGCCGTTGAATGCATATACATATACACACATACATATATAAGTATTTGAGTAGTAAGTCAGAAATATGAAATATGTATAAAATCCGCGTACATACATATGTATTGCGTACACATGTGTAGCGTACGCGTCTGACTGTACACGAGAGTGTAGAGAGCATTGAGATGAAGCGTCAAAAAGAAACTATATATATACATAACTGACAAGACGTGAGTGGCGGGAAAATTCAAAGGTGGAATATTTCATATTCATATTCATTCGTACAGTATTTCTTCTTATTTCGCTCAATTTACAAAAAAACTTACTGAATATCTCTCAAAAGGCCGCTAGGGACATTAAAGTTATAGCGATCCATAACGTAGCGCAATGGAATAGATAATACAGGATATTCGATATTTTGTATTCTAGAATGTTGCTAAATTCCTTCCGATATAAATTTGCGAAAAAAAATTCGATTACAGAAATTGGAAGAGTTTTGGATAAATCGAATAATCTTTTTTTTTTTATTTCTTTATAGCCATGTATTCCTGGTACGGTCGTATTGTGGTTATCTTGTAGAATGATCTTTTGCCATGTGGATGCTGAATTGGTCCCGGTCCACCTCGTATATTAGGTAACCGAAAATTGTAACTGTAAAAACTTTTAATACGGTTTATCGAAGCATAAATGCACTGACGACGCTTTCGCTGGATTTAGATCGAAAATTCTTTTCTCTTAGGAATTCCATTTAACGGAGTGGGTATATATATATGTGGTTTGTTCCACGTGAGAGAATTTCTCATAAAGTGAATTTTGATACGAGCGCTGGACCAATACGTTACCGTTCTTGAATTAGGAGATTACCGAGCCTATGGTACTGTGGTATCAGTTATTCTCCTCTCCCCGTTATTTTTGATACCCGTAATCTATATATGTGAATTTTGAAAATTTCCTAGGCAGATGCGCGAATATCTCACTCACAGAATTATATTTCTCTACTTGTAAATTGAGCACTGATTGCAGCACTTGCAACATTGAAACAGACCAGATTGCACCTATTCAGTAGACGATCGAGTCCGAAACTCGGTTTAGGATTGGAGGGAGTAGATAGCAGGTTAGATAGGTGGGTATAGTTATATGTGGTATAGTATTCAGAAACTTAATTGAAAGAATCGTTAATTGCACTGGGTTGCTGCACCCTGTCTATCCCGATTGCATTAGACTTTGACACACAGGTCGTAATCATTTAGTTTGGGAATTAAAAAAAAATTGAAAATTTCCATTAACCAGGATACGTCTTTTAAATGACTTCGAAGGATTATCGTGGATAATCATTGGATCTGCAAAAAGTATATAAACCGTAAAAAATGATTAGAAAACTATTTATCCTCTTACGTGGAAAAAATTCCTAGACTACTTGGAGTACCGGTGCCTCGGCTTCCTGGCTGTGCGATGTTCGTCAAAGCGTTAAATGGAAAAAAAGATTTGCAATTTTATGTAAGTCCATAAAATCCCTAGGAGTGGGGTCACGGAAGTTGGCAGCAGTGTCCTCGGGTAAAAAATAGTGTTTTAATTAAACCTGAGAACGTAGAGCGGGACGTAATATTTTTATAACTAATAGTATGTGTAACGGGTGCTGGTTATGGTCTGTAGGTAAAACGTTAACAAAAAGAATAAAAAGAATCTCTATTAATACTTAATTATTTTTCAGTCTAAAGAGGAAGTGGCGAAACGGCCAACGTAAGATTTTTCATTGAGCCGAATAATCTGGTGCATTCCTGACATCCCTACCGGGGACTGGAAAGCCAAAGGACCGAAGAGGGGCGAAGTGAGAGAGCCCTGAGTAACGGGTGAGACAGAAGCTGGGAATAAGGGTGAAACAGGGAACGAGAGTAAGGGTAAGAGGGCTCTATCGATCGTAAAATTCTAAATGCGTGAGATCCTCCGAATCCTGAATGCTGCTGCTCGCCTTGGCTGTCGGAGTTACGGAATTTGCAGAACGCTGTGTATTGTGATTTCAACCCTCAAATCCATCAGTTTCACCCCGTCCGTAAACCACCCTGTGAAAGGGATTGAATTTACGGATCGATGCTAGAGTTGCAGGAGCCTCTGATGACGCTTAAGAAAATATAGCCAGAGTGCCTGGAAACAGTTTCAAAGAGGGTTGAACGAGCTTTTTTTTAAATCAAATTGACACTTTTGTGCTTAATCCAAAAAGCCTCCAGAGACCATGGAATTTGGAAAAGGGAGGAAGCACGGTTACGTGTGCATTATTAAAGCAAATAGTAACTCGTCATTTTCCCTGGACACTCGAAGCTCCTGTCTGATAACCTAACTGATTGGCATAAATAATGGATGCGTAGCACGGGGCGTACCGAGCTCGGCGGCTGTTGCTCCCCCGGTGGTAGCCATGGCAACAGGTGGCGAGTCCTCGCAACCCTCTGTAACCTTACCACTTTCCCACCTAGCATCCCTTATAGCTTCTTGAGCCTATATCGAAAGTGGGAGGTATGTACGGTTGCCTGAAAATACGGCTGGAAATCTCCCGATCAATTATTAACCAGCACACTGCCTTTTCTACTTACGAGTTATCTATTTCTTCGGTGTATGTACATGTATATATACGCACTGTATCCTTTCTTAGGTATGCAGGCACATGAGCCCTCGAGTATATATCTTAAGTTTACGCTCTATTTTAGGGTGCTCATCCACACCTGCATCAGACCCGAGAGACCTTACTCAATTTCTGACAAAGTAACGTCCCAGGTTGTTCTGATATCCCGATATCATCCATGCTCAAGGAACCTTGGAGGCTCTTTCGTTTCCCACTGGAATAAGCTCAGGTTAAGCCATTTGGGGAGCTTCGAGAGAGGTTCGCTTCCCAGAAGGATTTCTACGGGGACAGGAGAAGCCTCAGTTAAATCTTTCTACTGCTTTTCGACCACCCTTTGGAAGAGGTTCGCCAGGCCACCTCACGACTGAGAAAGCATGGATTGGAATCCGATTGGTACTGTCTGCTCGAAATTGGTCCCTACACTTGGTCGGATCGTGCTCCTCCATTATCTTCCGATCCTCTGAACTCTATTGTATTGCCAGACGAGTAATGTCAGCAGCCAGTGGTTATGATTGCGGTTCTCTACGTCGCTTTGTGACGGTAAGTGCAGAGTGCATGTTGCGTCATGGGTAATAGTGCATACGGACGTGTGCATAAGTGCACTTATATGCAGGTGTATATGGCTGGGAGTGGAATTATTTTTCTAGTCTTCTCGTATACGGCCCTGCTGGTATACAGGGGTAGGTACTTACTTGGGCGGCTTTAGCTGCGGGAGGGTTGGAATTGTCGGGGGGTGGTTTTCAGAGGCGATGACGCCTGAAGAGCAGCTCTTCCTTATTGGAGGGCTCTTTTAATTCTTTACCGGTACCCTTTGGGATAGATACCTTTTTTTAAGGGATGTAATCAAAATTTGGTTTTTCTTCAATTACTAACAAATATTCACTTTTAATTTAGCAGGTTTTTTTTATCAACGAGTATCTTCTTTTTCGAGGTCCCAATGTATTGCATTGAATTTTCTAGGAGGCAGGGGATGTTTCGGCGGACAGTCAGCCCTGCTGTCGTTTCTGTTTTTATATATATATTTTGTTGGCTTTGCTAAAAAAAGGAGTAATGGCGCTCCGATGGCTACCACATGCGAGGGTTGGGCTTTCAGAAAAGTTCCTATCCATTATACGACGAAACGAAATCCTGGGGCCAGTTTGGCAGGGTTCCATCCACGAAACGTCGAAAGAGAAATAGGGGCGAATGAGCCAACTACTCCCTTCTCATCCCTTGTTCGGTTCTTGTACCGGATCGACCACCCCCTATTCCTATATGGCGCTTATTCCTCTGTCATCGTTGGGTGTGGCACGATCTTGGTTATTAACGATCATAATAATTATAGGACGGGAATTCGAGTGGTATGAATTAATTATTTTTGACAGAGTTCATTTTACTATAGGCAACCAACCCTTCAAATTTATGCGGCTTACTAACGGTATTTCGATAGATATACGTCTATCCTATACAAGGCCTTAATCCCGTTCTATTCTTCTTCTTGGCTTTTCAACCTCATTTACTTTAATCAGAGGGAATATAAAATTCATCCCCTAAGTTTTTTTTTAGTTTTATCAAAACCCCTCACTTCCGGTTTAACGCAACGAGTGCAGTTAACCAGGAGGAATTCTTTGTCTCGTTCGAGTTGTATCAACCCTTCGTCTCCTACTACCCTTACGGTGCCTTTATAATTTACAGGACCAAGGACTCTAGTCCCTTAACGAACCCACCTGCTCACTCAAATATCTCTTTGTTCCCATAGGATATTTCCCTCCTGATTACGAATTATTTTAGCGGCGCTGCGAACCTCCCTTCTCAAACTTATTCTCGTGATATGAGGGCGAAACGCCTGAACCACTGAAAATGTCTTTTACAGGCAGAGCAAGAGAAACGCCAGCACCCTCCAAAGACTTCCGCCATTTTCAGACTGAAGTTTCCGGCTTGACTCAGCGTCCTCGTAATGTGCGTGGGGATCGATAAAACTTCTATATCAAATAAGTTTCCTTTTTTTTTAATATCTGCAAAAGGAACTTTCTTTCATGACTTTTACCCTTATTTATTTTTCACGTTTTTCGTATATATCAGTTACATACATCGCGTTGTTATATTTTTTACTAGGAGGGTGGTTTGTTTATAGGGAATTTTCAATATACCCTTTATGCACGGGGGTGAGTCTTGAGAAATAATACTCGCCGTTACGTATCGAAAAGGGTCGATGCTTCCTATGAATAAATGCAGGTAGACTGATAAAGCCGTACGAGTGAAAAGGGGTAGTTTGTTTGATGTTCGCATTCGATGCTTTGAAACTGCCGGTCAAGCGGCACAGCTATGACCACGTGCTGCGCTAGGGTATAAATAAGTAATTGAAAATTGCTGGACGCTAATTGACTGGCCGGGAAAATATTTGTCACGATGAAACATCATGTAGAAGAGGATCACAGAGTAGAGAGTATAGGAGTCAAATAAAATGGATCGACTCATACTCAATTCTCATCAATCGACTTTGGTTCGCCATTTTTTTCTATCCTTTCCTTTTTTTCTCTTGGAATATTTAAAGGTCCCCTGTCACGTGACCGATGGGTTTGTTTGGTAATCAAAGTCCGCAGGGAAGCCCCGATTAACGTGTCCGTAAATTTTATTTCGAATTCAAAATCGCCGGCAAATAAAAATATTGTCTTTTTCTACCATTTTCCAAACACTCGTTCGCGCTCGACGCATGCATATTCAAGGGATGAATTAAAAGTTGTTGGAATACAGATTCATGGCAACCGTATCAATTGCATCGTGTGAATCTTTGCTCTTTATCAAGAGAACAATTTTTCGTGGATAAAGTTCGGAATAGTTTAAGAATTATATATATTCTGTGATGCTTGGTAAGCACAAGTGAATTTCGTGAAATTTTTACTACTCCTGTGTCCCTCCTTGTCTTACCTATGTAAATACCCATAAGTCCGTCTCTCTCGCACTTGCAGGAGGTATAGGAAATTCGAAAATTCCTAAGGTTTTACCTTCTTTTTTTTTTCCTTCTCGAATTTCACCTGTTACAGGCCTTTCACTTTTTACATATTCTACACGAATTTTGCATGAGCATGAATATAATCTGTCCCTTGAACGTGATTGGTATTGTTCAATAACACATTGTGTTTTGACAAGTTTGATTGGTACGCTTGATCTCGATAGCCGTATTATCCCATTCCCAGTTAACGCGTCCCATGTGGGGAATCATATAGCTTAGTCATATGTAAATCCTTCACAGTTTATTTGTATATGTCGTTCGGTCTTTTTGCGTTTCATTTTTTTTTAAGTTTTTATAGGACAATCCCTAGTCCCACGTGGCCGTCTATAGTGGTTTTTGGATTTATCCTGAAAAAAAAGTCAGGCAACGTAATAACGAAATCACTAATCCGAATTGTGATAAACACGCATACGTGGACTTACATGACGTATGCGAGAAGGATGGGCTGATTTGACTGGGTCTGTTTGTGTTTAATCAGAACGAAAATAGAGGCCAAACTGAATTTCCCATCTTGCCACATAACGAGCTTCGCATACGATACAGGATTACGTATTAAGGCTCATATGCCGGAAATCAATATTTGCCTAAAATTCTTGTGTACAAAACGTATGGCAGATACGTTCTGTTTATCACTGCCAGATTTGACGTTTCAAATGAGAAAATCTTTTCGTCATTATTTTATCTATATTAAATATTTTTTTATTTCATAAAAATAATCTCATATTCAACTGCATTGTATTCATTATCGATTTGCGTTTCTGCTTCAAACTCGGCGTTAACTTATCGACCCTTTCGTAATTACGTAAGCATTATTTACGAGCACGTTACATGGAACTACGAGTTGCTGTTATCACGATATTCGAGTGATGAGCGAGTACTCGAAATTTATCACTTGATCTACATCGAAACCAGAATGCTTCGTTATTCATAGGACTAGATGGTATTTATTAGATAACCCTACCTATAGTACAGTGTCTAGTACATAATTCATTGTTTTGTAGGACATATTCGATTATCTATATAGATTATTCAGTACATTATTTTTTTGGCTTATCTATCTCCTTCCTTTCACATGACAAACTCATGTAAATTGTATAGCTGTAATAAATGTCCTGGTAAAATTATGATTAAGTCCCAGTGTTTGGATATTATTCTGAAAATTTCACAATCTAGGGTGAAACTTAGCATTTTTTGTTTGATTGACAATTCTCAAAATTCTATTTTCAGATTATTTTATATAGCAAGTAGTATTTTTTTTTATTTTTAGAGAGAAGTCAGAGATAAGGGTTAGATCCTTTTCCTTTTTCCATTTGGAAGATTTCGAGGGCTGTATATAGCTCGTATCGGCTTCAGTCCTAAGGGTAGGATTTCATTTGTTGATCTCTGTAAACACTATGGCATGTGATCCACAGAAGAGTCCGAAACTTTTGTTAATAAAAATATTCATTTTTCGAGTACAGTTGGTGACTATCAGATAAAGATTAGAGACCAAGAGAAAAGGGTTAAGGAAAATTTGGGGTTATAGAGTTAAAAAAATTATTCTGTTATACTGTTTCACCAGCATTTCCAAACCCTGGCATACTCGTATATCCTATTCAAAGGAATACACGCGAAAGTTGAGGGGGGTTTAATCGTGAAAATTTGGATTTTTTCAGATTTTTATATATTTCTTAAAATAATTCGTAAGCCGTCAAAGTAATCGTTCGTTAATCAATTTTTTTCAATTTTTTTCGAGAAAACGAAGGGTGTAACATCCTCATATAGGAGCACGTGAGAATTTCAGGTATTCCACTTTAGATGGGATATTACGTGTAGGGGCGTTCAAGGGTTCCGAAATTTTCGATTTAACGTAGCTTGTTGGAAAAAAAAGACAGTGTTATTATAATCTATCATCTTAAAGTCCGTAAAATTCATCGAGCGAAAATAATAGAGATAACTGTATTACTATAATTTTTTATTTCCACCAACATTTTAACTTCCCTTAAAGGATTTTGGCGTTGAAATGAATTTTGACGTATTTCCGAGATGCAAAAATACTTTTGGATCCTTGATGGACGTGCTTAAATCTTTTAAAAAATTTCCCAGTCAGCCTAGACAAAGAATTCCCGAATGAAAATCGTCCCGGCGATCCTTTGAAATGTCGAAGTAGAATTTGAAGACTGAAAGTTTTTACTAAGGGAACGATCAATGTCCAATTTATCATCCTACCCCAAGATCTCAAGAAGACGCTTCAGATAAGACGCCGACGCTGTGTAGACGTCTGATCTTCGAACAATTAGGACTTTGTCATCGTGGACAGACACCCTCTTGTCACTTTCAGTTGTAGTATACACGAGACCACCTCCCTTATTTTTTTTACAAGATTCCCACCCCCAACGAATTGAAACCCCCGTAACTTTCTGTTCGCCGTAATTAGGAGCACGTGACATTTTGTAGCATCCCCCAAAGATCCATTAACGTAATAATCTAATATTGAACCTGCAAGAGTAGTCTCAGCATCCCTTAAAATCGACCATTGTTTGAGGAACAAAAGTTTACACGTTTGAAACGGGGATTAAAACCTGAGTTACGATTGTTTAAAGCAGGTTTCACCCTTCCCTTACTTTCCACCCCCTTCATCCCCTACACACGCCATACATCTCATACAACAAACAGTCACGCAACCATCTGTCTGGTATTTCTGTTTGTACAAAAGCAAAGTATCGTGAGTGACACGAGCGTCCGTAAATTTATGAGGGGTTGCTGCGCCGAAAGGCAAAGAGTTTTCAGGGGTCTGGCTGGGACGTACGTAAGTACCTATATGACCAGGAACAGAAATAGCAGAGCATATGTGTTAAAGAGAGAAAAAATAAAAAATCATCCTTTGTAGAATTAACCCGCGTTTTAATTCGGACAACGAAGTAAGGGTAGTGGCGTCGCGACGCCAGTAACAAAGACCGAAACTGTCTCAGACCGCAAGTACAGTTATAGAATGAAACCCGTCAGACGCCATGGCGTTTGGGATTTTTAAAACCAAATAAAGAAAACGTACTTTCCCACCCTTATTGGTCTCTTTATTTCATTTTTTGGAACCCTCAATGCTCAACCCGCATCGTACAGAATTTTTTGCCACGTTACCCACTTTATTATATATATTTCACCGTACCGAATACCAAGGCTGTGGTCTCCTTTATGAATCGTGCTCGAATTAGAGTTCAGATTGATCCACCACGAGGTGATAACCTGTTATCACGTATACGAAGTAGCGAAGTTTTTATGCAAATAAAGTAGCCGAGAGTCAAGTGGCAGTCGAGGACAAGATGAGCGAATGAAGTTTCGACGTCGACCAAGTGGAAGTGGAGATAGGTTATAAGGTGGTTATCCTAGAGGAGCCGGAAGTGAGAGGACGAGAGTTGCTGACTGGTTGGAAAAATTAATGGGTCGAGTGCCCGGATATATCCTGGCTGTGGTATTACGTGAACGTGGCTGTTATCGAGTGTCTTCGTTTAAATGAATTTTCCTGCAGCGCGTGAAGCCATCGTGGTCCATTCGTCATTTTCGCGAAACGACCTCATAAAATCGAAATGCATCCGCGAACGTTATCCGCGCTGAATTTCAACCGGTGTTATCGTTGATTTCAGGGCTGCTGTCGACGGTCGGGGCTGTTGCTCGTCACGTTCTTTTTCTATCCCGTTTATTTTATGCTTTGTCCTTTTACACTTTTCTTACCTTATCCACGTCATCTCACGGGATGCTGTTACCGTTATCACCACTTTCCCCTTTAATCGCATTTTCTGCACCAGCATTTATCTGCCATGTCTTTTCTATGACGTTTTCTGGGACATTCTGTATGGCACCATGTGTGCCACATACATATACATATATATCGAGAAACAAATAAAGTAATGAATTTGACAAGAGGAGGATGCTGCGGATGGAGTTTCCAATTCAAGATGGAAAACGCCTCTTATCAGAGATATAGGTTAAATAGAGTATACAGCAGGTATGATTATGCGCTTTACGTTAAAGCTGCATCTATGATAGTATGAATTTATAGCTGAAAGAAGATTCGTTCGATTATGCTTAGATAAGGTCTGCCGAAGCTTCCCGAGGGTTACCGATGATTCACGAGGTAGCAGGTTGGCTTAAGGTAAGAAAATGTAAGTGGGGAAATTATGCTTTGGATCTTATAGGAGTAATCGTAAAGATAACACGTAAAGTCTCGGAGCTCTTGATAATGAAGTTTACGAGCATTATGAACTCACTTTGTGTGTATATAATTTATATGTATAGTATAAACGATGCCAGTATGACGTAAGAGGGAACTTTCCGAAAAAAACAGAAAAAAATAACTTTACTTTTTACTCGAGCAAACTCAAAGCACTGCTTCTCCCTGCCATACTGTTCTTAGGATGTACCTGCTACTTTGTGGTTTGAAAAGACTTCCGGTATATATATGTGCATTTACTTCTGTACCTATACCCAACACGTGAGATATACCTTGCGTATATTATAGCTGTAATTTTCTTTTGCACGAACAAGAAAAGATACATTTCCAGCATCCAACTGCACTTATTACCAACGTCTTCTTCGAGCGTTTGAGCTGCAAAAGTTCAACCGGAAGTTATTGCCTGGTACAATTTTAAAAATCCGGCCAAGTTATAAGTACAATGTGAGCTTGTAATTCGATGTATTAAAATCAGCTACTATTGCGAAGGGGATGATTTCTTTTTTACATCGAATCTTATTTGAGGGTCGATTAGATTATTTGAGGATGGCTAAAGGGCGAGGGTTTGAGTTTTTTTATAAGAAGGGATGGAGAATCGTATTAATTTTATGGATACAGATTCTAAAGGGATCTATCCAAACTGATAGGATTAATAGGGGGTAGCAGGGGTTGCAGTTCGAAGGTAATTAGAAAGGTTTGATCGATTTCTAGGGATATCGATGGAGGTCCCTTGGTCGTTGAAAGCTATTCCCCAATGTCATGTTTGACAGATCACCTAGATCCTATCTCTTAATGACCACACCCCCTGCAGCCGCAGCAGCCCTTCTGTCTCTTCGAGTCGAACTCTACCCTAAACTCACCCTTAACTTTAACCCCTTATCTTCTTGCCCACCTTCGTTTTATGGGTAGACAGGAGGACGTTTTCGTTATAAAGCTAGATACAGATTACTTGATTACATTGTGAGCTCAAATTTCTCGGGCTACTATCCTCGCGGGGGAATTTACAAAAACTGTTACTCAAAGGATGACGAAGATCAGGGTGGTGCGGGGTAGGTATGCCAAAGTTCTAAATAAAAATAAGATAAAAATAATAAATAAAATTTTTATTCTCGAAACTGGACCAGCGTCCTAATTAATGGTCCAATGACAATGTTAGCCGGAAATTAGGGCGACATTAAAGATCTAAGTGAATTAGGATTTCATGACATTCATGCACATAGGAAATCATATATAACGCGCAGCATCCGTATATTGGGTCCATGAATAGAAAACTTCATCCCCATATCCGTGCTGGATTCTGGGACAGGAATAAAGTCTCGATGATGGGAGATGCATCCAAAATTATTTTCAACCCCGTGGACCTTCCGGAAAAGGGGTTGAAAACACATCAAGGTCCGAGTTATAGGAGGACGTATATTCTTCGGGAAGAAAAGCGCATATCTCGTAACAGGATACACATAGGGTTTACAAGATCCCCGAATAGAAATACCCAGAGAATAGGGGATGCTACCCTTAGATAGTCTTTACGGCCTGGTGTAAAGGATACCGGGTGTCTTTCGCAGGATCGATTTTTCCTTTTTTCTTTTACCCCATCCCCCCCCCCCCTGTTTTCTCTTTTATTCTCACGCAATTCCGCTTTCATCCCCTCAAATCCTTTAGGCACGTAACCAACCCCCTCTTTGGTTTTCATGCTTTTTGCACGGAATTGCAGCCATTCCCTTCTCTCACTGCGATTCCTGCTTACGGTTCGCGCTTCGCCTACTGCACGTACTTCGAGTTTCCAAAACATTGATCAACCTTATTGCCGCGACAATGTTACGCTTTTTCCACGAGGCTTTTCACGAATTTTCCAGACGGTGGAGGTCAAGTGCTTACAGTCGATAAGGGATCAAAGATTCTTGCTCTTACAGTTCCACTCGGTTTCTGGTTTAAGGACTTTTTTTTATGTGAAAAATATGAAGTATCTTACGGTTGGGATTTTTTTTTTACTTATGTAATCGATCATTACTCATGTATCAGATATTCGATTTCGCGTGGATTTGAAATTTTGTAATCAATAATGAAAAAAAATATAAAAACTAGATTACTTTATTTTATTCCACGTAAATATTTTTCTCTGCGATCTTGTGGGTCCACCGTTATGGGGATGATATTATTCAGGATATACCATAAGGGATGTTATCTTTTCGTATATCTGACGACTGTAAACAAACACTTAAAAGAAAGTTAAGCAACGTTCCCCGTTTTGTGGATATATCTAGTAAAAATTGTCTCCGAAGCTTTGGTCGTTAAAATGGTGGATCTTTTCGACAAGGCAAATCCCAGTCTCGTGGGAAGATGCTGACGGCTCTACCAAAGGCCGTTCCCACTTCGGTAGTGGTTTGCGAAAAATAGGGGATGAACGTACATAAGAGAAAACCGGGTGTCGTTCGTGTGCTTGGTTTGAAAATGGCCTAAGGTAAGGGGACCAGTGAGGGTTGGATATCTACAGAGAACCCAGTGTAGGCATTCTACTGGGTAGAGATAGATATTCGCTAAGGGATGATGGCGTCGTGCCAAAATCTAAGCGAGGCAGAGAGAAAGTAAGCAGGGCGGCCAAGCTATCATGCAGAAGCACACGTAGCAGGTTTTGATAATTTTCGATCGATCATCCTGACAGATTTCTCATTCGCGCCCGAGAGGAATTGGAGACAAGACTGGAAGAAAAAAACTTTAAGAATTCTCAAAGTCATTTTTTACAATGAAAATGTCAGACTAATCTCCAAGATATATTTTACATATTTTTTATTTCTTTCTCTTCGAACTATTCCTATTTTATTTCTCAAAACCGATCACGGTATATCTCTCGGCCCGAAAGAGTCTGTTCATATTATAGGAGCGTTAATTGCAAATGAAAGAGGGGGTTTCTATTTTTTTTTCAACATGAATAGGGGTGGAATATTCGCCGAGTCAAGCACTTTAGAGAAATTTTATTTTTGGGGGATGATGACCTAGAAGATTCTGTCGACCTGACCTCCCCCTCACCCTTCGCCCCCGTCGGAGCGACGCTCTGCCAATCTACGTCGATGGGGGATGAAGAGCATCCCCTTTCGAAAGCTACCCCTGCTGGTGGTGACCTAGCCGAGGACTTAATGCTTCACTGAATTTATATGGAAGCTCCAGCGGGTGTGAGATGGACGTGCGTGAGAGTCCGCAGCATCCCTTCGGTTTCGAAGTTTCTTACGAAGAAGCTTTTTGTATCTCAACAGGAGAGAAATTGCCTCGAAGCTACCGAAAAGGTTTGGGTATTTTGTTTGGTACGATTATCTTTTTCTTTTTCCCTTTCGAATCTCTTTCTCTCCCTTTATATTTTATTTTCCTTGCGCAATCCCTGATGATTATGTTAAGGTTATCCCGTGGTCAATGGGTGGATTACGTGAACGAGCTCGAAAATTTCAGCTGCTCAGATTCTAAATCCTTCCTCCAGACGCGGGCTTAGGGATGAGTTTAAAAGTTTTCTAGATTCCGTAACAATTCGCGAATCCCCAGTTTGCAAATTCTCAGGATACCGTTATGGCGCAGTGGCCTTGCTTGTCAGACCCTTATACTGTGTATACATATATGTATAGTCTTTGACCCAGGAAAGAGTTCACAGGCGCTTACTTTCTAACACGACCATTGTCGAATATCCTGATTCCCTACCTCCAATGTACTTGCAATTTTGGCTATCTGCCACCATCGCGAATTCCAACGCTTATTCGACGTGCATTCTGCAGATATCGCCGATTACGTGTCTGCCACTCTCGGAAACCTCTCTAATTTTCAGAAACCCAATTCGACGGCTGAATCTATACACAGACGTAATATAATCTCTACCGTATCCAGTAAATGCAAGGCGGTACCCAGTTACATACATACGATATTAATTTTTGCAGATTGGATGCGTCTTGAAATCTTCTATAGTTAAATCAACGTTGTTGTCACTTACCTGAAACCAAAAATTTTTAACCGTATATTAATTACGGCAGGACTCAACAATAATTTCGAAATATTAAATCCTTTCAAATTATCCAATTTTTATGTCACTCGCTACCTGTTGGCATTCCTAAAAGCAATGGGAATACCCATCAACCCTCATACCCGTTTGCATTTACCCTCGTGTGTTAATAAAATAAAAAAGTATATCACAGGTAATGGAATGTGAGAGAGAGAAAGAGAGAGAGAGCGACAGATAGGTAAGTACGTAGTGGGGGCTATAACCACCCTTGGGAATTTTACTCTAGGCTATTTTAATTATTCCCTAAAGGCTCCGTAACCGAGCGTTGACATGGAAATAACCCTTGAACTATATCTAAAGGGCTGGAGGTTATGCCCGAGGTTATGTTGCTCTTTAGCGTTTGTCAAGTTACTTCAACTAGAGTATACATAAGTATATACGACTATTCTCTATGGGGTGTCTCTCATGGGAAACAAGCGGCTGTAGGTAAATTCAGTGTTATTGCCATGGCTGTATTTGAGTGTACTGTCACATTGGGTATAGTATATTCGAGCTAATACGAATGAAGAAAAATATGTCAAAAAGATAATAATTTATGTTTGAATATTAGTTCGAGTCGATATTCATACCGATTTCCTTTTTTCCTTCATTTCGGAGGAAAACATCGAATAAGGTAATAAAAGTGTTTTGCGAGCTTCTACCCAAAACAAAGATCCTCTCCTAACAGATCGACCGGGAATTATGGTTTTCGTTGAATCGGAATCCCCGTGGAGTCGGTGATGTAAGTTTTGGAAATACTCAAAGTCCGAGTCGTATGTCTTGGTTGAATAATTTATCTGGCAGGAAGACACATTACTTTATTTGAGGTGAGGTCCTACGAAGCTACAGCCTGTTCGAGCTAACACGAAAGGCGAAAATTCTCATCCATCATGACGAACAGACGCTGTAGCTTTTTTCCCTTACACCCTTTATTCTGTCTTTGTATTTTGACTGCGATGGCCCCTCGACACGTGTGTTGGTGCATATGTATATATTTGCGACAAAGGACACGGGTTTATCAATACGTAGCACGTTATGACAGAGTCACCCTGTGGATTTCAGGGGAGGTAACAGTAAGCCAACGATAAGCTAATCGGCAACTTCCTCCTCGTTGAACTGGGATTCGCTTCCATTTTGATTTATAATACTGGCAAAGCGAGTCGAGAATTCGCTTGGGATAAGGAGATCTTCTGTAGGGAGATGATTCATAAGTCTCAAGCATCGGGAAGCCTGTAAGGCATCGTTCTCATTAGCGAGATATATGCCGAACGATATTACTCTGGGACTTTCGGATGGAACTAGCCTGTATAATAATTTCGTAATAAAACTCAACGTTAAAGAATTTCGTACGTTGTACGATGGGTAATCCGCATGCGAATTTTTAAAGTGCAGTTTTATCATAAACCACTCGTGATTCTCGATGATTTTTTTTTCGTTTCTTTCATAAGGAAGGATTTTCTCGAATTTTCATGGAAAGCGTCGGGACGCTTTGTTTTCTCAAAAATTTGCAGATCTTCCGAGGTGCCAAGAACGTGGGTAAATTTCTGGAAAAATATAACCGGAAAGTGTGAGAACTTTGTCATTCTTACTGACAGATCTCCTTTACGTGGTCCATTTGCAGCAGCCATTCGTATACTTGTTTGTTTGACGTCTCCTGGTACCGAAAATAAAAGCGTGGAGATTAAAAGCTGCGTAAAGAGGATAGCAGGGAAATAGGAACCAATAGGAACCTTCGATCGAATGGTTTTCGAACGATTGACCGGAAAGCGTGATTTTTGTCTCACGTGCTGAGTACAGCATCTTCTTTCGGAAGGACGTAAAAGCGATTCGTGTGTGTCTGATCATTTTAAGGCTGAGAGTGCGTGTCCCGAAAATAAGGAGGGTGAGATACGTGTCGACGTGTATCTAAACTCACCTTACCCTACCCTTGAGCAACCTTTAAAAAATTACCCCCAGTTTCCGTAGCGGACGAGCCCTGAATTTTTGCCGAGCACTTCACGCACATCCGGTTCACCGTGACGAATTTAGCCCATAATGCGCTTTACGAGAACGCTTTTTCTTCTTGAAAGGGAAATACGCAAAGATTCACCCTTTTTATATGCGAATGGGAATTCCTGCGTAGTTTACCAATTCAAATTGGATATGAGTTAATATTTTTATGAATTAACTATGCAATGGCACTGGGTGTGATTTTTCAATTTGAATTCGATGTCTCCCCTTGAAAGATACTGAAATATCTGGATTATCGAAATTATAGTTTTCTCTCAATTTACCGCTACGGCGAATGAATCTTTATCGTTTTCAAAGTTTATTTATCCATATTCAATAAAAAGGGATTCTTCCTCTTCCATTTACGCTTTCGATACCCAACAGTAATTTTGTCATCCGTTTGAGGAAATTTCGATTGAATTTTTTTTTGTGCATTTCGAACTTTTATGCCGCCCACTTTTCGTACCGGGACCAGGCTTAAAGATCAACTTGAAATTTGAAGCCTCTAAAGGGAGCTCGGTTCAGTGTTAAAGATTCGCTATAGTAAGAGCCTTCATCACGAACGAGTCTTGTAGGAGTAACGAGCGTAAAACTAAGTCTTTCAGATTCAAGCAAAGTTAACCAAATGCTGCGTGTAATCTGTATCTATTAAATTAAATTCATCTAAAAATATTAGAGATTCGATCTATGAAGATTTGAATATTTAAATTTCAAATTCTATGTTCGCGTAGAAAAATTAAGAGTCATGCAATATCATTTATATACATAGATTATAGAATTATAATATTAATCTATTATCATTTGATCCTTTTGACGACGTCAATAAAAGTGGCGAAGGGGTTGCGTCGAAATTCGATGAGAAATCTGCCACTGACTCATCTACTCACCTCCCGGACGGTGGAGAGTCGGATAACGATGCAATTAATCGGATGGATGACGTAGAGCATAATCGATTAACTTAATTGGTTCACCCTAAACGTTATCTCACCCCACCCTTAAGTCTACAAAGCCCGCATGTCCGGTACGTAGGACGTTTTAAAATTGCACAAGAACCCTTTCCCAAAAGTCAGTCAAATTTTCTTTTCATTTTTCAATGTGGGGTAATTTTTTTCTTTTTTTTTCGTATTTGATCCTATTAGGGGATGGTAATCCATTTGTCCAATTACACGTGTAATGCGCTCCGTACGAGTACGCGAGCCAACAACAAAATCCACAGGGATGAAGTATCATGATATAGGAGGCGACGCCGGCGTCGGTAGCTCCAGGGGTAGTTTCGGTATTCTCCACCTTCCTGTCATCCGAGACGTCTTTTTTATTTTCCCTTGACAGCGCGTTATTCCCTTTATTTTTTAATAAAATTCTTAATTAATCAGAAATGGAAGACCACGTGCAAAATCCGAGTGGAAGCTGGGACGAGGGTAAACGAGAAGAAAAAGGATCAGATGATTTCACCCTCCCACCCCTTTTTCTTCTCCGGTCTGAGTGTGCTAACGGGATGAAAATATTTCATGCGATTTTTCAAACTTGATGACTCGAATAAAAGCGGCTCGTAGATACCCTGTGGTCTTTTTTTTTCACTTCCACTTTCGCCCGACCATTGATGAGATTATTCATTTTTTTATCATCCCCCACTCACCCCTTGTGACCGGATGACCGAGTATTTCGCTGTCTATTCTTTTCTCGCTACTGGCGCGACAAAAACCACCGTTCGCGACCCTTGTCCTGTACTCTGCCCTCTCTACCCCTCCGTTTCGACCCTGACCCTTTCAGGTATCCCTGCCGGCAGTATCGGGATGCTGCGAGAAGAAAAAATACGGGAAATAAAAAAAAATCGAAAAATGAGAACTAACGGTAGAAATATCGAGAAATTGGTCATGCGCACTTAAAAGCCGTTCACGATGTAGTTCTTGGCCGAAATAAAATAGGGGAGGAAGTTAGGGGATGTTTTTTTTCCCCCCGATGAAACTGCCGAATTTTTGCTGACGCATCCTTCATCGCCGTTGTAATAAACGTAAATTACAGTTCCAGCCTAAGGGATTGTTTTATGTAGCACAATATGTTTTAAACGTCCACCCGGTACATGGTGGACGCGCACAAAAATCCCATGAATATTATACCGATTATTATTTGCCTCGATTCCTTTGAGTCACATGATACCGAATTTGCATCATAGCTATCAGAGAATAATTGACGTTTTCATGAATTCTCAATCAGCCCCTATCCATATGTATACCTATACACATAGCATGTACGCAGTACTAATAAATATCAACCCCTATCTACGTGAGGGATGCTTAATTCGCCGTATATTCTCAAGGAACGTAAGCCCATCGTAATTCCGACTATGACGTCATTTTTCAAGTCTACCATAATATATCGTCGCCTTCTTCGAGCGGCCATCTTGTAATGACGTCATTTGTTTAGCAGATGATACACCCACCCCATTTCACAGCCACCGGTTAGATATCGTACGGAATTCTTTGTATTGCGTATCTACCTAATCGAGAGGAAGGAGATAGAGAATAAAAAAAATTAGGAAAAATAAAAATGACACCCAGTATAACGGTAGTTGATGCAACAGATGAAACCTGACGGAAGAAAGCGTAATGGCGACATTCGATAAGAAAGTTTGGACACAGAGTCACTTCCTGCCTGTTTCCCTAAAAACTTTATACATCAGCTATTTTTGAATTTTAATCGAATTTTATTGATTATCTGTAAATGAAAAACGCGTTATAAATATTTAAGTTTATAGTTCGGATACAATTATGCGGCTATTATTTAAAATGAACTCGTGTACAATCAACGTAAAAACTCATCCGTGAAACTAATCAGGGTGCCAATCAATGCAGTTCAATTTAATAGGTACACTCCCAATACGTATATACATACATGTGTTAAAAAAACGAAAGCTTCCACATCCCTCAGTCAATTTTTATTTTTAAATTTCGATAACGAATCACAGTCAGGGATTTCGTCACGGGGCACTTGGCACATATAGGAAAATGTTACGCGCTTGAAATTGGATGAGCGTAGCTCCACTGAGCTCCGGCCACTGGAATGTCAAATTTTCGAAATACGCGTTCTCGAAAATGATCAAAATTCCGAGAACGACGAGTCGTCGGAGCAATGGGATTAAATTGGATACTGAAATGTCTGTCGTCCCCCCCTGGAAAGCCTCATTAATCGGTCGCTGCTTGTGAATGTGACTAATGAGAATACCAAGGGTGGAATTTCTTGAGTTTAAAATTTTTATATTCATTTTCAAAAAAAAATTGAATACAGCAGCATCTTCCAGCATTTTTTAAATCCACCGATAGACGATCCATTCGAAAGCTCTGATTAAACGGAAGTTCGATTACTGATCAATAGACACCTACTATAACGAGAAACGTTACGGCCTTTAATCCCAGCCTTAATCGTATGCGAGTTATGCGAACCTCCAATGAGCTTATCATAGTCCAGGGCTTAGAAGTTTATGCTTTCATCCCCTTTCGATACGGCAGGGCTTGCTGCCTGGAAAAGCCCGAATATTCCTGTTAGCAAATGTTTATCCCGTGATCGAACATCGATTGGCAACGTTGCGCTGCTTTTATGTAACTATGAACTTCGTTAGCTCACGAGTGTATATCTATAGCGATGACAAATATCAGGCCGATTAATTTTATCGATGCTCCGCGCGCGTCTGGTTAACAAGAGGATTTTCGACAAGTAGATAATAACGCATTTGGATTTCATTATGTCGCTACGAGCAGAGCGATTCATTGAAATGTTAACTGACCTTCAAAGGGTGGAATGGGGGTGGGAATTCGTAGGGGTTGTTCGAGTAAATAGAGACTAGAGAAGGAGGGTAGATGCCATCGGCTGAAATGGCTTCTCTCAAATGTAAGCACGTTAGGGCCATCGACTACTGCTTGCGACGACGTCAATTCGAGCTTTTTGAAATTCACCCTGAAAGCACGAGCTGTTCAACCGATTTTATTAGCAAGGCTTCTTACCAATGGAGATTTATACGAATTTTATTCCTTTCCACCTACGTGCTTTACTCGAGCTTTCGTTTATACGTGCCTATCTATATACAAATAGAAACGGCTACTTATTCAGGCCGATAAGCATCGCAGGTCTACATACGTGCCTTTTGTGCTGACTAAAAAAAAGATTGGTTTAGAGCTCGTTAGAAAAATGGAAAAGGTGGCAAAATTGATTTTGAAAAATTTTCACTTTTTCTTAATCTTGGCTGGAATAACAGATTTTTATTTCTCCATACGGTACGCATACGAGTATCTGCAATACACATATATTGTGACCTGATTTTTTGATTCACTGGAGAAAGGCAAAGGGCTGTAGAGCGGGCGGAGTTATAGTTTTGATAAGGTTAAGGGAGGAAGCTCCTGACCCGAATTAAGAATGTGGTGCCCAGCTGTCACGTACCGATTCGCTAAGGAACGCTCTCGATTTGGTTTAAAGGGACGACTCGAGGCAAAGGATAAGAGTTATCGGCTATAAGGATCTGGACCAATCGGAATGATTAGTTTACGAATTTGACTATTGTCTAAGCAGTTTGTCTTGGGACACCGACCGGGGTGCCTCGGGCTGCCTCGCGCTCCCGGGCTGTTTGTTCACACTTTTTCTAGCTGCGTTTCCTATTCGGTACAGAGAGTTCTCGCTTGTTTAGTTCTCGCGTTGCTCTCGCTGTATCCAGAAAATCCTACCGATTTTCCGCGTGTCTTTCGGAGGTGCAGTGCTGTGCCAAAGTGCAGCGCCCACCCGAGTGTCTCCTGGATGCAGTTCCCGGCCTTCACGGATCAGCTGAACCTGTTCCGGTGAGGAATCCCAATTTTATTAACTGGTAAAAGGATTTTAATTTTATCCGTCCGATTCGTTCTGAGTTATGAAAATACGTCACAGTATATACCGGCGCAATAAATTGTCTTTCTACGTATACTATATGGATAGGTGGGTAGCGTTTGAGATCAGATAAAGAAAGATAAAAATTTATTATTATTAGAAAGATACACGGCCCACGCGCAGATTCTCATTCAAATTTAGATATCTCATGGCCCTAATAAAATCAGGCATACATCATCCAAGGCGCAATGGCGCCAGCTTATTCTTGGGCTCATAAATGATTCCCAGTAGTCTCGGCAGGTCGTTTACGTAGCAGTAGGTCCTAAGAAGGACGCGCGGTACGACGCCACCCTTACGTAAGGGATGAAACCTTGCGGCTTCCAACTGAGAAAGAAAGTGAAAAAGGGTTGCTACATTCACCGTTTCGCTCTTGTCCAATGACCTTGGGAATAGGGATGCTGCGATAAGGGGCATAGCCCAGCGCAGTTGAAAATTCAAATTCCTCCCTTGATATCAGTATACGGCGTCTTGTTAGAAACAGCCCTTATCTACGTGATTAGTTATTTTCCCTTTATTTGCATTAATTTCTCTTACCAGCCTTTACAACGTCGCTCGTCGTCATTAACGAACCTGGTAAACATTTCGTCTGGAATAGCAGCGAATCTTATCAACCCTGAACACAATCGCAATTGCCTATACGTAAACGTATGTATGTGTAATCAATCATGCTTCAACTCCCTCTTGATAAAACATTGCCCTAATTAAACCTTCCGCAGAAGCCACTTTCAAGGGATACAAGACCGACGCCATATCGACGCCGCAACATGGTATTAGCTTACCGCGCCCATCATACGGGAATTTACGCAACGAGATGTGTACTGATTAATATTGCGTATGTGTGCGCGATTCGTTATCAATCAGGAAAGATGACAGTCGATTGAATTGTAAATAATGAGCATATTCGGGAAATATTTATGGGACGACGCAGCTCGATTCGCTGGATATTAGCGTCGCGACGCTAGATTTATTAGCAAATAGAATTCTTGTCTGTGTATACTGTATATACATAGATATACGGTTTACATGAAAATCATAAATTAATTCGCTTATCTGCGGTTTGGGCGAAAAGATAATAATTCTCGAGATGCCACAGGAGCCAGGGGATGCTGCCGACATATCGTAAAGGACCGTGAGTGGTGCTCAGAGAAATTTCGCCGAATTAAAAAGTCATTTGCAGTTATGTCTACCCTTGCGGAGAAAGGGGTGGTGGATAGGGGATGAAATGGATGTAAGGGGCAGTGCGTTGTTGTGTCGAGAGGCATATTCATGTGTGTGCACATGTGGACACGTATGCGAAAGTGGAAGAGAATAAGTGGGAAGGGAGGGGAGTATATTTTTCACATTCGTAAGTCGAGAGAAAGTCGAGAGGCTCCAGCCAAGAATTTCAGTGACGTATAAGGCTAACATATGTATATATATATATGTACTTAACAGTGCTCAGACCACCTGTTACATAACTTTCGTCTGTATGCACACGTTTTTATGCTCTACCTTCCCAGCCTATTGCACCAATATAATATCCTTAGAAGTTTCGGAGGGTGCGTCTTTATTGGATAATTGAAATTTTTTAATTAAGTACAGATTAGATGGATGACAATGGTGCGATTGTGGATTAAAAGTTTAAATTGCTTAATGCACGATTAAAAGTTTTTACGAGATATTCATATCTTTTCGTAATTGGATCGTTAACCATTTTTTTGCGATTGGCTAAACTGTCATGTAAATTTAATAATGGATTTCTCGATATTCATGAGAATTACGTCGGATGCGTTTCTTGCGTGATTATAACTGCAGGCAATATTTACTATAGGCGGCTATTTAATTCTTTGTTACGCGGGTAACCGTGAAGTTGTGGTATTTCCATATTATAAACCAAGTTTTTTAGGTGCACTTTGTTATTGTTCCCGATGCACTTTCTTGCAGTTTTTACCACGTGAATCCTGTGCGACTATCGCGTCTCTCGCAGTACCTTGAGCCCTTCCATACTTACTTTAAGCAAGAAACGATCTTGCAGGAGAAGCAATAAAGGAGTGAGCGATGCGCTAGCGAGTAAAGCTCGTGAAAGCTTTCGTACCTGTTTCGTTAAAGCTCGAGAAGTCTCTGCGACGCGTTTACCAAGTTTGAATGTCTAAAATTTACTTGCTGGCAAAGTTAGGACCTTGCTTCCCAGGAAGCTTAAAATGTTGTATTCGACTCTTAGATTTCTTCCTTTTGGGTCCAGAGAGAAATCTCTCTTTGAAAACGAATTAAATGCTGAAGGTACGACGTGAATTTTCATTCTTGTAAAATTAACCATAAAGTACGAATATCATTTTCTTCCTGAAATTGCATTTCTGAAGAGCTACAGGACGTAGATTTTCGCCTGATATCTATGTCGTATTTCCTCATTAATATATAATATCTAACCCTGACACGTATTCACTAACGTTAGCCATGGTATGTATATATATAGGTACCTCCAATAAAGGAACATTTAATAAAGCACTAGGTAAATGAAAACTGGGTTAAGGAAATGATCCGTTTCTAACGAATATTGCGTAGACGTATTCATGATAGCTTAAAGGCCCATTTACATTTAATGAATCGCGGTAGAATTCAGACGTGGCCGATCTGCTTCCTACCTATAGCTGTAGACGAGAAAATTAATAAAGTCTCGAAATTAATATTTGAAAATTTACCATCGTTCTAGTATCAGCCAATTGAAATAACTCAGTCACGTAAAACGCAGCATCCCTGAGACTATAAGACGCGACGAAGTTTTATATCTCGAATGAAATTTAACATCTCACGTTTCATTACACACCGTAAGTTTATGATCTGCCGACCCTTTACCACCTGGTTACCGAAGGTAACCAGTTGGACAAGAATCCTTTCACACCCTAAATTAATTCTGATAACATTTTCGATGTAGCGATAACAAAGCTATTTCCACGACTTTCCATATTCTCTTTATCCAATTAGTCAAATTCCTAATTCACAACTAAGATTTTAATCATCTAATTTCATAAGGTCGAACACGATCGCAGGTCGTCAGGGTTTCAATCCTCTAATCAGAAGTGCATCGGTGCATAAAGCGTGTAGAGATGCTGGAGAAATTTTCATGCAAATTAACCGATGAATGTAATGGTCCAGACAAAGCTGGAGCAGGGATGCATATACGAACCAATAGAATTAATTGAAATAGAAGCAAAGGCCGTTCAAGGAGCGTGGCTGCTGCATTATGCAAGCCGTGGTGTAAGGATCGAGAGGACGCGGTTCAGGACCACAGAATATTCAGAAGCTTTCAGGGTTGCAAGCTTTATTCAACCTTATATATATATATATATATATATATATATATACATATATATAATACAGTACAGACTGTGTACTGCATTTCCCCTTTGCAGTTTTAATGCAATTACTCAACTTTGATTATTCACGTTATTGTTATGATCACGTCGCCAACAAGACTGAGGTATCAGACTGAACTAGCGATTCCAGTACACTCAGTTTATAGAGTCTGAATAAATTGAAGTTCAAATATAATATCAAACTGTCTTTTATTACTAAATTTAGTATGTGTTATCGGAATAGAAAAAAAATCGTCGTAGGCGATCTCAGCTTCAAGGACACAGAGAATGAGGTGTGAATTGATTATTATGAGATTCGGGGACTATTATGAATTTTATGGCCGAGCAACTTTTGGCAGTTTTTTTTATGTTCTTTTATAGGTTGGCAAATGGAATTTGGGAAATTTTTACTTGGTTCCAATATACGTTTCCCGTTAGGCGACAATAAACGTATTATTTATGATAGCATCGTGATTGAACCCTTCTGGTCATTTTTTTTCTTAATACGTAGGACGTAATTTTTTTTTTCAAGTACAAGATTTTTTTTTCTTTAATGAGAAAGTAACTAGCACTTTGTATTATGTTGAGGTAATAGTGAAACAGCGACTGGTAATTTCATCGGTTTGCGAGGTTGTAAGAGATTACGAGGGGGTGGAGAGGGGGGTGGTCCAGGAAATTTTTACGACTCGACTCACCGCTCCGGCAATTTCAATTAAAGACGTATTAGTGAAGCGCAGTCGTTTACGCTTCCAGAACTTTATCTTGGCTGTCGATGAGAAAGTTTCTTGAATATAAATTCACGATAAGAAGAAAAGAGAAAATATCGGGATTCTGATCGTTTAGTCTTTTAAGGAAACTCCTTAAGGGTGATTCATGGTATAGGAAGGGTTGAAAGCTCTGGATTCCGTGGCTCAAGGCTGAGCGAAGCTATCCCCTGTAAAACTAGCTTGAACCCTTAAAGGTTTTACTTGAAATATCACTTGGGTTTTTCAAGTGTTGCAGACTTGGAATAGGGGTCGAAAGAGGGGAGGTGAACGGATGAAAAAGTCAGAGCCTTGAAACAGTCGCGTTAAGAGATCCGGTTAATCCAATATTTTGAGCTCTATCCATCGGAATAGGATTTATAATGAAAATTTAAAGCGTCCCGACGCCACCAGACGCTGCTTTCTCGGTAGCTTTAAACGGAGTTCAGCGTCCTCGTTACAGCCGTTAAACCACAACAGTTCACGTGTGTTTATTACTTGGATCAGTCATGTAGCTATGATGTAATTTAGTAGCTATAGATATAGATACAGTTGAAAGTATTTATAAATACTTTTATAATGCATAAGTCCGTATTGTAAGAATATTTAAATGGCTGCCATGTTTGAGAAACGAAACGTCGAAGTTTGCAAGTCAGAAAACAACGAGGAGGAACGAGAATGAAAATAAAGAAATACAGAACGATGAAGTCCTCATAAGGAAAACCGAGGGAGACTGGAATATCCTTGAAATTGAATTTGTGGAAAGCTGCCAACATGTTCGGATCTTTTTGTTTCATCGTGAAAACAGCTTTTCGCGATTCGTGCCTTGTACTGTTTATCGATTCTAGCAGGTGATATCCCGGAAGACCCTTATAGCTGCTACCGTGTCGAAGCATGTAAAACGTCGAGGAAGAACTTTAGATTGCCATTGGGACATTTACGTTTTTTTTCATTAACATGGAGTCGATTAGGTTTAATTTTTTTATGGGGTTTCACCAGGTACGTGTATATTAGCCGTGGTTGCAGCGTCCAGAAGACCGATAAAACTTTTTCAATAGAAATGCTCGAGAAATTTTTTTTTTTTCGTTGCTCATTTTTTTTGTCTTCATTCTCCAAGAGCGGTTCGTTAACGAGGTACGAATTTTTCTTTTTACACTTTTTCATTCTCTTACGCTGTAATGCACTCTCGCTGTAGTACAGTCTTCTCAAATCTACATTTTCCATTCACTCGGACGATACCCATTGCGCATACAGGGTAGGTGCAGCCCTGAATTCTATATTTTATCCAATGGAAATTTTCGGTCCAGATTCGAGGAGAATCCAAAATCTCGAGAATAACATGGTAACTTTCAAGGGCGACCCGAGTAATTTGGCAAATTTATTAAAACTTTTCAATCTGCTTTCTACTCAATCACCCGCGTTTCCCTCGGCTGAACTTTGAACTCGTAAAATTGATCCAGCTCTCTAGATGTTCATACTTGTACGAAAATACTTCAAGCAATTTTGAATGATTTCAAAATTTCTAAAATATCACAGACCCTAGGGTCTAGCAGCTGCTATAAAAATTGAACTTTTTTATTCGAAAAGTTCGAAAACAGAAAATGTAACAAGTTTACTCAAGACGCAAGGCTTATGCGATTTTTCGTGCTTCGCCCGATCGTTGATAAATGCCTCGAGCCCAAAAGTGACCTTTGGTCCCATCAGCATCCGCGAGATAACCTGATTTTGCACAACCCTTTTCAAATTGTCGAAAGTTACCGGGGAACCCTGTATTCAGCCAAGCTCTTCTCTCAGCCAATCCTGGCCGATCTTAAGATGCCCGCAATCCAGCCACCCTACGATCCATAGGGGTCCATTCTTGCCGATTAACCCTCCAAACACTCTAAACCTATTCCAGCTTCCTGACCAAGTTAGGCAGACCCACTTCGATATAATAGAACTTCGCACCTCGAGGGGAATAATCTTGCAAAAGTTTTCCTGAATCCTGTGGGATGCTGCAGTCAGTTTCAGGACAACAAAGAACTTCTTATCTAACGGGTACAATTTCCCTTTTTTATCTCAAACTTCATATTTTCCATGTCATCCACACTGAATCATACGTGCAACCTGCATACGTGTATGAACATGACGTGATTGCAATATGCAGCAATTTTACAAATGTCCTTCCTGAAGCGTTTCATGACACGGAAGCTGCTCGCTGTGCTTGTCCAATTATCAAAATACAATCTTCATCCTCTCGCTATTGTTAATGGAATTTACGTTGATTCCTGGATTACGTCAAATTGGATTCGTGTAAATTTCTGTCGCCACGATTCTCAAACGCTAATGGATCCTCGTTTCGAGTATTTTCGAGTATCGAATGATGCCATTCCTACTAGCTCGTAGGTGTCCTCGGCAACTTCACTCTACACATATATATACGCCACTGAAATCAAGCCAGTGCTCGACGATGCACGTAAAGTGCACGTTACAGAATGCAACTGCACTATTCTCGCCGGGAGTGACGAAGCCAAGCGTAACCGGACCGCCAAAAAAAATAGACGAATAAAACGATATATACTCATAGAAACCAGTCGAAAAGTGTTAGACTGCATTTTTCGGACGGTGCATCGTGATGCAGTTTTATGCACTTTTGTCAAATAATTTTTCATGACTTTTCAGCAGCACCTCTAACGTCCCCATAAAGCATTTCGCAACGATACGAATTATGAATATTAGTGCAAAAATATTACAAAGAAATACGTCCCGTTATGTAATTCTCCTAATTGCACGTGTTATCTAACGCAATGCAAAATTTCTGCATAATTATGCATTAGCTCTTTAATAATAATTAAACTAACGTCATAGGGTCCAATCAGTGACAGGATGATTTCTCGTTTGAAAGTACTTCGAGTATTATACAGACTCGTTAAAAGAGTTACACACATGACTCCAGATTGCACGTCACAGGCACAGCAAACACCCACGTACACACACACAATTTCTATGGGCGCCTCGTTCGGCTCTGTCACCTTTTAATATGTTTTAATATCGAATTATTTATTGTAGCTGCTATTTTCAGACTCCATTACGATATTTAACAATAGCCGAATTCATGTCGTTAATTAGAAATTATTCTTCATGGCTGACCTTGAAAATCCTAAAAGTCTTTATTGCACAATGGCTTTATGACTTATGCTAATTTTATAATGACTCACTATATATGTATACTCTGATAATGAAATTGCCAGTATGCTAATTCCAATTTACGTCACGAGGGTCAAGACACCATAGTATGTTTTTCTAACGTTGTACGCTGCATACTCGTAAGGCTGACTCTGGACCGCAACGTTATTACACGCAGAAAATTTAAACGGGTTACAGTAGAAGTGGGTGGAAAAAGCTCGTAAAGTCGAGCGCATTCTGGAATACGAATAGAGCGATATGCTCGTTACGGTGTATCAGTTGATGAAGAGAGAATGTTTAGGTATTTTTATTTTTCTTTTATTCTATTATTTTTATTTCGTTCGCAAACGCCTCATTTCCCACGGAAATAGAGTTTTTGGTAACGCCAAGTCTCGTAGGCGGAAACGCGCGTTGAGTTTGTCATCTGTTGGCTGAAGTTGATTGAAAAATAAGTTTGAGGCACTTTTTTATGCTATTTTAGTATAGGAGAAAAGATTATGAATTTTATATGAATAGTACAAGAGAAATTTGGACGATTCAAGAATACCGGAAGTGTTGATTATTATTAATGCATGGGTATTACTATTTTGGAATAACTGTTTAATTAATCGAATTATTCATCCGTGTTATTGTGTCTCCTGGGGAAGCTTATACATACGAATGCACAAAATGAAGCGAAAAAGTGGATATATGAAATTGTATGGAAATTTGACCGAGTATGGAGATGCTGTGATATTAATAAATCCATTTCACGAGTAATCCAATTAAAATGTAATTTTGATTTTTACTCACGAGATTTAATGGAAGTAAACGCGTAGCGAAGTCTGCGTTAACGTAGAGGAACGAGTTTCCGGCTTGAGCTTCTTTCACACTTCGTCCAACAGTCCAACAGTAGTGCGAGTCGAGTGATTAGGTAGTTGAAACAATTTATTTTGAAAAAAAGTAGAAACCGAGTAATTATGAAAAACCAATCGTAACGAATTTTCCGTAAGGTACCGGTTTAAAAAAATTATTTTTTTCTTTATTTTTTCAACCTCAAATCTTTCGATGAAGTGCGTGCGAGTGCGTGTCGGGGCGCGGACTGAGCGAAGGAGAGATTCTCGTCTACGTTTTCCACTCTGGCGTCCCACCAACCCTGGCTACCCCTGGGCGTCCCGACGCTTCACGTCCCGCCGTCAGCGCCAACGCCCTTGCGCACTGCAATCCTTGACGTCCTTCGCACCATACGGAATTCCGATGCTTCCCTTTTTCATCTTTTTTGTTTGGCTACCTATATAAAATTCCACTTTCTTTTTTTTTTATACCGACCCACTTTTGTTCTTACTTTCTTTTCTGGATTTTCGATTTTAACATGGTTTTTTTTTTGGCTATTTTTGTTATTCCAATTCCAACAACGTTACCAAGGGGTGTAGTAAATTATGCCTATACCGGTTTACTTGTTTGTACTGGAGATATTGGTAGCTCAGGGATAACGTATTACTTGTTATTTTGGTTTCTCTTTCTCTTTTTTTTTATTCAGGGAAACAATTTTGGGAGTAGAATTGATGGGATTGTTCAGAGGCTGAGAGTGTGCCGAGTTGTGGTATCAGTCACTCGGAAATCGATCCCGCGAGAGTATCTCTGTTGTTTCATGTCCCTCTGGGTCATTATTTAAATTTTGATTTTAACTAGAAACCCGGGAAAATATGTAAATCGTCAAACTTTTCCCTCTTCTTGGCTACAGCAGCGGCTAAATCTCTGGGACAAAAACAGAGAAGAGAAGAGTATCGTGACGTATCTTGGACGATGTCCCGAAGGTGAAAACAAAAAAAATTGAACTACCCGGTAGGAACAGAATTTTCATACGCGCTACAAAGGCAAATTTACTACGTAAAATTAAAAGCTATTTCCATATTTCTCATTTTTATTTTCATGATGTAATTCTTTTTTTCATATACTCACGTAATGCATCAGCATTCTTTTCGATTCGAGCACCCTGTATACTTCCGTTATATTTCATGCTGCCACAAAGCTCTTCGTCTCAACGGTTCTTTGATCTTGACAGGTAAATTATGTTCTGTCTCCTCTTTACATATACAGTCTATTACATAACCATTTACTTATTGTTAGTAATGGCCGGCACACGGTATACCAGCTTTCCACATATAAACCAATCGCTTATGAAAAGCGGATCAATTAAAGTCCCTATGGATTTCATAGTATGCTTAAAAGTTCTCTGAACGCAAATTCAGATTGGTTGGTCCATACACTAGCATGTGTGCGGATGCTGAGCTAATTAAAACTTTCTCACTGAAGAGCTCGAGTTCGTTTACTAGAGTGGCTGAAAACGTAACGAAATGTTCATTGACAAACGTACCAGCTGAAGTTGGCCGCGATTCAATGATTCACTTGACCGAGGCAACGTGAGCTCATTAATCAAATTAAAAAATGTTAAGTTACTGATAACGTTAAGACGTAAAATTTTTTTTTAATAACACCAAACTTCTCTCACTGTCGAAATCACCGACTTGCGGCCAACTTCAGCTGATACGTTTGTCATGGATTAACCTTTTGGATTGCACGTGTGTGTCTATCAAATACACAATGCATTCGAGTCAAATCGATTCTCTATTTTAGGAAACGCAAACTGTACCTTTCCGAATCACTCGTTTCCCTGTGTCTATACGTATACCAGGGAAAGGAAAGAAAAGAAAAAAAAAGCATGTATTTTATCAAAGGGTCGTTCAAGGGGTAAAGTCTGCCGGGATTGAAATGTAATTTTACTAGCACGTCGGTAGGAATGTCTGCCAATTATTTACAGTCTGAAATTATTAAGATTACTTCTATAGATTTCATCTGCCATTTTGGGGTTGTCTATGTTAGTGAATTCCTACCCCCCTCCTCCCTCCCTCACTTCTTGTCACGGTATAAGACTTGTATGTATAATGGACCGAATTAATTAGTCAGACAGAAATGGTTTATCTACTGCTATAGAATATGGAGTCCTGCTATCTGTATATGTAACACGAACCCTCAGCCCCTGCACACTTCGCCGCTAAGCTCGCAGCTTTCAGTTACATCCGTTCACGGTTAATAAAATTAACCATCCATGTCGAGGCAGATTTCAATCTTAATTATCGAGCTTAGGTCCTGCCGTGATCAGCTCCTGTATTCGGTACATTTGTAATAGCCCGAAACTTTCTTAATATTCATTTATAACGTAGTCCCTGCCTCTGGCGATACTCACCCTTCTGTCTTTTGAGATTACTTAATTTTTTTTTCATCTCCACAGAACCTTACCCGGTGCGAATGATTAATCTTCCTCGAGCCTGCGTATTGCTTGAGAAGTTTCATGAATACGAGAGTAAAATTTGTTAAAAATAAGTTAAATATTTATTTGAGAATCTTTCCATTGTCTTAAATGGATTTATGGATTAGAGTTTATTAAGTTTTTTTTTTTTCAAATTTTGGTCATTATAAAATTTCATGTATCTCAGGGATTACTGGACATACTCTAATTGTGATGTGTCTAATAAATTTGTAACTTGAGTTTTCGAAGAGCAGCTTGCCTGACAACGTAAGCAATAAAGTACTCGTTACGCCATGTGACGTCGAGAGGAGGAGGTTGGTACCGAGGTAAACGTAGAAAGGTAAGTGTGAAAAGACAGGGAGGGGTTGCAATTAAATTTTCCTACAAGCAAAAAGCATCGCGAAGCGACTAAAATAGTCTGAGAGGTTGGAACTTTCGTTGGTATGAGTCGTGGGGGGTGAGAAAATGGGTAAGGGTGGAAATGAAGGGTTGGCAATGCTTTAATCAAATTGGTTAAATGAATTGAATATTCTTGAATGACAAGCAAACGTACTGACAGACGTCTGCGACTGGCTTTGCTCGGCAAATACTTACGTGGCCTACTGTCGGATCTTTATACAGAAAGAGTACTCACTGCGTTAATGGTAGCGAGGGGCGGAACTGGAAGGGTTGAAACTTTCGAACGGAAACAGTTCAGGGCAAGGATGTCTTGAAATTGGGACTGTAGTTATATCTGAGAATCTCTCGAGTTATATTGGATTTTACTTTAACTTTGACAGAATGTCTCTTGTTAGATACTTGTTACGTACTAATTGTCTTAGTTATCATCCCCCTGATCTCTTTTATGCCTATAACGATTTCTCTGATAAAAAAAAATTGAACGATGTAACGAAATCTATGAAAAAGACTTGAACGACTACGGACAGTTAACTAAAGGCATCGGATGACAGCTGTCATATGTGATTGCTCATTAAAAAATTTTTTTAAACAGCTGTCATTATAAATTTTATCAAATTATCTCAACTGCTTGGTATTGATTATACGATAAAGCAATTTGTGTTTGACAAGAGTAGCAATACATGTAATGCGTATCTTCGAACAGGACGATATCAGTTCACCCCTTTTTCGAGGGAATCGATTAACACGACCCTCGCGCGAGAAAATTATTGGGTCACAGACAACTCGAAGAATAATAACGAGACTGGTATGGATTGGATGCCGCTCGGGGTAGGTTGCAGGGGGTAGTTTACTAAGGGTTGTCGAGGACGGAAATAGAGGGGAAAACAACTGGAAACTTGTACAGTGCCTCATCCTTCCGATTGTTCGTGAAAATAGTCTTTCACGATTCGTATGCTCTTCCAGGGATGATAAGCAAATCCACCCCTTCGTTAGAACCAGCCCGTTTTAGTTAAACTGACAAAACAGGAGACTGGTAATTAAACGAAAGGACGTATAATTACTGATCAACCCTTAAATGTAAAATGTATTAAATGAAAGAAAAGTAACTCTCAATGAAATGTAGGTACTTCGAAACGTTCGAATACGTAATTTTTTTTTATTTTCATTAAAATTCAAGTCACGCCTGATTTCGGCAAACGTGTGCGTAAGGGATGGTGAAAAGTTTTTGGCATTGTTTGCAAAGCTAACTTTCGTCTCAATCAGACGAAGATCCTTATCCGGTACCCTTCGAACAATCCTTCACCCTTAAGTTTTAGACGGCCTTTCCGCTCGGATTCGTTCCTGGACGTCGGGACTTTACTTTTCCTAAGTCACTTTGTATGCAGTCCTGGCAAGATTGGGAAATACATTCACTGCCATACCAGACTAGAATTTCCTAAAACAGGAACCGCTTCCGGTAGAAATTCCTTTAGGCCGATGCCAGGGAATTTCGCCCTTACGATCATCCCAATTCCTATAGCTATACATTACTTCATGTAACTTGTTCCGTTGTATATCTTTCATAATCAACCCCTTGTAATTGAATTTCAAATCTTCCTACAGTTTGTCTGCAAATATAAAGTATCTGTTTTATCGTATGCAAAATCTCTCGAATATTAATATCGCATATTTTATACGTAAAAAACTACCCCGAGATACACTTGTGACGTTGTATATGGCTTTAATTTACGAGGGAGGGAGATCGCTCTCAGGATTGGCCGGTAAGGGTGGATCGGTGCTGGGGTGAGAAATTGCTACCAATCGGCGTACATTGTATGGTCCTCTTCAACCATTGTCTCAACAAACCTGGGCAGGACTCACGACCGGGTTAACTGGCTTGTAATTGAGCCCGTTGGGTCTGACTATGGATGTTCGTATCCACTGGCTGCCTATTCGGGACTACTATCACTGGGCGCTGCTCGTTCACTTGCCGTAGTATAGATCTGAGAAATTAAGCTTGTTCCCTGGATAGAATAAAAGCAGCGGTTTATCGAAGGGCTTTTTTTCGAAAAGGTTAAAACAAGTTGCGTGGGATTACCTCATGCGTATAGTGACCCATCATGAATAACATGGAACAGGATGAAAATTGGCTTTGATAAAAGCATCGTTGGTCTAGTCGAAAAAGGTAACAACGTGAAAACCGAAAATGTCTATTCTTATACATTCGTAATTCATCAATTTTACAACGTATTATCACCTGATATCAATTTTCGCAAGAAAAATCTTCTAGTCGTATATGACCTAACGAGAAAAGTTTTTTCCACAATTTTCAGTAATTCCTTGTTGCGCAACGAAACACTTTTCCTCGATTTTCGTCATTCTGTTTAATAAGACGGAAAGAGATAAAAAGAAAAGTACATTACGAGACTGATAAGTCGATCTGTGAGACGTTCGTGGCAAGGGTGATCATAAAAAAGATGAAAATCTCCAGGGATCGGACAGTAAGGGTGAGAGGGGTGGTCGGCGACAGTCGTGAGAGAATCAAGAAAAAGGAATAAAAAAAAAAGAAAGAAAAAACGATGTTCAAGAAAAAGATACCGGATAGAAAAGATAAAGGTTCTTTACTAAAATTCAAGTGAAAATAAAAGACGTTCGATAAACGTTCTGGAGCGTCAGGAATTTACGAGTGTTATCTATGGTTTCCTTAAAAAGCAAAAAGAAAAGGCCATCAGTCAAAATGCCAGGTATCTGGAGTAATTTTTAAAAGTAATCAGGCACCCATCGATTAATCTCAAAGATAATTAAATCGGAATAATGCACTTCGCACCTTCGTTATACTTATTACGAAACATCGATCTTGATCATTAAGAAAAATAATTGCTTCACTCAACGAACAATCCTTACGAGCAAGTTATTCTTGGGCGGTATCTGGGTCGTAGAACTGAGTGACAGTAAAGACAGACGCAGTTTACCAAGAAGGAAAACGGCTGCTCTGGTCTCGTGCAATTTGTCAAGTGGCAGGTTTCAAGACGTTCAGCCAAATGGAGTCCTGGATGAAACTCATTGGCGAGTACTCAGACGCCATTTCCTAGTGTTTATAACTTCCCAGTCTCTAAGAGACTACATGGAGAAATTGTTTGGTCCTCACTGATCCCTGTCTCCGTATCCACCATAGACAATCCTGGTAAGTTGTTATACGTATCTACCAGTACGACGAATACAGCTGGTATTTGCCTGAGGTTTTCAATAGAGAGACCACGTTGGCAGCACTGCCCCGAGATAGTCTTGAGCTAGCAGCAGGAATTGGTATCTGCTCGCGACAGCCTCCACTTCGTCTTGAGATCTCCTTGGCTCCCTCTTGGATCTCGTCCTGTACCAACCTCCTTCGTGACCTTCTTCATACGTCATTTTTATTCCTCCTCGCACTTGCTCCTTGGTATACAAAGACTGGTAGATTTCCTTCTTTGCGAATGCCAACTCTGCTCTTGAGTTCAGCGAACACAGGACTCGCTTCCATTTGAGAAATATCAAACGGCAAAAATTATAAAAATGACAATTTTCAATTAAAGTTATAAAAATCACAATTTACAAAAAAAATCAGACCGCAGCAACAAGAAATTCCTGTGACGATCCTTCAATCTATTTATATCTCCTAAGATCCTGGATAAAAATTTTTTCCATCCTTTTATCTTCCTGGTATACTCTGTTACTCTACTCAGAATCAAATGTATCATACTTCACGGCCGGGAAATACAATTCGATATCGACACAGATTCAAAGTTGGCACAGACAGTTTCATAGTGAGACAACAGCAGCCTCCACAGTGCCGTGCGGCAGATGTCAGACGTATGTTCATTAAATTTATTAATTTCAATGCAAATTCATGCAGAAAGTCATATGCATCAACAGAGTCGGAAAAAAAATTAAATATGTAAATATTAAAACAATACATTTTTCTATACGTAATATATCCTTAATATTGATATTTTACTTCGAATAACACTCGATCCTGAATTTAAAAGAGAAATGCATTCATCATATCACATATGTCAAACCCACACCCCGTAAGGACTATATGCCATCTCAAGAACCAGCAGTACGAATGTCAACGGCGAGGTGCAGTAATGATAAGGGAATCCTGAACCCTCAAAGGAGAACCAAAGGCGTCGTTAGATTCGTTAGATCGAGCGCGACGGAAAGCAAGAAATGCGAACTGCCTCGTCTCAGGTTCGAATCCCAGTGGTAACGTTTCCCCTTAACGATCGGACAGTGGCGAGAACGTGTATACTATGTATATATATATGTATATACGTAATGTTACTATTTTTTTATCTCTCTCACTACCATCCTTTCGATTTCTCCATTCTCCACGTAATCTCGATCTACGTCCACCATTAGCCGCTCCTACCAAAGTCATTTACCGGTGCAGACGGGAACATTTTTTTTTCTCCTCTCCAGTCCCGTAGCTACGTTATTATACTCGTACGTTATTGTTTTCGCGTTACGTCCCACGTATGTACGTCGACGTCCCGTGGGAATTGCTCGTCCATCCAGAATGGGAATGGGTGACGATATGGCTGTAAGAGGCATTGAAGGTGCTAGTGAGTGGATAAGGATTCACAGCGGACGAGAAACCAAGGCAATGCTCTATTAAATTGGACTCTGGTATCTTGAGTGGTGGTTAGGTGTGTGTATATATATATATATATATTAACCAGCTAAGGTCTACCACAATACTGTAACTACTATGGTTATCCATATAGAATTTTCGGAATTCTTGTAACTTCCGATATACTATTAGGTTTAACATGATAATTATATATCTATGTATATCTGTCCAATCAATGTACAATATGATAACGAGCAATTGGTTTGCCGTAAATAGACCGTATTGCTTGAGCGATGAGGATTGCTTGATGATAAAAGAAATAATTTTTCTAAAAATTAACATGCACTTTTTTGCGAATTTTTTTTACTATGCACGTAAATTGCAATTCGTTAAATCTTTTATGCGACTTATGCGCGTTCTTGTCTGACTTGTTATCTCAGAGTGAGAAAACCAATTTTGATAAAATTATATTTTTCTGAGTATTTTTTAATTTTAGATTCTGACGAAACTGTGCCGCGTAGCAAAATATATGTATACGTGAACGTGTCCACGGTGAAGGTTTTTTCAATTGCGACTAAACCTAGAGATTTTTTCAATTTCGTCTTATCCCGTGGTTTATCATATCACTGATGCAGACCAATGGCGGTGTCGCATTTCCGTAAAAGTGGTTCAATCACGGAAATAGAGAAAGAGAGAGAGAGAGAGACGGACCTAGAATGTCGCTTTAAGGTTTTTTTTACGAATCGTAAAACTTCCGTGAAAATAGTCTCGAAATCGTGTCGAGCGTTTTCCTACGTTCGGTAGTTATCGGTTTTCATTAATCGATAGGCAATGGCCAACCTCGGAAATAAATTTCGATTTGCGGTCCAGTCAGAAATCACGTGACACGTTTTCACGACGTGTCCTGTGTGTCTGTTATACCGGGTAGCGTCTCTCCTCTGACGATGCTGTGGATTATTTTTATATACAGTTGGCAAAAAATCAATGGAAGATTTACGTGACTTTTTTAATATCCATACAGCCGAGCAATCTTTGAGTATTTTCAACTTCCACGTTAATTTAATTTCTCACACCGTCCATTGACAATCTGTACGAGCTCCATATATTTTTTCTTGTACGTGTAAAAATGACAAGGGGAGCGGGAGGGTTGAGATTTTTATACGAAAAAAAAAAAAAAAAAACAGAACCACCAGTCACCCTTTACGAATGAAGTCTCAGGTCCTCGGTGGACCTCTTGACTGCTCTAGTGGGGTGACTCTATTATAGGTAGAGCCGCTGAGTGAGTATTCATCGATTTGCAATAGGGCAAGGCGCCATTACCGAACTGCTGAAAGGTAAATTTTGCACAAAGCCACCTAAAAAGGGAAGCAGACATAGACAGATAGAGATAGACGAGCAGAGAGAGAGAGAGAGAGAGGAGAAATGTTAGACATGGCACGAGACAATGCATGGAAGAGATGAAGCGAGGGTATAAAATTTATTCAAGAAAGTCTTCGTGGATGGAGATTTGTTTGCGAGAACAAAAATAAAAAATAAAAGGGTGTAAAATATAATAATAGAAAGTGATAGGAGGGGGTTCTTTCGAAAAATCACGGAGTCCCATTGTTCTGATGTAGCGTTAATAAATTGATGTCGTGTCGAGGAGGGTCAAGAGCGGGGGGGTCAGGGAGATTTCGCGAGAGGGTAAAAAAAATTTCGGGGCTGAGATAAAGGCTGATTTTAACGAGAGGCAAATAACTGCTAATTGGCTCGATAAATTAGAGTCGGCTTGAGGGGTGAGAGGGGGGGGGGAGCGTAATCTCCGAACTTCGAGAAATTCAAATAAAAGAGAGATTCACGTTACGGATAAGATCCCGCGGCCAGTGTAGGTATAACCGAGCTATGTATATTTATTTTGGAGGAAGCAATTTCGAGTGAAATAAATTAGTTTTGCGTGCAAACAGAGATAGGAATAAAATTCTTGTGTTGGTCTGTCGCCGAAAAAGTTATCGCGAAAGCGACTTTGAAAAATAAGTTTTGGCTACGAGTCGAATTCGAATTTTCTGAAATCGTCGTAAAACGCCCTACGACTCGTCCAAATCGATGAATAAACGACGCGCGGATTGTTTCTGTCCTCTCCGTCTTACAGTGTCGTTCTTCTTGTTTGCTTTGTATTTTCTTCCAGTTTTATACATAAAATTTCGAGTTTTCGACACTTTTCGTTATCCTCATTTTATCTCTCGATGAACAGATCAGATATTTTTTATAAGAAAGACGGACAGGGCAGTTTTCAAATTTTGACGAAATTTCTTGAAATTTATTATTAATTTTTTTATTATGAAATTTGCTACAGTGTTATTAATACGACGGGGAAAAAGTTAATAATTTTTAAATTAATAAAATAGTGTCCAATATGATTGCCGAGTATTTTCTTTTCGTACTACGACAAACTGTTCTTTTTTTTTCAAGTAAATTATAAAACATAGTTATAACGGCGTTAATTAGATTCAAGGGATTTTCATGGATTACGACTGATTAATGGCTCCTCAAGAATTCTTTGTTGCGACAGAGAATTTGAAAGGTTCCTCGACGCTCTGTAATACCGAGTTCTTGTAATTTCTACGTATTACCTCTACGTATAAATGGGGCATGTAAATACGTCGATAGCTAGAGTGGCGGGCTATTTAAATTTCACAGACACTTGGCATTGATGCCAATACCTTCCACCGACACTAGTAAAACGAGACTCGTTCCTGGTATAATATGACGAATAATAAAAGTGAATAAAGAAAAAAGAAAAGCGAAGATAAATTTAACACCCGGTAATATTTTTTTTATTCGCAATATAATTGCCTGAAGCTATAAACCTTCACGATATTATATAAATAATAGAAGACACGTTCGGTTGTCATAGTGACGTACCTGTGATAATTGCATGGATGCTAAGAGCGTTGAAACGTAAAAAAAAATGGAAAAGCCAAAAGAAATTTGTATTCAAAACCGCAGAAGGAGTATCGTCCGCTATAAAAGTTTAAATATTGATTCGCAGTAGCGTGGCCGGCCGCACGTTTCTTACGGTTGGTCATAAAAGTGTCGTCGATGTCTTCGCCCGACGCTCGTATAAGGTATTGCGATATTTGGTCTTGATAAAAAGAAAGTCAGAAATAGAAAAGGAAAAGTGTGAAAAAGAAAATCGAAAAAAAAACAGTTACCTACTCCAATCGCTATATCTATGTAGATATAGTAGTCAGGGTTTGGAAGCGCGCAGACGTACAGCATGCGTACGTAGAAGACTACCCTGAAAATTTTCCAGGAAATCTAACGGGTCGCCCTTTAGATAAAGTCTTATCTTTTGGAAGGGTTAGAGCAAAAGGGACAGTTCTGGTTATTCAAGGGTTGAAAAATATGAAAAGGACCAGCGAATATTATACGGATAAGTAAACGATACATATTATATAATATAACGTATGTATAGTAACGGCTCGCACCAAGCAAATACGGTCGCGATTCATTATGCCCGGTACACACGCTTCATTTTTTGCCCCTTAACCGTGTTCAACCGGTTGGAAAGTTTTAGTGGTCTATTTAATGGTTTCGTTGTTGTTTCGCGTTCTTAGTTTCTCTATTATTACTCCTTGTTTTGCACTACTTAGCTCCTCTTGGTTATGCTTACGTTCTAGTACCCCCCTCTTCAACCCTTTCTCACTAAGCCTCCGGCTTATTGCGCGACAAAAACCCTTTCTATACTTATGCCAAAACTTTGGACACTTGTTCATATTTCTGTGTACGCACCTTAAGGGATGTTGGCTATTAAGTTTCATACATATAGGTATATAGCTACACACGTTGAAGAAAAAAGGCTAGTGCGATTAAGAATAGGCGCTTAATCGCAGTAGCCTCTGAGTAAATTAAAAAGAGGATGCTCTGTTTATTTTGTCTTGAGGTTGTTTTGGTTCAGAGTCTGTCCTCTAAATTTGATTAGATCAACCCCTCGGCCAAGGGATTGGGTCAGAAATACCCGACCTGCCTGCACCAAATAATTCTGTTTGACAAGAATAAAGGGAGAGTAGATGGGTTTTTTTCTCAGAAGCTGTCTTTAAGAAGAGAACCCCCTAGGCCGCGAAAAAAAGTGTACATTTAGGGTTGGCAACCCTTATGAAATTGTATGTAACGAGTTTATAGAAAAATTCTCTCCATGATAAATCGGTTATTCGATTTTATTGCCAAGCATCGTTCGGTAGACCCCTACCGATATTCCTGAAGATGTCTTACCTTTACCTAGGTCCTAAAGGCCTCCCGAGAGGTTTCACCCTGAAAGGAATTCGACCCAATCTGCAAATGGAAGTAGTCCTTCAGAAACTTTGTTTTTTCTTTCTATTCAAGAAACCAGAAGGTTCCTCCAAGATTTTCCTGTCCAACAAGATTTCATGATTTGTATTATAAAATTTGCAAAATTTTATACAATCTTCAACATGGCCTTTACAAGCAACATGAAATTAATAAAATTCAATTTTATTTATCCAATTAAAAAAAAGTCGTTATAGCCATAAGACAAGACAAATAAAAAATACCTACTTGTTCACGAATCGTATAAAGTAATGAAAAATGTCAGAAATTCACGATAACATCCGCCTGGCTTTAAACGACGCGTCGACGTTCCGTGTTCCTAAAGGATTTATCTCTTTGAACGGAATTATTGTCAAAGCGAAACCAGCATCCTCTTATTTCAGAATTCACGTAACGTTCTTCCTAAAATGCTTCACCTCGTTCGTTATCGGAAAAATGTGCTATCACTTTGTCGGATATATTGTAATTTTCCGAATAATCGCAATGATATCCACACTAACCGTTCAACTCGCAGCTATTTTCATAGTTCATCGGGTCGTCGATTTCTATTTGCACGAAATGCATGTAATTTCTGTGTTTCGTTACGATATGTGTTTGCACATGGGTTCGCACTATATTCAACCTTCGTTACAAGAAACACATATTCCAGACTATATAGTTGCCTATATGTATACCATATATATACACACATACTAAAGCATATATATATATACAAATTCAATGTTTACCTGGGCGTGTTGCGTGCACAGTGCTAATGCATAATAGAACAGTGGTAGAGCACCCTTGGTACTTTTGGAAAAGTTAAAAACCCTTACGGTCGAATCCACTTGTTAATACTTGATAAATGCTTACTTGACGAATTGCTAAGCGTCTCCTTGGAGTTTATGGTGCTTTTAGTGCCACCCTATACTATACGTTTGGGACTCGTTAACCATTGGGTGGCTTTATTTTTTAAGAAAATTACCATACAAACCAGCTGGCGTAAAACGCTCTCTCCCCTCCAAGCTTATATTTCGATTGATCAAAGTGACTGGAAGAAACGCGATTAACTTAGACGTGTGGTCGGTTTTACCTTAAAATTGATTTTTAATAAAAAAATTTCCTAGTCGATACCAAAAAGTTACGTAGCTTGTATATAAGACGATATCTTATAATTTTTACGATATCATTGCCACATGTTAGGGATTGTATGGGATAGCAAGATGGTATAGGAAGTTGGGCCATTGAACTATGCGGCTTGTAAATATATGTATACTCGTGTGCGTAATCTCTGAAAACGTATGGAGGTCATAGGTTAAGCGAGGGTCGAAGAAGCCAAGCTAATTTATCCGCAGCCAAACGATTTCATTCTGACGAAGTCGACGGGCTACTGAATTTCAGTTAAACGGGGTCGTATTTCGCGAGGGACATAGGGTGGTCCAAGGGGTGGCTGTCGTTTAACGTTTCATTTATATGCAAATGCGGCTGCAAGAAGATATGACCTGGGTCTTCATTGGTGTGGGGTTGGGTGGGCAAGTATTAAGGGATGATCCGAAATAAGGCTCAAATAATTGATAATGCGGATCGGCGATAAAAAAATTATCACTTGCTCTGCCGCACTGTGCAAATAAAAATAATAGTTTCAAGGGGACGATACATCTGCGTTCGAATACTCTCGAGCACGTAGAGATGGTCCATATGTTTCGAATGTTATAGGGGGTTGCTTTCCAAGGGTAGGATCGTACGATAAACTACCTATTCTCACCGGTACACTTAAATTGCATCGATTGAAGCGAGCAAAACAATGCCACACATAGGTAACACATGACCTTTGCCCTTTTCGAATTTTATTATTGGATACCTGCCGTTTTTTAAGTCAGGTTAATCCCAGGTGCGTTTCAATTGAATGACCACCCTGTATATTGTCTCGCTTCGATATCTTATTGACAGGATCATCGGCATCTCCGTATTGTCCACGTACGATACAAGTAGGTATCAGGATATACCGGGTAACCTAATATATTTGAAGATCGTATAATCCGCGTAACTAAACCGAGTTACGACGTTCACGATTCTCATGATAATGTAATTGCGTTGTCGACACGTTGGCTGCGGTTTCGATCTGGCTGAGGTATCGGGGACGACTTTCCCGGGCTATCGGAAGTCGCCGTTTTTGACTATCCGGGTAGGATCTTGAAGTAGGAATAATGTGTACCCTCGTCATCCCTCGGAAAGAAATAGGAGTGGGCGCGGAAGACGTGTCCGAAATATTTTTGGGGTAAATTGCGGCTTCCTTTCTTCTGGAATATTATTGTAGTCACAGTGCGTAAATAATGGATGAGCTTAAATTTCAGTTCTCTACGTAAAATGTATCCTGGTAAAAAAAAAATCGCTTCTGTACGGGGATGAAAGCTCCGCTGTTGCTAGGCAACCTGTTGCCATGGTCGCCCATACCAGCGGAACACTAGGATACGACGTTCCTCCATCTCCTCATTTCTACCCTCCTGTCTACCTAGGTACTACTAGGTAGGTACCTACCCTACCCACCCACCTAGCACTACCCCCTTCGAATACAGGGGTGGGAATTGGTTGCTTTAGGATAATATAACCCACTTCCGTGAAATCGCAAATGGAAATGGGATAGAGAGAACGGGTACCACCCTTTGCATTCCATATACTGTCGACAAGGCACGCAGGGGTTGGTAACTAGGGGTTGGTCATGGTATCGAGTATTGACCACTTCCTGTGGTCAAATCCAACGATCTTGCTCGGAACTACCGGTTTCGGGATACTTGAGGGAAACCGAGAATCAATATCTCTATTGAGTGCTCGGGGAAGGAGGCTGTGCGGACCAGCCCTTAGAGGAGACGGAGAACGGGGACCGGGTCTATACGTTATCTCGGCGTCATTCCCGCCTGGAAAATCCTCCCTTCGATTTCCTCCATTATTTGCACGGATAATGTGTACTTAACGGGGATTATCCTAAGCCACCTTTGGAAATTAAACCGACACTTTTCACTCGGGAGGAGGAAGATGAGCTTGCGGATGACAAAATTCCTATAGCGGGCTAAACCAATTCCTGCATCATCCCCTACCCCATCCCACCACCCCAAAATAAGACTCCCGGTCGATAACCATCCTTTTACTTCCTCCATACAAAAGTATGCGTGCCTACAGTCATAATTCCACCGTTCACGAAAATAAATTTGGTTATGACGTCGGCCACTTTGTCGATGAAAAAAATAAATGGTCTTAAACCAAAATCAAACATTTTTTTTCCAAAAATCCAAATTCTACCTTCATCCCTCTACGACCATTATATCTTTTTTGTACAACTTGCTCCGCGCACCTACCAGCACATAGCTATATATCTACCCCTATGTAGCTACATATTGGAAGAACTCAAATTCCCACTGGGACTTTAAACGTGCTTACGTCTACTACCCTTTGATCGCAAGGAGTCACTTGACCGGAAAAAAGGGGTCCAAGTACTGCTTTCGATTATTTTTCAGGGCGGAAAGCTTTTACGAAATATCCACGTGTTCTTCAACAACCTCCACACTCGCTCTGTACTATACAGGACACCCTGTATATATCCTGTATCTCATGGCTATATGAAATTGGCAATATACTAGGCGAATAGAGGTAGCAGCTTCTGGTGCGTCTGAACGCTGAACCTTCTGGATGTGCGTTGCAAATTTATTGTCACCTGCCACCCATAAATTGCCATTAGGTCAACAGAATGTGCTTGCAGACCTTAGCCAATATCTTCGCACTTTAATACAATAATGTTTATGACATTTTTGAATCTTATGCATAAATGAAATTCATCGCGTACGTCACAATGTTAATTGACATTAGCCGCATTAACGTATATAAACCATATCGGACTTTGTATGACTACAAAAAAAATTTCACAAGTCAAAATTTATCAAAAAAATAATTTATATAGTTCAAGGGTAGTTTCGTTCTTTTCTGAATTACATAATGTACCGATAACGCCTTAATCATTAAAAAAAAATTTACGAACCTTCCAATAAATATTGCTACCCTTAGCGTTCGACCTGCGAGGCAAATTATACTCTACAACCAATGATAGCACGTACTTTCAGGGGTTGTCCGAGTTATTTCCCTTACGTGTAAATGGAGGGTCGCGATGCGATAGTAATATGTACAATCGGTATAATTTACGATAAATCATGGAATTTACGTTCCCCACTATTATACCACAATCTTCTATTATCATCCCTTGTATACTTTCTTCGAATTAACAAGAGTCGTTACGATCGACTAACCTTTATCTACGTTTATCGATAAGCTCGATTGCCAGTGTATACAGTATAACTATATCTCTTAAAGTTTCACCCGTACAGTTGAACCTCTTCCACGTGAACTTACAAAGCTGCCAGAGAGCTTCATGATTTTCCGATGCTGCATATTCCGATGTAAGATCTGCCAACTCACATATGTGTATATATGTATAACATATATATTCACATATGCACCCCTTATCAATGCGTATAACCGTCTTGGTATACATATGCTTGCAAACACTTAGCAAAACTTCGTAATCGTATCACGTGCATTCGTCTGGACCTATAGAGGATTCTGTGAATACAAAAGCATCGAAAAGCTCAAGTTATTCGTATCACCGTATTGAAGTACTGTATCCATTTATATATTATTCACATATGTATATACTACGTATGCATATAAATAAGCTATTTGCCATTCCATTTTGGATGATCAATCTTTTCATCTATATCTAATATCTATAGTACCTATCCAGTGTCTCGTCTTGAGATTGGCCAACAGCATATTGCTAGCGGGTCGTTGGAAACGCTCCATAAATTTGCAGAGTTCGTCATAGTGCTTGATATCGGGTAAACATCTACCTGGAGAGAAGTTTCTAATTAATTGTATGCCTTCAGGAAATTTGCAATTCATGCTTCATTCTACTCAGCCCGTGAACGTCACTCGATTCGCACCCAATTATGGGAGCAAGTAACGTCGCGTAATCAAAGACTGTCTTATTATATATTTTTTCAATATTTTATTCTACACTAAAAAATTCCCGGTTTGATGTGGATCTTAACGGAGAAGAAATGGTAGAAATCAGTTTATCCGAAACTACGGTCGACCGAAGCACATATCGAGAATTTCTCAGCTAATGTACTTCTTGTGAGAGGAGACGAATCCTGACCATCTGTTTCATCCTGTAGAAATAACATTTATCTTAGTATGCAACTATCTCGTCCTTCTCCCTACGTAGTCGTCCTTTATTCCGGGGGGGGGGGGGGGGAGGGGGGGGAGTTGGAAATGAGAAAGGGACAGCAGGACGAGATTAACAAAGTATTGAGATAACTACCAGGTAACTATAGGACTCTATTGCTTAGAATATCCTTTATCAGTTGATAAGGATATTACTGAAGGATGAAAGGACCGAGAAAGGGTTACCAACTGAAATCGTATAACTTGTAACTATCATCTGGGTTTCATGAGAGTATATATTATGTGATATTATTTGAAGCTTATAAAAATATTTTATATAGGGTCACTCGATTAATTTTATCAGCATTATTATTGCTATCCTTTGGTCCTGTTATATATTGATAATATAAAAACTGCCTTTAATCCACGTGATCGAGATTCGAGCCAAATAGAAATTTTCTAAGGGCATGTTTAATTCATAAAAGTCCCAGCCTCTTGTGGTCCAGATGGATAATCTTGTATATCGAATTGAGGTGGACATGTAACAATGACAATTTTACACTCAAACTCGCTTATTCGTTACTTTAATTGTCAGAGAACGAAGTAACGAGCTGAGGCAATGAAAAAGCAAAGCTGGAAGTCAGATAAAGTGGCGACTATGGGATTACCGAATAGAACTCGGAGGAGGAGAATTAGAGGAAAACCATAGAAACTGGACTATATGAGCAAGTCAGGCTAAATCTCATTACATTATCAGGTTTTAGCGTTATTGTAATACGCATGTAATCATGCTAGGGGCCGTAATGGTATTCCATATATACTATACCGTTTTAGATGAATTTCAAATAGACGAGATGAAAGTTTCATGGAGCTTTACGGACATTTGTTTTTTTTATTCAAAAGAAGTAAACTTGCAGGGGAAATGCAATTAGAGTTTGATTTGATTCTGAGCTAATTAAACAGCTTCTGGCTTCTCACCCATCCTCCTTAGGATGCTCTGGTGGGTTTTGTGAAAACAGTCTAGAAAATCTGACAAGCGTAGGATAACCCCTTGAGATAAATGATCATGGTCGGTGTCCACTAGGTATGTCTTGGTTTTTTTATTTTTTACTCCGCGTCTTTTTCATCTTTCGTAATAAAACAACTTTGAACATGCTAATTGGCTTCCCTTTCTCTTTCATTTTTTCTGATTGGACTTTATTATGTGAATTGAATTCATCTTATTTATGTATTATGGCTCGATCGATCCATCTTACATAAATGGACCGGGAATTCAGCTCTGCTGGATGCTGCAAGAATTTTCGCCAATTTCGCTCAATAACTACTGACTCAGCGGCTGAATCGTTTCTAGGAATGAAGAATTGGTTAGATTAAAAATTCGTACTATGTATTCGGTAATTCATTCTAATATTTACTATTTCCGAATTTAATATAAAATATGTCAAATTTTCATTTATCCTCCTTTCAGTATGTTTTTTCGCAAATTTTTATTATTCTTTTTAATATATTTTTGGAATTTTGCAATAAGACAGTTACGTGAAAATAATATATGGAACGAACGTACAATACCGTATGTGTCTGCTTGTGAAGTGTATATATGGTTTTTACTTCTCAATTGATTTTCCAGACCGTAACACAGTCCATGATCCCACAGGTATGTAAATACAATTGCTTTATAAAAACAGTTCAATTCCGTGTATTTCATGAGAAATTTTCTAAAACACGTAAAGCGAGTCGTAATGTAAAACGGAAATTGCCCTAGTTTTATTGACTCTGTGGAGTTGTCTCGCTTCCGAATAAACCACATTCTCCCTCCCGATCGTAATTACATTTCCGTCGAGAATAAGAGAGAATATTGAGTGTATCAAATATAGTGTCAATATAAGAGAATAAGTTCGACGTGAAGTTTCAATTAAAAAAAATTCCTTATAGATTTTCAATATTATGACGCAGAGTGAAAAAAAAAATAAAAAAGTCAAAAATATAAATTTTCCTGATTTCACAAAATTAAAAAAAAACGAAATCCAAACGTATTCCAGCTCCATGACTGCTTACAATTTGCATTTGTTTTCTTAAGAGTCTCAACCCTCCAATTGGAATTTCCCAGTTCCTGAGTTGTTGCGTATTCTCTTGCTGTCGAAACAGTCTTAAAATTCCTCACGTAAATTCGCAAGATTCATTATAATTGTCGAATTCGATTTCATTACTTGCGAGAAAGTGATAGTATAAGGGGGAAAAAAAATTAGCGTACAAATTATTCAACTCCAGGATAAACGTACTCGAAAATACCAGCACGTATTTCGCAACCCGTCAATTTCAGTTCGCTTCGTTCATCAATTTTTGCACGACGTGCATTTGGCACATCCCTTCCGCCATCTTTTTTTAGCATGGACAGACTTTAATGAAAATCTATCCCGACGCGCTTTCCCGTGATAGCCACAGAATTTGCATGTCCATCACGCCCTCGTGATGGACAGACGTATCCATCACTGTACAATATTGCAGCGAACGCTATGACCTATTAAATAATAATGAGAATCCAGTTTATCACGCAATGGGAAAAATAATATAATGATGACAATATCCAAAGCTCCTTGACTAGATAAAACTTAACAGTGGCGATTTGCCACGACGGAAGTCCGTCGGATTAACATTCTACAACTGTCACGACGTTAATTGCCAAAGTTTCCGGCGACGAGGGAGATAAGATGCTGGTAAGCTGCGCCATCTACTCGCTACGAAAATTTCTGACCAGGACATACCGTTCACCATCTTAGAATTACTAAATTTGCCTAAACTCTCTAGGCTCCGATTACAAATGACTATGTCCAAAAGTCATTCGTTAACTCCTTTGGCACAAGATGCGTGTCATAGATAATACATATATAGTATCTCGAAATGCCATAACTGCTTTTTCGCGATGCCGATTGGCCGCTGGACAAGCGGCCGATGCGTGCGAATTAGGCGCTTGTCGAAAAAATATGCAATTAAAAAATGTAAAGATATGAAGAATTTTTAAATCCTTTATATTTATCTGTCACGTTAGGTGCAATGGACATGTAACAAGATAAATTTAAGACACGAATACCAACTGTGGATTGATAAAATTTCAAGTCTATTCAATAATGAATTTCAATTTATTAAACAATTTTTATCAATTTTTTGAAAAACGATACTGCCATAGGTAGCAATTTACGAAAGTTGCTCGAAATTTCCCTTATTATTTTCCCCTACAATTTTTTGCCTTATCTCTGCCGTATAAGATAATCGAATACAAAACGACGATTTCCCGTTGTCGAAGAACCGGTCTATAGATACTCTTATTGGATTCCTCTCGAATTTTATTCTCCCTCTACCCTAATCTGTAACTCTTGGTTCGAGAAATAGTATCGCAATCGTTTGGTAAAATTGAATTTCCTAAAAAAAGCATCCCTTTTCTCGATATCATTTATGACGCCGTTTCCTATTGTCCAACGCGCCTTCTGCTCCCGACAGCATCCACGCAGAACTTTAATAGCAGAGAATTAAAAAAAAAGTAAACTACAAAGAAATTAAATAATGCTCCAGAATTACGCAAAATTTAATTAAGCAGTGTAATTTTGGCTAAATAATTATCTCATCAACGCTAAGTACTCGAGGACACGTGAAAAAGATAATCACGTATCCTTAATAAGTATGTATACATATATATTCACCTATAAATTTTTTTTTTATACGAGCAAAAAATGAAAATCAATAAGGACGGACGTTGGGACGTTGCGGTTTCGTCCATTGGATACGTGAGACGCGGAGATCGTAAAAGGGCGGACATGGTGTGTGTGAGTTTTCGGAGGAAAAGGGTGGTTGGTCGTGATCGAGCGACAGAATGACAAATTGATAAATAGAGGGTGAAGACAGAAAGTAATATGGTACAGTGTGTCACAAATGTATCTCAAAGTACTATTACTACATGTTAGGAAGGTTAAATAATTCGAGGAGTGATTCGTGAGATGATTCTTGCGATTCAATTCCACCCTTAAATGAGTCCTCGCGAGTTTTCATAAGGGTGAAAGTGTCACGAGAATATATCTGTACGCAAGTGCGTACGTTGATACGTCGATGATATTTTGCCAGGGGTGCTTTTTCAGATCAACCCCATTTACAGCAATAAACATGATCGAATATATTCGTGCGTAGCTTATTTGCCCTATATCCTTTTCATGGCAACCCTTGGATATTCAGTAAAAAAAAGAACAAAATATCAAGTTATGAATTTATGTACTACCCTTGTATATTTTATCATTGTCATTTAAAATACACCATATATATATAATCTCGAGCTACTCTTAGTTACTTTGCTCTAAGGACTCTTTTAAGGGTGTCCTCTTTATATTCTGCAGACTTTCAACGTACTGTATCACAGTATACGGTGTTATATTACAGCAACCCTTAACCGTACGCTTGTGCAAATCCGACATGGTGATAATGCAATCTTCCTGAGAATGTAAGAGCATTGTTGCTCGTACAGATTCGCAAAGAGACAGAGAGAGATAGAGTGAGGGAGGGGGTGTCGAGAACAAATGTATAGTGTGTGTACGTATATGGACGTTACTCAAACGGCAGGGATGCTACAGGGGAAGATTATAGAGGATGGCACCCATTGTCCCCAGGGTAGATGGATGCCCGGGCCTGCGTTTCGCCTAACTAGATTTAGAGGTACGACCTGAGATCATTGCTTCTGTTGTGGCTATAACCACCGTATATACTTTTTTAGGATGATTTATCAGGATGATTTTTCTTAATGATTTTTTTGTCTTGATATAAGGCACCAAGAAAGATTAAGAGGAAGAAAGATAATTTCTGTTAATGGGATTGTAGTAACACGGTGCGACAATTACGTCAGGATAAAATTAATGATGCGGTAAGAAGAAAGTTCGCGCTTTTACAGGAGTCTTTTGCTTTATTTTTTTGCCTCTCTTCAAAAGATAAAGCAATCGCGTGGATGTAAGTTATGGTGTGTACGAACCATAAATGATGTTTGCGATTTAACTCGCGTGAACTATTACCAAAATATATGATGAACTATAGAACTCAGTTGCATCCGAAAAGAACTCCCATTTATTTGTGATCTGTTGAAAGTTTATCTGCTAACTTCACAAGCATAGATGATCGTGTGCGAACTGAATTTTATTTTTCAAGTCATTTGTCAATAGTCAAATATACATCAGGTGTGCTGAAAGACAAGGAAAACAGAAAGTGACACGTGGGAAGAAAGCAAGAGAAGAGGGATGCTCTGAGATAGTAAAGCGAAAGGGTTGGCGGGGGTGGATTTTGATTTAGAATCCACTCAACGGAATCCCGCAACGGTACGTGTTTTCTTTCTTTCATTTTATCATCCAAGAAATTGAGGGTGGGAGTCTTAACACGTTGATTGTCATGGTAAGGGGGATGAAGTATCGTCCTCAAGGGAATATTCGAGACATCGATAATATAACGGGTGGACAATTTATTCGAGAGCATTCTACTACCCGGTGTTACTATTTTTTTTATTTTTCCTGGCTCATTTTCATAATTATTTACGCGAAGGGTTATCTAAGGGGTGTCTTATCGAACGTTTAAATTTTTAAACTTCAAATCTACAGTAATGCTTATTTAAAGATTTTGCATCCATGTCGGTATATGTATATGACTTTATGGTGTTATTTTTCACACCCGGTTTGTAAGCGTATCTATTTTGCGGTTTGGTATCGACCCGTTTAATATATTCTGCATCCTTCTAGAAGCTAGGCATCCACTTTGTGCTGGACCTTTAGGGGTTGTATACACTGTGGTTGCTAAGTTGCCTGCACCTCTGACCAAAGTTGACCTCTTGCTGAAACCTCGACCTGGTGATTAGCGTCTCTTAGTGCATTCTCATGTTGTAATCTACTATGGGAATCGCTTGGTATGCTGATGAATCAGTAAGAGGAAATCTTGAATCATAACTGATAAAGGAGAAAAATGTGGCTTTTGTTACAATTATGCAGATATATATATACATTTTTTTCATTTTGACTGAATGCAAGTAATAAGTTTTTGAAAATACAATTGAAATTTTCCAAGAAATTTCCAAATTTTTTATTTCATTAAAATAATTTTTTTTTACTTTAGATCCACGTTACTAACAATCAACATTCCAAAACTACGTTCCTTGATGCAAACTTTTTCCAAGTTTATGTTTATCAACATTTTTTGTAATCAATGGGGCTATATATGTTGTGTCAATAAATTAATTTCTGAAATTAATTTCTGATTTGATGAAAACAAACATTATTCTCGTTAGAATCTACCCATAAAAATATTTTGGCCAAATCAGTGAATATTTTATGTCGCGTTGTGGTAGAAAGTTTTTTGGAAATTTCTTCGGAATTCCCTGGAAGTATCTTTAGCTTCGTAATTTCCTCCATGTCTTTAAGATTCCATCGATAATAAAGGGGATATCATTGAGTTAACCGTATGCACGTAAATAACTCCCAGTGTTGGATACGATGGAATGTTTTTGATGTAAGAGGCAAAATCCAGCCTGAATTGCAGGATGCAGCATCATAAGCAGATTGCATGGACCGCTTCACTGGGCAATTCAATTATCGACTCTCTGTTATCGCCACCTCGTAGAATCTTACTTGGTGAAAGTTTAAAGCTGCTGTCTATTCGTTGCGCAAAAACCTCATTAGGTCTTACTTAAGTTTTTACTTGCTTTCTATTATCGAGAAAATAGGCGAGATAGATAACTGGTATTATCATGCGCGGTATTTGTCCGACTTACTGCTCATAATCGTTTTTCTTTTACCGACATTTACAAATTATTTCATTACGCCCTAGGCACTTTTCTATGCGATAACTATTCTTCAATGCGTAAGATAATTTATTGGGAGATGTTAATTAATACCTACTATTAATAAAAAACAATTTCTTATGGAATATTGTTGACTGAAGATAAAGAGATGGAGGTATCTTACCGTATATGGTGTCACATAAGCCTGCGCCTCGTGGATAACCGCACGTGAAGTTACCGACCGAGCCATTAACGTTACGAATGCACCGAAAGATGGTGCTGTCCACTGAACGAAATGCCTATCCCACTCTTGGGTTAAATATTACAAAAGTGGTAAATAAAAGTTCCGGATTCTCCTTAACTAGAAAACGACTAGTATCCTTAATAGGTATTTTACCGATGTTACGTAACAGAACTATTATTAAATCGTTCGTGATCACGTTCAGCTCGGTTACGACGGGATTTGCATTATCGACGGAGGCGATGATCACGAAATCTGACTCCCGGACTCGCCGCTACGATTTAGCGCCATGTTTTTGGTATCGCCTAAAACCGTAGCGTTGTGCGTCTTCCTACTCATCTCTGGTACGTGAAAGTCACAGTAATATCTAGGTCTGTATTCATACTCAGTGCTTGAGACGAAGCACAGTCTTAAGGCCGTGGATATAGTAATAATAACGCATGGTAGACGATGTTTTAAGATCGTGCTTGAAACGAAGAAGTAACTCTGAATACGGGCCCTAGTCTATTTATCTTCCGTCAGCCATAAACTATAATTTATCTACAGACGGTATAGCTCATCGGAAATAAAGAATAATGCAGTACTTACAGTGTGGACGTTCTTCCTTATCGATAGAATCCTCGTAGCTAGTTTCCTCCTCATCAGTGTTTACTCTGCACCAGGCTGCAACGAGGAAAACAAGTAAGATACGATAAATTAATAATATTCATGACAGACTAAATTATACCACACCAAAAATTCGATCCTAACCTTTCCTGAAGAATCGTTTTAGACTCGACGTGCCTCTTTTTCTCTTCTTCAGTCTACGTCGCTCCTTCCTTTCGATGCTACAGATATCCTCCTCCATATCCCGCACGGATGAACTCTTAGTAAACAAACAAAAAATTCCAAAAATTCTTTAAGATTCTATGTTAACTTACCACGGAAACAAAATAATTATTTAAAGATAGCACCGTCGTTCAAGACGTCGCAAGGACGTCGTCATATTAAAATTCACCAGATTTTTGTCACGTAGCCGACTATAATACGTCACAGGATGAATACGAACGATCGATGATGTATGTACAGTCTCCATAAAAATTGAGACATTGCACCCCGTCTTCGTTATAGATATCAATTGCATTAATCAGCCCTGAGCGATTGTCCTGTACAAATTATTTCCCATTACACGAATCGAATATATCAAGATGACGATGTATTCTATTTATAAAAACTAAGGATCCGAAGTCAAATATTAAAATTGCATTTACCAGATCTCAGTCTGACGTTATAGCCAGCCTAGTTATTCCGATATTCTTTTGCTTCCCTTTAAAAATAGAACCTCTCAGCCATGCCTAGAGAGAACTCACGATTTTACAACCGCGGAACGTTAATGTCATTGACGACTCAAGACAGCAGAAAGTATTACTCGTTTTAAACGAATCCTATCGTACGTGCCAATATAAATATTTTTCATTCACTAAGCAGCAACTTTGTCAATAAACTAGCCATTAGGTATATAACACATGCAGGTCCATTCGTTACAAGTGCACCGACTGAATTTGATTCTATCATAAATATTTTATAGGCACCTTAACCTCGATCAGTGCGCTCGTTGTGGACCACCCTATATACATATTGTAAAGCAACACTCTTTATCCAGATCAAACGTATAGGTACGTGCTAATTTTTTGGCTTTATGCACAACAACGAAAATACTTTAATATTTTATAAATTGGAATTAACGATAGGTACCATATCTTCCCACATTTTTTTTCTTTTCACTTCGAACGAATCGACCCGTTACGTCTTTTGAATCCTTGTTCGGCGGTATCCGACTGTAAACTAAAAACAGAGAAACCCGCTTCGGCAGACGGTAGCCCCTTAAGCCACCCGAGAAAGAATTCCATTACTTGTTATCCCACCTAACGTGCTTGTCTCATAACTTAACCTCTTTCCCAACGTCAGTTTGTATCACAATTGGGATTATTTTTAGGACGAGGTTTATATTACGCGCACATTATGGGCCTCATGATTTCTAGTGGTATCTGTTTTCTTAGGTAGGCACGACTGACAGGCGATGAGTATTCCGGCGCATCTGGATGCATCGAGATCAACAGAACTTGTAACAGTCAATCTGGTGCATTTAGTACGATGCTAATTTGGAAGATCGCATGGGCCGTATTTTTCGCGATTATATTGGGACTCTTGTTATGTTTACAGTCTGTCAGTTTTGACAGCTAGATGTACGAATAAATTGAACGGTATATTATGTACATAAGTAGGCATAAGATCTATGGATTTTTGATCCATACAAATTTGGTATATAGGTTGATCTGGAATTTTGGAAAATTTATCCAGAAGGCTGACTAGATTCACTAAACTGACAATTGCGTAATTGTGCTTTAAGGAATTTTTTATCACTTTCTTATCACTTTATCTTGGACACAGGTATAAAGCACACTAACAATAACCCACCATGTATTTCACTGGTCGACACAATGGGATCCGAGGGGAAGTTGCGAATTTTGAAAATTTCAAGCGAAGCGAATGAATTCTCGCGAAAACATTTCTCAACCAGCAGCGGCACTTGGCAAACTGTGCGCAGAGCGACGCATAACTCATTCGCGAATCTTCGCGATTGTGTCGTGGGATGACCAGGGCTATTCGCGGGTCACTCCGGTGTCTGGCGTAGGCTTAGAGATAGGTGGCGATTTTTGGCAAATTATCAAAAACGCCCGCGCATAGTGTTTTTTTTCTAATTTGAAGTATGTTGAGAGGACAAAAGGAGGATTCGAGGAGTGTTGCGTAATCGGAAATGAATTAACGGTGCGTCGGTAGGACAGTGCTTGGCAAGTATCCTCGGTTCAGTTATACCAACCTCCCGTTGACCCAGGTCCACGTGACGATGACTCGATCGGTATGAATTATCATTGAAATTCCTTTAATCGTCACAGCCAACCCGAGTCTGTCAAAGGCGTGAGAACACGGGGTGTTAGATGTCGAGCAGTTTAAAGTGCTGTTGCCAAGTAATAAGTAACTGTAGTTGCCTTGTTGCTGTTTTACCTGGGCTCCATTTCCAGATAGTAACTGTCGTCGAGCAATCATCTGTTAGCCTACAAGGAAGGCGTTTAATACCCTTTAGAGAACGACTCTTTGCTCTCTTCGTGGTTTACGAGGCGCAAGAAAGTCTGCACAGTTAGCCAGCTCGAGCCAGTCTTCGCGGGCTACTGAGAAATTTATATGGCAGATCGCAATTGCACCACCCTGCTGTCCCATCGGATGCTGCGCTAATTGAACCACCGGGTAGAGCGAACCTTAGCGACCTGAAGATTGCGCCTTATACTTGGTTCGGAAAGATCGATATCATTTTTCAAATCATTATCATTCATGATCACGATTACTGCTGTAAGTGAATTTATCAGATGTCTTAGGACGAACGAAGTATAGGATAGTTTAGAAATAAAATATTTTTTAATTCCATATTTTTTGCTAGGTGGGCACGAGACTGCCATTGAAAAATATTATACAACTGTTACCTAGTAAAGTAGACGTCGTGCCGGATCAAGGGAACTTGGTCTGGGTCAGTTAAATATTTAGGAGGTCCGGGCCAGTTGTAAGGTCTCGCTTTAACAATGGCTTAAGATCGCTTCGGCGTGCCTTGTAGAACGAGAGTTTACAATGACGGAGTATAGCTGGAGAATTGTGGATCGGTGGCTCGAAGAGGATCCTATATTTTTTAAGTGACACCGTGTCCCGACCGTTCTCCTTCTTTCTGCTTCTTTTAAGCAAACTACCCGAAAATTCCCGGATCATTCTCTTTATCAATTCTTTCGGCGCGGTAAAGATCGTGAAGTTTTGAAAAATGTATTATTTCCAATACAACTTCAGGGAATAGATATGTCCCAGCGCCGTAGGAGGTAACGAAGCATAATGGAATATCCTGGCTCGTGTCGCCAAAGACGACTTCGGCCAATGGAACGAAGCGGCTGATCTCAGCATTTCTGTGCTATTCAGACACTGGAAGGAAAAGGCAAGCAGCTGTGTCAGCCGAATGAGATGCAAGATGAGATTAAAAAATCGAAGAAAAGTATAATTTTGACAATTACTGTACTCGTATTTGGCACCGACTGTACTAACTGGTTTGACAGAAAGCTAAAAAAATAATGAATTTTTAATTATTAATTAAAAATTTCCCTCGTCGATTTCATCGACGGTTCTAAGCAAACGAAGACGAAGAATGATCCGAGCATGAGCCGTAACAGCGGAAAAGTCAGATTGTTAAAGAAACACATTGAGCTATGTCAAAAGGAAGATACCAACGAGTAGTCACGGAGTAAATGAGTGCTGGCTTCAGTTAAATTAATTACGCCGATGGTAATTACACTTAGCAGCTGAGAGCTACGTGCATCCTGCGTTAAACGGTGCCAGGCGCTTCTTCTGCAACCCTCCCGGTGCGGCACTGGATCGTTAGCGTCCAAGCCATTGACTGTCTATACGACATATGTACACATACCCATATAGGAACCCAGTCGTTGAACATTTGATAGAAAAGTTCATTTTTCCCAGAAAGTAAGTACCAACGAACGTAATAACTGGTGAAATAAAATTGTAGATTTATGGAAAAAAATATTTTCTAACGAGTATTGTCTCTTTGGGCAGATAAAATTAAAAAGACTTTTTAAGGAGATCTATACCTTCTACCATACGTAACAGGATGTTAGTCTCTCCCTGCTCCCCTTTTCATCCCCGGGGTCCATCACTTCGAACAAAGTGAACTGGCATCATGGACCGCACACGGTGAACTGGCAACAATAGTAATTGTCGCGGCGAGTTACACGGAGGTACAGAGGTATACAGAGGTAGGTACACAATGTTGCCTCTCGAAGGGGAATGGCGGACATTGGCTGGTAGTTTCCCAAGCCGTGCCCTCGAGGGACTTGGCGAAGAGTCTGTGATGAAGGTTGGACAAGGGAGGTAAGAGGGGAGGTGGAAGGACGAAGACACGACACGATCGGATAGCTCGGTAGGACGAGAAAGGACTTGGAAGGAAGATGGAGTAAAGAGGAGTGGACTGGTCTGGGGACTGTTTGTCGGACATACCTGGGGGCCACCCTGGCGTCTAATTGCGTGTAATGCACTCTGGCTTCCCTGGCAGTAGTTGCCGCCAGAAGAGGACGGCGAAAAACTCGGGTCGCGCACCGGCAAAACCCGCGATCAGGGGACGCCGTGTTATGTCCGGCACGCTCGGACCCACACGACGTCGACGTGGCCGATCTTCTCGATCCTACCGATACTTTGATGAATGCTACCACTTTGGATGAAGATGTGTTCCCCGTTGGTAGCTGGTGGTACTCGTGGCTACGGTCCGAAATAGCACTTTGCCATATGGGATTTTTATTCGAACGTTCTGGAACGTACTGGTCGTTACTTTTGCGATGGGCTGTATAAGCAAACCGGAAGTTTCGGTTATTTTTTTAGTGGATTATAATACAGTAGTGGGGTTTGTGGAATCCGATTGAATAGTAAGTTTTTGGTGATATGGTTTGTAGGATTAATTTTGTGAATTTTCATAAAAGCGAAATGAAATACTTGGAGGTGAGTTTGCCAGGTATTCGATGAGGTGGAACGACAGGTCGAGCATTTAACGTAGGCAGGATCTGTCGTTAGGAATTTTTTGTCGCGCTCGGTTATTATGAATAATGATTTATGCCTTGTCTCTCGTGTTCGAGGGATAGAAGAAGGAGTTAATGACGGTCGCGTGTTGTAATGCCTGCCATTATCTACAAACCTTACCGCCTAACAAGCTACCTGCTAATGACATACGACTCGTACATGATCACGTGCGTGATCTTATTTAGTCAGAATTTTTGTCATTCTATCCATGAATTTGGTCTTTGTAAACCAATGTTACAGATTGAACAGAGACCGTGAAAATTGGATTTACGGTCGTTCGAAAAGATCAAAAAGAAGAAGTCGTATAGAAATGAACCTGTTTGAGAACCAAAAAATCTAATTCATAAAAAAGCATTGTCCAAGGGATAAGAGTGTGTTCCAATTCTAACATACGGAAGTATCGTTTAAAAATTTTCAAAAAGCAACGGTGTCTTCATTCGACCTGTTTCCCAAAAGGGGTGAATTGGTCATGGGTTTCTCAAAGGAAAACTAACCCTGAAAAAAAAATAAACAATACTTTGCCGAAACCAACCGGAAATACCACCATCCGCGGAGGCTATCGCTGGACAATGGCATTGTTCCAGCAAAAGGTGAATTTCTCTTAATGGAGGACTCTCGAAGGGCTGACGAAGGATCAAAAATCGGCTCCGGTTGCCGACCTGACTGGGATCCATTCAGAGAGCAGTATCGACTATCCCCACGTTATATTACTTATTGGAAATACTACGTTGGAATTCGATTGATACGTTCGGGATGTTCATAACGAAGAATTGTAGATACACCTGTGGGATGAATCGTGGTGAAACTTTATGAATGAGTCCGAGCCGTCCTAAGGGGATGTTTGGAAAAAGACAATCCTTCCGGGAAGAGGATCCTATCCGTCTCATTGACTAACAATCGGATCCCTGTTAAAGTTGGAAAGATTTTAATTATCATGATTATCGATGGCATAAAAAGCCATGCCAAGATCCAATATCCGGTCTGAATACATATTATATATAACAAAAATCAACATCTATAGCATATTCCAGATAACTTTGTTCCAGGAGATACGCCATACGTACGAGACGCCATTGTCAGACCGTTTCCTCCAGGTCTTGTCGTTATGCTCTTTTCATAACCCAGACTGACTGATAACTCCATAGCAGGTATTACCATCGGTACCTGAGACACCCGGGTGGGTTTTGACGTTTTTGTCCGCGACAGTCGTAAACCAATAATAGAGAGGAGAGACCGCCTTCGTCCTTAGCTCGGTGGTTCCGCGCCATCCCACTTTCCAAGTCTTTTTCATGGCTTTATTCTCATTTCATAAGCGGCTCCTTTATACGCCATGTTACTTATCTCAAAGCATTAACCAGCTCATCTCTTTCGGCGTTTACGACGCGGCACGAGGAGATGCCTCCCACAGTCACAGCCGTGGGAGATCGTTGGCAGTCGACTTTAAAATTCGTTTTAATAGTCGTCATTTGGGAATAACCTAAAAAGAAAAATTAACCCAGGACACGTCAGGGAGTCGATAGTCGGACGATGGCTGGAGCAAAAATGGTTAAACGTTAAAAATAACGAATAAACAAATACTTGATCCCGGTATCGATCTATTGATTATTTTGACAACACGGTTTATTGATCCGTTAGACAAGTCATCGACGTTCCGATTGGCCAGAGGAGCTATCTGGGTCATCCGGAGGAGGTCGGATCGCTTCGAGTTCGTCGAGTTGAGCAACCGAGCAACGAGGCAACCGGCGTCCGATGCTTCCCCGAATTAATGCCTATTACAGCACAGGGACAATCGCTCGAGCGGCAGAAGACAAGTAGGCGGCGAGTCGCACAAAAGGAACTCTGCAAAAGTCAATCAGTAGCGGAGCAATTACGCGGCCGAGCGAACGCTCTCGAGCGTGGGTACGTCCTATCCGCGGGTGGCAAGGATCCTACTACACCCGGAGGAGATAAAACGAGGTGAAGTCAGTCGAAGGAGCCGCGGATGACGAAGACAGGGACGAGGGAGAAGTTTTACGAGCCGCGAGATGACAGGGCACGCGATGCGAGAGTCGCCACTTCCGCTACTCCTTTCTACATTGTCCCTTTTGGCAGGAGTTGGCTCTGGTATCTGGAACTTAGTCGCTGGGAAAAAATGAGATGAATTTGAAAAAAGATTTACTTCTAAAATATTCAAGATCGTAAAAAAAATATATAAAGTCACTCGAGTTTACCTAAATTAATTTTTTATTAAATCTCAAAAATTTTATACATGATCGGATTTCATCGTAACTCAAAGCCATCTCTAAGCGCTTAACGTTCTACATGCAGGATACTAGTTGCTGGCTGCTGGCAATTACATCGGGGCCTGTCTCAGAAAAACTTCTTGTACATCGGTTGCCAATTACATCGAAAGAGACGGACGAAGGTTGGTCTCCAATTTGCCGTAAACTCAGGAGCAAAGGGCGGATGTCACCGAAAAGGTGTGGCGAGGGATTCTTATTGGAAATTGTGTTACTAGGAAAAGAGAAAAAAATTTTCTCTTGTTTCACACGTATATCCGTGGTATAACGTGTCTTATAGGCCATAAGACATATTTATATAGACAGACGTAGCGAGGACCCTTTTTAACGAGAGTCTATTTATTGTTTTACTCTGTTAGAAACGCTCTAGTACATAATGCATGGTTTCATACAGAACAGAATCGTCTGGTAATCGCAGAAATAGAATTTTCTATAGAAAAATAAATACTGCGATAACAAATAGACTTATGGATTGTATATATATATGTATATCGGAATAATATAAAGGGTGTATCGATGTCAAGCGTTGTCAGTAAAATGCAAAAGGTGCGAACGCAGTTAAACGGCACATGCACCGTGGCACGAAAGGCGTAAATGCAGAGAGCGGCGTCTGGTGACGTAGTCCGGGGCTTCCTCTTTGGCCAGACTTCCTGTCGGAAACAATCGTCGCGATTCATGCAAGGTGCTCATTCACATTACGAGCGTCTTTTACACCCAAGGACGCCGACGGATTTTTTTTTGGCATTCGCAATTCGCCGCATAGTGGCGCAAGCTGTCAATGACATTAGAATTGTCGAATTGAGGTAGGGTCTTGATACGATTACGGGTACAGTGCAAAATAAAGGTGGATACATAATAATACGTCAATATAATATATTCAATTGATATATTATATTAAAATATTATTCGTTACCGAGAATAAGAAAAAATAAAAAAAATAAATCACGTACGAATTGCTACAAGATACCGACGTATGCGAATATATGCATCATAGTACATTCGCGTCGATGACGTAGTCCATTGCGAATGCACGTTTTAACTCCGACAAGTGATTTTGCGTGCACGCATTAATCCTGTGCGCCAATGAATGAAATGGCGAAGAATGTCATTGAGAACCTTCGGACAATGCAATGTCTCTTGGGTCGGAGACACGTACCTGATAATGCGTGAACGTAGCTGACTGCACGCGTGATCAACCAGCATGATTTAGGCAATTCAAAGAGAGAATTATTCTCGTGCAATAGTGTTAAGCGGGGATGAGAATTTTATAAAAAAAATTAAAAAAAATAAATACGATGACTAACGAATGAGATTCAATCACATCGATGATCGATCAGAAATTAATATTTGGCAATCATCACCTCAGGGTGATGGACGTTACGAGAGACGATTATAATAAAGGATACTTTCTATCTGTCATACTTGCGTAAGCGTAAGTACGAGTATTTCCAAAAAAAGAAGTTATCGCAAGAAATGAAACGTGCAAACGTAGGAGCGAAGGAGAGTGATGGGTACAGTCCCCTCTCTCTGCCGTGAAGGAGGGTGGTGAGGACGGGAGGGAATGGAGAAATACCGAAAGAAAGTTAACTGTGGGACAATAGAGACGAGCGCGAACGGACACAATGCCGAAAACTGCGACATCTTCGCCAGCTCATCGACATCCGGAGGAAGGCGCCTCGGCCATGCATATTAATTGCGCTGTTTATCAATGCTAATGGATTCTTCTAATTAACCAGGCGAGGCAGTAAAAAGGCATGGCGTTAGCGCCCTGAAGATTCCCAAGTTTTCACGTATGTGCATACATGCTCAGGACTCTGGCCATGGAGTGTATCGATTCATCTGTCAATTTATACGTACCTGGTGGAGGCGATAGACGCCGGACGTTCGCTTTGGGAATCATCGAGGACTCGAGTGTCGACCTGAGACCCCTTGGTGTTGCTTCTACGAAATCGAATCGAACGGCGCTTAAACTACACAGCGGGTGGACAAAACGATCTTGGTTGGTACCTTTCGGTTTTATCTACTACGAAAAATACTGGATGCGCGTCTTGACAGAAGATGAGGAAGATGCAGGAAGACTGTCCGACGTGAGGTGGTTCCGCGAACTGACAGACCTAGACAATACGAAGTGGATTGTCCGAGTGTCAAATGCGACTATGACATACAAAAGGGTTGATAGTAGATCCCTTTAAGCTCTTTGAGAATCCGTATGAAGATCTATATTTTTTTTTTCCCACTGGATCGAATGGTTAAGCACAGCGATCGATGTTGAATGAATTTATTTAGTATTTTGGATATCGTGACATTTTTCATGTAAAAATAAAATTTTTTAATAATTCATTTTCGGTTTAATATTACCCAGATTAATTGCTGTCTCTACGAGTAGTATGCAAGGTGGACGCCTAAGCTGATGGACGCGATGACTTCTGGTTGTAGAGGAGGGCACATGTATCCCTTCCATCTTTCTCGGGTTCTTTAGGTGGTTAAGGTAGTGGGGGAATGTGGGAAGAGAGGGGATTGGAAGAAGCGTCGGAGGGGTAGATGAGAAGAATATCTTGCGATGTTGGTACTAGACAAAATTTTTTCAACAAAATCATCCATTCGCTCTCCCACTTCATAAGACATGCTGTATATATAGATTGTACCGGGTGTACAAATTTTTATTAAATTTAATAACGATGCTGTTAGCATAAACGCGTATTACAAGATCATCAAGAAATTTGAAGATTTAATTCACGTGCGGTGAGACGTTACCGTGTAACGAGATCCATTGCGAAATGAAGACAAACGACTATTTGAAAGAAGCAGAGTAAGGAGATCTTGGTAGACAGTGGGGTTTCGGTCCACGAGGAAGATCACTAGAATATAGTACGATCTTCCAGCAAAAGGGGCCCACGTTCTCTGAAGTCAAGAACGCTTTGTCTCAGAGACGCCTCCTATACACGAGAGCACCTTCCGCCAGCTGTTATGATCGTCCAGGTTCCGCGAATCGCTGGATCACGATCCATGGATCTTTGCCTATCCAGTCAGCCAGTCAATCAGTGGATGTTCCGTTATATATTTCAATAGAAAATATCGATCCTAGGTACATTCCCGTGTAAAATGCTATACTTCGCACGAGAGTAAATTAATAAAAATTACTATAATATTTTAATTAAAAATTTTTTTAAATAAATTAAAAATAATTCATTCAGATCTGTCGGCACGTAATGGTAAAACAAAATTCATGGGTCGGCCTTTATATCGATGTAACAAGATGGCCGCCGCCACTAATGGAATCCAGGCTCGCGGTTCACGGTGTAATTTGAATTCCTTACAAACGTACACCTTCACTTTTCTACAGGATGGACGAAGAAGCTTACACACACAGAAGTTGGATCGGTAGAGTGTTGCGCAGCGCTTATTGATTGACGTCCGGTCAGCTCTAATAACCATAGGGGTACCAAAATGGCGGCTGGGCCCAACCTCGGTCCCACTCCAAGGCTTCGTAGCACGAAATGGCCGCGGTATATTCCAAGTCTGTTTCTATACTTTTTTCTCTCTCTCTCTCTCCGTTTCTATTCTCTTCTTTAATTCTCTCTTACTTTCTTTGCCTCTCATAGCGCCTTCCTCTCTTGAGCACACGCGCGCGCGCGCCTCCCGTCGGATTTGCAAATCATCGCAATGTCAGCCGATCGAACCGATTTGCCTGGGGAGCAGAACGGCTCGAGATCCACACAGTAGCAGCAACCGAACGCCAAGATCTTCAATAGCGACTACCGACGACCGCCTGATGAACGGATTGACGAATGGACGGTCAGGGTGCGGGTCGATGCCCGGCGAAGGCCGCTAACAATGCCTAATCTTTTCCAGGAAGCTGACACAACTCGCCGCTCTGGTACCGAAGTGCCGAGTCGCTTTCGAGGATCGAAACGTGCGTCGCGCCCGATTTCTACGAGTTTCTAAGACGCTCATTACGCATTATCGATAGAACCGAGGACACTTGAGAATTCGGATTTGACATAGCTCCTGCCGTATGTGAACAAACACGCCAACGAGGGACCCAGACACAAAAGAGACTTACGAGTAGGTATACGTAGACAGGAGCATTAAACTCTCCACTTCAAGATCTGTGTCTCGTATCAAACCGCATTAATATGGTTTAATTAAAAGGCGAGAAGAAATGATGCGAGTAAAAAAATTACTTTGCCAGGGAAAAATGTTATGGTAAAGATTTACATTGAATATTTTAATTGCAAGGTTTACGTGGAACCGACGAAAGGATCGACGAAATTCTTTATGTCCTCTCAAGGGACCTTCTGGACCATCGTGGAGAATTAATATGCGACGCTCCAAAAATTCTCATGGTTTCCATTCAGTCAACGACAGATTCAATTACGCTCGCGACTCAGCAGAGCTAATAGCAACGCACGGTCCCTCATTATATCACTTTCGCTCGAATGCCTCCCAGTTGCAACAGGAGCAAATCCTCTGGGCTACCGGTAGATTGAATCTCTTTGTAAACCGCCTTGAGGTCTGCAGCTCCTTGGAGGATATACGCACGTAGGCTGGTAGCCATGAATAAAGTGCTGCCAACCAACTTGGTATTGTCTACGGTAATGAACTTGCAAGGTATTCACTGGTACCAACATCCACCCAGTCTGGTCTTGCAGAGCTCGTTGATGTTTGCGTCGGAAAGCGAAGAATCTGCACGTCAGCAGGCATCGGTATCAAGAACGATGGACGCTCTTCGAGAATAATGGTAGTCCTTGCTCGTACGATTTGCTTGAAAGAAATTGCAGAACGTTGTTGACATTTGCGTTTGCTTAGTTTGCTGAGTTGCGACAGCGAAGAGGAAAAAATATATATAATAATAACCTGGCCATTCTGCGAGTCCGATGTAAATTCACTGAGTCCGAGCAATTCACGTCTCTCGAAAGCTGGGGTAGCCATGATGAAAGTATCTTCGGCAGATGAGTAGCCGGTGAGTCTATTAACCGACTACAGGAGTGTAATATTAATTTGATTAGAGTCTATCTCCTTCTCGTAGTACGGTAGATGGATAGAGGAGCGAGCTGGTGTATATGGTGTACGATGGTTTGATGGGGTGAGCCATGGAGAGCCATGGAGAGCCATGGAGAGCCATGGAGAGCCATGGAGAGTCAGGCATCTTGCCGGTCACCGTTCCACGAAGTTCGCGTCTTGGATCTTCTCGCGGCTCGTCGTCTCTCCCACGGCCCTGCCTTCGAGTCTCGTTACCTATGTACCTAACGTCGTTCGGTCCAGGGGCTTTGCTTTCGTTTCGTGGCTCTCTCTAAGACCATCAGCATCCTATCGGGCCGTATCGACACCTCCTACGATGCCATGGCCCAACTTAACCCCAACACCCCATTATTCCCCCTTAACGATATTTGGGCCAGTGGTCACCGCATTCCGATCTCGACGATTCCTTGAATTTCGGTTAACCCTTAACCCCTGATTCTGGGGTGGATGGACGTGGGGTGTGACTTGAGATTAGGTGGACCAAGTACACGTTATGGGTACCGACCTACTTGACTATACATGGGGCTGTATATAAGTTTTGGGGAATATACTTTAGATCCCTTATACAGGGTTCGATTATTTTTTTATCACTGCCTATCCATTTATCCATCCATCTATATTCTCAAGATGCTCGTGAAAAATTGCGTGGGTGTAATTAAACCAGATTGATATCTTATCTGCGATAATATCTCCTTTACGGATCAACGAACGATCTGTACATTTTACCGGACGCTAATGACATCTATTATATACAGCACTGCGAATTTTATTCATTCTCAAGGTTAGCTTGAATAAAATATCCTGCTCTGGTATCTGTTCAATTGTTAAAATGGTAATTGATATTTATTGGACGTCGCGTGTTATTACTTTTTCTCGTAAGAAATCATGGCAAAAAGTTTGCTTCTCACGAGGCACCGTTACTCGCCTCTTGGGAGTTATTGCGTATCGCTCATGGTGTCGTTGACTGTTGTCGAAATCAGTGAGCGTTAAGTTACTATTTGAACGAGCGATTAAGTCAGAGAGCGTTATAGAGCCGGTGGTAGAATTGCCAACTCGAATACTATTGATCACGGTTATATCCTAGTGTGGTAAAATTGATTAAGAATCTTTAAGACTTTTATGGGTCTGCGTGTTGAAAAAATGGTTGACTGTCAGGGATATACTTGGTTAGATCACGTAAGGAGCGTGGCGCATCTTCAATCTTTTTCATGAGTGAAGAGCTCGGCTCTTCTGGGAATAATGATGCGCCCAATAGCGCCCTCGTAGGTATCGATACGTGTCTTGTAGTAGTTAGCTACGGAGCAGACGGCGGCGATCCAGTCTTTTATTCATTAATTAATTCAATTATACTTACCTTAAGGCGTGATTACATCGACGGATCACTTGTTCGAGGGACTCACGGCCACCCTGGTGTTTTTGTTAACTTATCAGGATCCTAGAAGAAAAGACATTGACAGATCTCCTAATGATGATATATCATTGTGGAAGAAAATGGAAGGGTAGTATAATTTTTTTATATACAAAAATTTTCGAATTAAAATATTTTTTTTTTCAACGACAGATATATGTATCACGAATCTAAGAAACACCTTGTGGTTCACTCCCGAGGTATTGTCTTAGTTTCGTGCGGGGGTGTTTCTGGATAACAATAGCCAAGGGGGTGTGGAGGGTGGGAAAGGTGACGCGTGTAACTGTCGGAGAAATTAATCAAATCGGGATCAGATCGATAGATGGCGTGAAAGGGCGTGAACGATAGAAAATAAACGCGAGACACATGGGGTTGTTCCTAGTAGCCGTGGACGGGGCTCGTTCGCGGAACCCAGGAAGGGCAGGACCTTCCCCAATAAAGCAGAGTCATCTTCTGATCGATATTCTTTCACGCTTAAACCGCCACGGTTGAAATCTCCCGCGTGCGACGCGCATATGACTCTTCCACCCTTTTGAATCTTTGACAATGAAAATAATAATTTCAACGCTTGTCGTCAGGAACGTTCATCTCCGATTTTACGAATTTTAAGATTTTGAAGATCGCAGCATCCAATTCGGAATCTGTACCGAATATTAAGGATAACTTGATCCGTAGGGAAGTCATGTCGTCCGCCACCCTTATTATCATTCCTAAGGATGATTAAAGTCAATAATCGACTTCCTACCGTCTTACAGGGACTGTACTTGAGGAATATTAGTACCAGAAATTCCAGGAAGACGTTTTCATCTCGATACATAATAATAAGTTCGTATGGACCACTCGAACCTAGTTTGGAATTTACTCTCGCATCAATGTACAGTGGATTCATCAGCTGGATTGAGATTGAGGCTTCTCTAATTTAATCACCTGTATATTTTCATTGGTCTGTAAATCAAGGGATCATTGTATGGACCAAAGATGCTGTAACAGCACGTGCAACGCCAGTATCTAAATATCTTCATACAGTCGTCCGTCAATAAGAAACGTCATGCTTTACAATTAATTGACTTTTCACGTTTCTGTTATATTTCTATAAAAAACTCACAAAGTTGTTTATCACGAATCATTACGATACTATGTTTCCCTTATCGCTTCGCAGCATCCGATTGCGTAATTCCTCGACACGTGGTTGATCGGTATAAAAGTATCGAAGGATGAGTACTCTAGGAAGGATGTCAATGACAAGTGTTTTTATCGTAGCATAGTAATTCAAAGGCATTACACGACTCATTAACCCCCGTAAGCCTTGATCGTTCGATTTGACACGCGGTATTCTAGTCGATTAACCCGGTTCAATCGATTTCACACGTTCCTTCTTAAAACACTGTAGGATACATAAAAAAAAATTTTTAATCATTGAAGATCCTATGTAATTTTTTTCTATTTTCCCCGTAGATTCAGTTGGCAAGGTACTATATAGATCCAGAAAAATCGTCAATACCACTATCGATTTTTGACGTCAGAAAAACATTATCAGCTTCTCTAATAATTTTGGACGATCGACCCTTTCCAAAGGGGCGCAACAGTGCAACCTGTTTTGCATTCAATTAACATTCTCCATCCATGACGAGGGTATACACGGTGTCGAATTCGTTCTTTTCCCCCTGAAAGGAATTCACGCCCACTACTTGAAAACTCTTTGTTGCCACGTGTCCACCATCTTGGTTCGATGTTGCAATAATAATGGCTCCCCGTTGCACAATTCCCGTGCATCATTCGCCGAGCAAATATTGACCATCGATAATGCAAAATACACACTCCCCTCGATTAATCAAAATTCCACCTGACAAAGTAAATTATCCTTAGGCGTTGTAATTAACACTGATTTGTCTCTGTGTCACGTTAAATTACCGTAATAAATTATTAATCGCTAAGAATAATAGCACAAGAGAAACTCAAAGGTCGATTTCATCGCCGTCTCTCTGCAAGTAGCATGTTTTATTATTGACCCGAAAAGAATGACGGTCGATCTGCATTTCGAGGACAATTTCAGAGCAGCAGCCGCAGCATCAGCCTGGACCGGGCACTGATCTCAGGGAGGCAGTTGGGGCGTGGCGCTTGGGAGATGTCGGCCCCATGATTGGTCCAGACCATCTAAACATTCTACTGGCGTAGAAATCGGTGCGCGAGTGCACGCGCAAGGTAATTACGTATTACCAAGTAATTTGCACGTTGGTTGGTCAGACTCAATTCGGAAGGTGGAGATTCGCATTGAATAATAAAACCAGCTACCACCCTCCCCTTACCACCCACCCACCCCGCATTAATAACATTGACCACACGTAATCCATAATCACTACCGACGCGTGCAACAGCAAAAAATATTTAATTCTCGCATCGAATCGATTCGATTTTCAGAATTGCACAAGAATTCGCAAGGATCCGACCTGCGATGACGTCCTTGACGGTGAAAGGATACACATGGATCTTAGTTGAGTTCCAAGGAGTACAGGAGGAGCAGCTAGAATATCGCGCCACCTACTGAGAAATCGAATCTTCGCAGAAACAAACGAGTCGACGACCGGGTTCGTAAGATCGTAAATCCAAGAAACGGATGCTGTAGAACAAGATCGGTACGATCTGTTAAATGATACAAACATACTATATACATAATATATAGCTATAGTCGCGTTATAAATCACTGAAGATCGATATACATAAATAAGAATTTCATCATCCGATATCGATCATCTGGAACGAGTGTCTAAATCTAGAGGTTAAATATCTATATATATATATATATATATATATATATATATATATATATACAGTGTATACGTATATACATGCCTTTACTACAGTCTACCTTATCCTTCCATGTAACCGTTTACGACTCGTGGAAAACGTTCACGCGTTCTACGTAAGTCACCGTCGATTCCAGCAAATCATGAAAATTCATAGGGAACGTTTCTCGGGAGCAAGTTACTCGGTTAGCCTGTTCGTAGTTTCTGTTACTGTTACTATGGTAGCTTCGACGTAGCTTTTCCTCGAACCGACTTGTTCGATTGGACAGGCGGAGACCTACTGCACGGCATTCGAATCGATAACACTAACACGAAAGAGGTTTGAAACTGGGCTAATCAGTATTACAGTATATTCTCATTAGCACGGTATACAATACGGACTGATATTACACCACTTATATCATACGTAACAGATTTATACATACATATATATGATAGCTAATGACGATCGATGACGCATTATGCATAAAATAACAATGGACAATTAAACCGTAATTTGCGTAAAAACGTAACCAGAATCAGTGGGGAATTCCCGGAGTAAATAAATACGCAAGTAATTGTTAGATGATGCCCCACTCCCTCTACTCTTTGGAACATCCCAGTCTATTTATGCGCCATTGCATGTCTGTATACTGTAGGTCTTGATGAAGAAAAATAATAATCACAATCTGCCTGCGTAGGTAAAAAATAAGTGAGGAGAGAGACCGGAGCTTAACATATGTACCTGTTTTAAAGAGTGCGGATGCTGTGGAGATGATACTGACGAAAGAGGATTTGTATCTATTAATAACACGATGGCAGCCAGCAAGTGAGTCCGAGACGTGGACACGTGTCGGTTGTCGAGGATCTCGTAGCTGTCGAGAGAAGAGTTCAGTAAACACTCAGCATCCTTATGAACTGTATGGGTATTGGAGATGAAAAAAAAAAGGAAAATTTGTGAGATGACGTAGGACGGTGTTATCGGGAAACAATTAGTATCACTGGGTAATTGGTGGTAATTTGGTACAGTGGATGTTTTATGTGTCTTATATGTGTTGAAAAAATATATATATATAGGTATAGCTGCTGTATGCTTTTTTAGAAGCTGATCGTTTAGGAAGTGGATGACTGGCGTCTTTCAACCCTCGTACGAAGTTTTTGCCCCCTTTGGTATCTCTCACCCTCAAATCGGCCTCGTGTTACATAATTGAGTTATAGTCTAATGATTCCATGAATCTAAGATGCACCTCTCTTCCTCGAACGATCTATTATATTGTGTCTGCTGTCTATTGGTACGGCCCTGGCTGTTCGTTCTACATGCATATTATAATGTAATAAAACCCTTGTTAGGTCCCATGGTGTATCGATGCCACGGATTAAAATCTTATGCTTTACGGATTTTTCCGGTCCACGTTGGATTATTCGTTTTGGTTGGATACACAACATATAGCCAACGTCCCACACACTTGACTTTTATAGATCTTGAAGAAAAGGTCCTTCTGGCCAGTTCTTGGACTTGCCAGAGATAAATTTACGTTTGGAGAATGTCATGGACATTCTGAAATATGTCATATTTTGGAATTTTTGCATCTGTAAAAAAAATATCTTTAGCCCTAAAGCCAGATAAGGGTTTCGATGTACCTTTACGAGTACAGTAAATTTTTTACGTAAACAGACTATGCTCGAGATAGAATACGTGAACTACTAAAATTCTATGAGTAGCTTATAATTATTAGCAATTTCGAAAAATTTGGAAAATATCCTCAGGCTACTAATCTCAACAATATACCATTATATTTTCGAGAAATATATCCAAAAATATTTAATGACCCAACCTAAAAGTGTTATTTACTATGCACTTGAATAATCATCGAGTATATTTTATTGCGGAAATAAAATGAGACGTCAATTTTAAGATAAAATGTTTGCAATGATAAAAACATATCTTCGTCATAAACACTGACGAATGTTTTTGGTACGGTTAGTAATGACCTGATCGTTACGCAGTATTACGCAATATCTTAGCTTAATTCTAACATCATACAGGTACACCTTACAGGTACTCACACATGGGACCTACGCATTCACAATCCTATACCAAATCTGCCCTCCCATCCAACAAACAAAATCCCAGTTACGAAACACAACCATATACCGTGTGTACTCACCTTTATTTTACATCGCAGTGATCCACGTGCCTTTTACCCCCCACGAACCATTATCGTAGAAACGGTGTGTATGCACCATAAACCATACGAAAATATCCTAGATTTAAAGCCCATAAATATCTCCTATCGTCGCTTAACAAAAGCTGTATAGTTAAACCGCAGGCTGAGCTATGCTAATGAATAGCATCTGTCTATGTATAGGACGTTTCAAAATTCCTTGAGCGTCTCGACCCTACAGCTATGTACGATAAAGAATAGTTGACTCGTCGAGAAATTCGGTATAAAAAAAATATGCATCGCCAATTGTAATACGAGTTTGATAAATCATCCAGTACCCCTCCGCCCCTCAATTATATCAAATCCCATAAGAAATTATATCCTCGTGAAATTCACTATACAGCAAAACCATATCAGCTATATAAATGATGTGTGATTATGAATACATTCGTATTACCACCCGACACATGTAACTTTCACGTGCAATTGTATAGCGGGTATGTCAAGAATATATACGGACACACTATATACTCACACCCACTAAGTCTCGTTCACATGAAAATAAACGTCGTCTCGAGAGCGCACGCGCCCCACCACACGGAATCTACATAACCGCGCTATACGCGCTATACCTAGGCGCCGCGATATCCACGCATTCCGTGTCTACTTCGTTTCACGAACGAAGCCGCGTCCGCGAGGTGCAGGTTGGTCTGTTAAAATTTCTGGGAAATCGTTAACGAGATAAAGAGAGAAAAGTCATATATGTATACAGATTGAGAGAAGGGACGTAAAAACGGGTTAGAGGAAAATTTGCAAAAATTTGTCACTTGGCAAAATTTTCATATTATTCCCGGAAAGTGATCGTCTGTCTTCGGGAGCGAATCAGCTTGATTTTTTGAGAATCGGTTACGAGTATCGGTAGTACCGTTAATTTGTCCTTGAATTCTTTTCAAGCCACGGGCTACGTATTGCTTCTGGTACTTTGGACATTTTTATCCACGTGGGACTGGAGACGGTGATTTCATCTTGAGAGAGTAAGATATTTATTTATTTGTTTACATCCTTCTTGGTACATCTGTCACTGTGGTTTTGCATGGCTTTTACGAGGATTTAATTAGAAATTATAAGATAGCTTGTAGATTCAATCGATTTCAGAATTTTTGTACGATGACGGTTTTTGGGTCTGATTAGTATTTTTGAAGTGAATCACACTGTATTCAGATTTAATACAAATTTTGATAAATTGGACGTATGAAAATAATCATCGAAAAAATTTACAACCAACAATTGGCACTGTCAGTTATGATTAACATGTATTATAAATAATGAAATGGAACAGCATAGAAACGCTATAGGTTAGCGAATGGAATAGTTTGGTGGGCAAGATTGCGTCATTGAAAGCGGAACAAGGCTTTAAGGTTACGTTCGCAATTGGTACTCTATGAAATACGTTTCACTATGCCAATAATAAATATCAAAATAATACTACGAGCTTCGATTTAATATGACGTGTTATTAATAATTGAAATGAAAAAAGATGTTTTTGTTATCTACTTGATTGTATAAGAAGAAGAAAAAAAAACAAAGCATATAATAGTCGGGTAGAAACATCAGTTCCACTTTGAGGGGCCATCTCTTTACAAATCCAGCCGTAAATAAGTCCCTTCAAAGTGGAACTGATCTTGCGGCTTGACTATATATTCTTATTATGCCTTATAGAAATAATAAAGACCCATTCACTCTATGCTAATTCGAATTCGCGTTGTTACTATGTTTGGTTCAGCACGGGGACCAATCGTCGTTACGTAACAGACGAGACACTGAGGGTCACCCGTTAGACCGGTTGCTTAAATTATCTCGTGTAAACGGAAACCTTATGCACTGATAACAAGTATACAAATTTCTAGACACTGAAAGAATGACTGATTGATCATTGATAAAGGTTCAAAGAGCAACGTGGAGTCTCTGAAGTAGCACTGAGCATGAAAAGCATGGTGCTCTTTGGTTTTTATATTCAAAATCCCCAGGTTAGAGGCTCAGGTGTGAATTTTCGCGTAATAGGACTTTGGTTGGGATTGTTCAGGAGGAGTCGGAAACACTTTGATTATTGGGGACGAATAAAGGTTGTTGATTCTGGGGACGTTTCCATAGCTATAGTCTTACAATTAGTTTGGCAATGCTTGCTGTGCCATAACAGTCGAAAATCTTAAAGGTAATGACAAGTATTTAAAGTCCTTTTTTTCAAATCAAAAAGAAAATACTCATCGGCTCAGAAAGAAGGCCTACTTCTGTTTCTTTAATGTTTTACCAGCCCACGTGACACTTACGTGTTAATTACTCTGTTTGCAGCGGATATAGTCGCAAGTAAGTCTGCTGCTGTTGATTTATTCGTATGCAAAAGGTAATGCGTTGTTCACAGTAGATAGTAAGAATTTCGTAGGATTTCTGTATGCTGAAATCAAAAAAATTTTAAAAGGTCTCTATTGATTACGCTTGTGTGACATTGATAGATGCATTCTGTGCAACAGTGCATTGATCTTGATATCAAGTATGAAATTAAAAAATTTTTAATGATTATTGCATTTTTTATCTCGAATGATCCGGAATGTCGCTGCTTGTGCGTTTGCTGCATTAATGCTGGTTTAAGTGATGTCAAGTGAACTCTGCATGGTTGTAATGAGTTCAGTATGGAATAAGCAGAGTGACCTAGATTCATAGGAACGATAGGCTGCTGACGAGGAAAATTCTTGGGGAATAATTTTTTTTTATATTCGCACATTTCCATGAATTAAATTTGAGAACACATGTAAGCGTGCTATTCGTTTTGGAATAAAATATATGGATGTATGCGATTGTTCATATGTGGGGGGTTTAAGCGAATCAATTTTTTGAGTATTTTTGTTTTCTAAAACAAACAATATTTCTTGGTATCGTCGAGATTTTCTTTATTCAGAATTGTTGCTATTTGAAAGAAATGTTTTTTAAATTTTTTCCTCGAAATTCACCACTTTCGTAATACTACATTACCGGGTGTAAAAATAGGGTCTATCGATCGAACGTTCAAGGATATAAGGGATAGAGGCAATCTGTACGCTTTGTCGAATCGGATAATTAGCGAGAGCCCTTACAACTTATACAGGGTGTCCCACAAGACATTCCGGTACGATTTTTATTTTGTACAAATCGTACCTAATTGTAATCATAAAAAAATGTTTTGAAACTTCAACTAAAATTTAGTAATCTAATTTGCAAAATTAGTAAATTAATAAATTCGTAAATGTCCGACGAAAATTAATTTCCTTTAGTGTTATATCCTGCGCCTTATATGTTTCAATAACGAAATAACCAATGGCTTTGTATAAAGGGCGGGAAATTAAAAAGAAAAGCTCATCCGGGAAGATTCATCAGTTTGATTCACGTGCCAAAAAGCTTTCTTGAAATTTCCATCACTTTGCTCCCCGCCCCCATAACCCAGACGCCAACACACAATACGTACAATGACAAGACTTGGCACGGAATTTGCACGGCGTTCTCCGCAAGAAACGAATCGATAAACGTGAGCGTCAGTCCGATGTAAACTCTCGTGCGGTCAGTCGATTCTTGACGTTCCTCCAACGAGAATCAACACTCTTGATTTTTGCTCGTCAACGTAACCTCTCGGGACAGTTTTCGATCTAATAAAAATCTAAGGAAAGTCGAAAAAAGGATTTTTGCCAGTTGGGTAAGTTTGATGTTGACCTTAATACCTTCTAATTGGAGCATTAATTTCTTCTGTGATACACTTATGACTAATTGCGAATTACGTCCTATCGCGTTGCGAACATTTTTCCGTTATCGGTCAACAATGTAAAATGCACTACGATTGTAATATTCGAAACGTGCTGCTTGCGATAATAAATCGTGACACACTGACACACATTTGCCGGGCACGTGCTGGTGGGAATCGAGTGGTTATCTTGTTTTCTTTTTTTACTTTCCATTCATTTTTTTCTTATTCTCTCCGTCGATGTGGCAGTTTCGACAGATCGGTAAAGAAGTTTACTATAAAGGAGAGTGCGAGAGGAACATACATGGCGTTTGTTATTTATGCTAATGCGTGTCCGCGGCCCTCGGGGACTTGCGTCACTATTTCTGTGTAGGAGTACAAACGAGTGTATCGCTCGTTCTACAGATGTCTCTATTGAGGCGATTAGCGGATAGTCTGACTGGTGAATTTTAAAGATCCACAAAGCAGTGGATCTGTCTGTACGACGAGATGGAAGAATCTGTAGATTTTTAAAGCGATAGAAAAAAAAAGGTATTCACAGTTAAATTCAGCTTTTCAATTGTAAATTTTCAATTAAATTTCTAAGCCCCAAGTTTTCGAAAGAGTCAACTTTTGAAAACTCTACCAATTATAATTAAATGACGTATTGATAACGTAGACATTACCAACCACGATCAAGTTCATTTTTCTTAATCTACAATTTTTTAAACCAGATCAGACAGATAAAAAACTTACGCTCGTTACATCACGGAGTTCACACGAAAAATTTACACTTCTAACAGGTGTAACTGCTGAACCGACCGGTTGAGTCGGTCGCGCCAGAGTTCAAAGTTCAGTTTAACATCGACCCGTGAAAACGAGGCTTTAAGAATTTTCCGCAGTTCACAGGTTATCTAGCTGTAGGTTAGACCGGTAGTTAGACTTTCTTTTTCGAAGGGTTTAAATATAAATATTTTATTTTTATTCCACTACCGAATTTCAGTTTCCGGCATAAAATTGTCTTTGCGTCTATGGACTCTTATCTTTTTCCTTTCGGGAGCCTCTTTCTTGCGCCTGTATCTCGTCTGGCTCCAGCATTTCTCGCGAGTCTGTTGAACTCTGGAATGAGAAAGTCAAATATTTGGCGAATGACTCTATTGCAATCCTACGAATTATGCAACCTGACCGTGTATGCGAATTCTCGCTTACAACAGTTAAGATCCGTGTTTCTTACGTTTTTATGTAAAATCGACAGAAAAGTCGAGTTTACTAAATAAATTATTTTAACGAGTAAATCGACTCGTTCGTTAGAATACGAAATTTTCCGTGGTAATTATCCGTCAGTGACAATATGGTAAAATGTAATTAATCGATGACCTTGAACGAAGAAAATGATGCAGGTAATGACAGCCTGGCTTGCTGTCATTACTTAATCAAATTGCTGATGACTTCACTTGGCATATCTATACCTTCGTGGAACGATTCGTTCTCCAACTGGTACCCAATGGCTTTGCTGTTTACATCTAATATATACAATAATCATTTAAATTCTTGATTAAAGCACCAATCATTTGGATCCGATAAATTATACAACAAATGGTCTTAGAATAAGACAGAAAAATTATTTACTTAAAAATCATGTCGAAACTGTCATTTCCACTGTCGCAATTTCGATACGTCTAATGATACCCACTGCATTCTTGACGATCATTATCGTAGCATTAGCCAGAGCGTATAATGACCGACAGAAGCATTCTCTCCTCCAGTAGATAAGGAAAAGGGGAGGAAGATGAGAAAAAAATACAAACTAGGGAAAGAAAATGGAAAATCGATATACGAGAATCATAGTCGTTTCAACGTGGCACGAAATTCAATAGTCTGAATCCGTCGATTCCGATGAATCACTGAAAAAGCTAATCTTACGTCGTGACTCATGCAAGCAAATGTGTAAATCATTGATTGGATTTTAGCAATTCGAGCTCAGAATCTGACACAAGTCATATGGCTCAAAACGGAGTCTCTTTTTATGTTTATATTTGAAATTCGCGCGCTTCTGTGTATCCAACGAAATATTAGTTGAGACTTTGTCCGGCGTCTCAGGTGAGAGTGACTGAAATACCAGGGAAACATAAAATAGCATAGCGCCCCCACGCTAATGTTACGAACTGACTGCCGTTCACGGTCAGCGGGCCAAGGTCGTTTCTTTGCCAGTGAAGTCTCACATGTGGAGAGTCGAACACGCATGACTCTCACGCATTCGATCACTCGCACGCACTATCGCTTCGTACTCTCACGTGTGATCGCATATAAGGCGTGGACTTATGCACGCGTATGACGGACTTGAGTCTAACTCACATGTCATTGACCATGGGTAAAGATTGAAATTTTTGTTGAATTTGATAAAATTTGAAAAAAATGTCTTTTTTAATATCGCAATTTTTAATGGGTCGAAATTGAGCAATGTCCGGCGATTTTGAAACGGCCTTGTTAGAAAAAATGAAATTGAAGTTTAGAAATTTTGATCATCATGGTTGGATTATTAATTGAAGACTGTCCACGCGACAGCCTCGGGCTAATGACAACGTATTATCCTACCTAATTAGTGTGACTTGCTAATTGCATGTATTATGCTCGTTGCCACGGGGCTGATTAAATATTTTCGTAGAGCAGTGATTTTATAATTTTTTTAATAATTTTTTTTAGGGGGGTTGATTTTGGGTATTTACACAATTTTTCCTGAGGCCAACTTAAATACTGTGGATAGGTTAGTGCGTGGGTGTTAAATTTATTTAAATGTGTGATTTAAATACCGATCCCAAATGCCAAATGCCGATCGTCGAAATTTTTGGACAGACGTATTTTTCCGTATTTTTGGTAATTCTAAGAAATTTTGAATACGAGACTGCGAGGTTCCTTTGTCCAATTGCTTTTGATTCTTATCACTGTCTAATGTACATAGTTTCATATGATTTGTTATTCGTTCCAAATTCCTTCAGCCGTTCCCGACGAGCGACCCTCCGTACGAGGTCGGATGACTCGCGATTATTCTTGATTTTCCAGCATCGCACGGAATGATCCAATTACCTGGTTCTTTGAATTATTCATCTCGAGTACATAGTATCTTACAATAATGGCCGATTAAGATGCGATGGAAATATTGCAATCCGTAATGACACATCGACTATGTGGATTCTTCAAAACTTCCTTGTAGTTTCATTGAAACTTGCTATATTTTCTTGGAAATTATTTTACAGAGTGCAAACAATAAGAATTCGTAATCAGGACGTAATTATAATGAAATTTAATTACCTATGCATACATAAATCTTTAACTCAATCCGCCAAGTTAATTAGATTAATATTTGGATTGTGCAGCTAGTACCCATACTTTTTTAATAGACTACCCGGTATAAGGCGTGACGTTACCTTCCCGTGGCCCAGGCGCAAAAGGAAGGCCAATGTTACCTACCAGTGCGAAAGTTCCCAGACTGCCCGATGGTGACGCTTTCTAAGGTGATGTTTGCATCAGCAGAATTTCCACTTAGGAAAACTGACCGCGGATGGAAACTATGCGTGTACTTTAGTCAAGGATCATTGTAGAAGTTAACCGACTTAAATCACTGAATGACTTACTGACTATCCGCTGATGATCATACTCAAGGATCAAAATCTTTCCTGCCGGATTCCCATGTTTCTTCTCATCGCCGGTTCTGCCGGTATTTAACGACTCACCGGGTTCCTTGTCAACAATCTCCTTTATTTGCTGCTCGCGCTACAGTCGCGGTGAGCTACGTGCAATTATTTCAATTAAAATGAAAGTGAAAATGAAAAATGGAGTTTACGGAGTCAACCATATTTTTTATCGACAAAGTCGGAGGTTGAATTTGAAAGATTTTTTTTTATTGAAATTATATTTTTTTTTACGTATAACTTTGTCGGAAAGAACTTTTTTTTATTGATCTACGACGTTAATGGTAAAATCGCAAATGATACTTTATGGATATGTTATTGGTGTCTATCCATGTGATTCATTATTGACCCTATTCAAGTGCACTTTCACTCGTTGCGCACTATCTCCGACGTCGTTTTCTCACGTAAAAATTCAAATGCGCAATACAAGACGGATCTCCTGATGACGTCCGTACGATTTTCCCTCCCGTGAAAACAAGGAAAAACAAATAAAATAATAATAACAAGCGGCTTACGAGATGCAAGAAAAAAGGTAGCAACGCGTCAAAAATCAGTCAAGCGATATCTTTATACTCGAAGTGTAATTAATCACGCATATCAATTTAGACACGCGGATCTGATCGAATTCACACGTAAATATGCTATCGCCAATCAATCGGTGATAAGGGTCTAATTCAAACTGGGCACGGATATCCGGAAGTGTCCCGAAAAAAAAATTGTAACGATCAATCACAAGCACGTCGATGCTAACGATAATAGATCGCTAGAATTAGATAACAGATAGTTCGTCAATATCGATCTATAGATCCAAAGATCGTCTGCTAGTCAGAAAACAAGTCCCATAACAGTTTCGTTCCTGTTTCTACAATCCAGGATCAATCGGATAAAAAAAAAACAGTGATCGTGCGCATGCGCAGAAGATCCTACCAATGATACAGCTTGATCGATCCTTCTCTCGTATGACTCGGACAAGGTAACGGCCACTCCATTGGAATTACCGACGTGTCTCGTTGTGCAACTTTGACGTCACTAGGTCGTTACACTTGCGCGACCGGCTGATTCATACCTTCGCGCGCTTTGTATTCCGCGCGAACGCGCCCACTCGCCAACAGATGGATACGGGAAAGAACCGCTGAGAGTTTTGCTGCTTTAATTATTTCTTGCCGATTATCCTGTTATCGCGAAACAATCGTATTAAAAATCTGCATTTTTACCATTGTTCAATCGTCCCGTAGACGAATTTCTTATACACGGTGTAAAAACTGTGATAGATCGATCGCACGACTCGTTAGAAATTCTCAGGTGCTGGATCCGCGATGAATGTAGGTCAAAGTAAGTCGTAAAGCTGATCGACCGGAAAACTGTATAACGTGCGCATATATATATATACACACATTCATATATTGATTGATTAAGCGTAAATCTAGTTGATTATTAATTAGTACCACACGCAAGTCTTATTTGCGTATTTTTACAAAATTCATCCGTTCTCGAAATTCTGTCTTAATCTTACGAGTTTTTGATTATTTATGTGCCAGGTGAAGCGGGTAACGAATGTTTACATACGTTATTGAATAAATCCATGGATATGAAGTTACGATTGAAATTGTTACATATATTTATAGCCTACGTGATTGCAGTCAGGAATTAGATACGTGACAAGGTCGGGGATTTACCGCGTGTATATTTTAAATAGTCTGGAGTCAGTGTTACAAGACGTACTGAAATACTAGGTGTGTCTGGAAGGATCCTCGTTGATGGATCCCGTACATTTCTATCCGGGACGAGCGTGAAAGTGAATCTCAATACTAAATTCGTTATTCACTGTAAAATTTGCTGTATATATATATACGCACTTACACAGGTGCAAAGCGCAAAGTTTAAATCCGGTACGAAGAAAAATAACGGAAGGAGCTACTTGAAACTTTTTTCAGTATTTTTTTTCTTTTCTCTTAAAGAGACGTAACAGGTCCGTACCTGCCAAGACGTGCGTGCACGCAAACAAGGAACCAAACCCGGTACCCAAAAGTGGGTCAATCAAATACCTCAGTGAGAGTGTCCCCGTGACAGTAGGTCGATGGTGCAAGAGCACGTTCGTTTCTGAAATCAGTTGCTCGCAAAATCTATAACCGATTAATTTTTTACTTTATCTCTATTTTGCGTTATATTCACAATATAGGAAATTATTTTAACCATACGAGATCTCAGGTTTGAATACGCGATTAGTTGGGCAGGTAATATTAATAGCGTAAGAACCAGGAAATTTGTACGAGGAAAAATGAAGTTACGATATTTTAAATAAAGTTTCCATTCGCGAGAGGAAGTTCCTGATGTAATCGAAGACTATTTTTCGGCACTGCAGTCATTTTTTGAGCTAATGTCAAAATCTCACTCACGGCACCTGTAACGATATGGATAAGGAAAATGGTCGAGGGGAATATTGAATTGAAATGACCGTAAAGCAACTATACATTTACACACTAAAAACCCTAATTGCCTCTTCGAGCTGACTTAAGATTTTCATAGAAACTGAAGATCTGTCCAATACGTTCGGTCTGAGTTGGCTGAGATTCAAACGGAGACCAGAGCTCCCATAGTGTGACTGGGCACTGTGGAAATATTTTGACAGTGGCTGAAAATCTACTGCCGGTCGTCTTCGAGTAACAGTGACATTTAGTACTGGCTGCTCTGACAACATATTCCCATGGACTTGTTGCGTCATATGACATCACACTTGCTCGTTCCAAACCGACCGAATAGGATTTTTGTATCGTATGTTCCATTAATAATTCTACCCTTGAAATATTTTTCCCGTACTGTATTCGTACGCTTTTCTCTCTGTTTCCTTATTCGCAACGAATTTCCGGTTATCCGTTTTGCATTACGTGAATTATGTGCATACAGCGTTACGAAGGGGTCACTTGAAGCTGGTCGTTCCAGTTTCCAGTTTTTGGTGTTACTTCAGTAAAAACAACTTGCCGGTACGGACGATGTCGATAGGCGTAAACATTATGGTCGTTAGTCGAGTCATGCTTACGAGTCGAAAATCAATATTTTTTTTATAGTCATCCTTATCGGGTGAGACAATAGGCGTGATAAATTTCTTTTTTTAAACTCTTATCGGTGTCTGTATAATTTTTACAAGCACGTGGGAATTCACCAAAGTTTCTTCGAACCGTCCAGCGTCGCTCGTAGTCCGCGCTTAGTTTTGCTATTGCGTAAAGATAACGACGCCGGTATGCAAATTCGCAGCGTCCCAATGGCGTATTCGAGAGCAATAAGTAATCCGGTGATCGTGGCGCGCGTCACTGACCGGTTTAAAATTAGACTCCTGTATGGACAGGGGTCAGTGTGACAAAGTGGTCGTGTGTTTTGACTAAAAAATGGCGAGAAAAGATTCTCGTTAGAAATTTCAATAAAAAGAAAACATAAGGAGCTTACAATGCGTATACGCAGTATTTGACACGTGTGAATGAGTCACGGGGGGGAAGACACGTTTTCTTGTGTCGTTTAAAAAATCGAAGAGCGTTGCACCTGCCTGACAATGGGCACGTGCATTTCGTGAATCTTGGGAAATACGTCGATTTAAACACTATTAAAACACAGTTTGGGAAAAACGCTCGATTTTATTTAACGCCAAGAGGAGGTCATAGGCGACAATCGGTCTGAGTGTCACGAAATTTATGGGGTCGATTACCAGTCAATATATATATATATACAATACACAATAATATTGGTATATACATATATACATAGCTGCCGGGTAATTCCTGTCATGTCGATTGAGTTAAAAGGTAATAACGACGTGGAGAGTTAATTGATTCCAAAACTGATTGTTAATGAGCACTCTTGTTATGTCAAGAGACATAAACGATAAGGTCACCTGTGTTTTGATAATTGAACAAATAAAAAATATTCCGTAGCCACCATAATGTCTGGTACGACGCATCAGCGTCGGGACGTCCAGAGTCATTTTCCTCGGGTCTGTTGCACCTTGTAAGAAACCGGAATCTAAGGTGACTTTCTTTGAAATCTATTGGCCGTAGTGTCCTAGCTGATCTTGCGTTACGCACGAGAGAAAACGTTTACGTAATTCGATCGCATTCCGATCAGCGATCTAGAAGCAGGGTAATCTTGATGAAATCAGTGAATCAATGAAATTGGCCAATTTGAGGAAATTCCAGGAGAAAAAAAATTCAATGACGAACCAATGAACTTTCTTTCTGACTGGTTAAGAAAATTTTCATAAAACTTTAGACTCGGCTCCCATTCGCAAACGGTACCAGCCTTTGCGCAAGTAACTGAAAAGCGGAGACTGCGTGACTAAACATCCGTGAGGTCCACCCGATCTGAGTCTTCGAGTGCGACCAATGATTCAGAGCATTCCAACGACCGTTGTCTAAACTGTAATCGATGACGTCCACCGAACGTCTTGATAATGCCATTGAAAGGACGGAAACTTGGCGCCAGGAGACTAAATACCCACGTGCTTCGTCTTCGTAACCACAGACCTGCCCACGCGATCTTATATGGACGATCGCGCTCAACGATGAATTCCGACGCGGAAGTGTTAATGAAATTACTCTGACAAAATCCTATTCGCGAAATCATCGTATCCCTTAGCAGTAAACTCGCGTCCTCAGAAATGACCACGACCGTGACTGGAATGAGGTTAAACGCCTCTCGACACTGATTTCGTAAGACGTGTACCAGACATTGCTCCAAGATGAATGGACCATTCTCGGAAACGGTTTCGTGATTCAGAAACAATTTAAAGATCGTCTCATTCGGTAATACCAAAAAGCCATACTTCTGACCGATCAGGCTAACAATTGCCTATCGGCCAAAACGCGGCTCCGTACAGACGCCGCAGTAACTTTTCCGCAAAGAGGAGCGGCCGCGTGACGTTTGTCACTCCTGTACGTCTGTTTATCTTTTACGTACGTCGATACTCTTTTTCCTCTCAGATAACACACGTACTGGCAGACGCTGGAGTGATAGCCTGTGCACACTCCAAGAATCGATTATCAAAATCGATATACGATGAAAAAAAAAATTTTTTTTGGTATCCGGTATTGAAAAAAAAATACTCGACAAAAATCTTCAAGCAGATACTTCAAGTAGTTCAAGCACCAGGACGTGTGTTTCTATGCCGAAGATAGTCTGCGAGGTACTCACGAAAATATCATAAGTACTATACCTACGGATAATAACAATGGTAACTTTCGCGTACGGCTGCCAATGCAATTAGATAGTACACTGTTTCTTATCCACACGTGGTCTAAGCTCATACGAGTTTTCATGTGGGACGATCGAGTGCGTTCAATGAACGACGGCGTAAGGTATGAATGAATGGAGAAAAGAAATAAGGCGTAGGGGGACACGAGGTGTCGGGGTGGGGGGTGGGGGTGTCAATCTCACTGTTGCCAATCTTATCAGGTACAACACAACCGTAGTAATGGGCTGATTAGGCGGGGAATGCATGGCGCGATGCCAGCAGAGAAGAGTCACAGGTGCAACGTGAAGTAAACTGCAATTGGATACCGTGCGATATTTCACTAGGGCTTCGCGTACGGAGAGCTGGAGATCCGCCATTTTAGATTTCGAGATGAATCATCCGTAGGAAATGATCTCTGTGCATACTCGGCACCTTTTGCATATTGTCAATGTGTGCAATGGTCAGAGTCATAGTGCAGCTGGGTAGCGATGCAGATATCGTGCGAGGTGGATGGACCAGCTTTGTGCTGCACTCTCGTTGCACCGGTCGTATATGCATATGCACATATGCACAATCGGATTCCAGGGCGGATGGCATCAACTGCAGAACCATAAGGCGCATCCGCATATTCTCGGTATGCCTTGTCAGGAACGCGTGACCTGTACACAATTTACGAATGCCGCTCGTTCCAGCATCCTAAACAATGCCGATGCACTTGAATTCCTTAGGGTGGGAAGACGCGAGGGAGTGAGCCTGGCAGCAGGTGTCCTTATCAGGATACGAGCCGAGTTACTTGGAAGCTCGTGGGAAATAGCTCCTTTACCCTCCGATACACATGTTATCCTGATGAAGATGAATTCATGACACGAAGTTCGTACGATCCTTTGGGTGCGTTTTTACATTTTATACGACGATACCGATGACTTTGGCTAATCTATACGTATGTCAAGGGCCGTTGTTACGTGGGTAATTGCGATCTTGCGATGACTGTGTAATTCGTATCGGACGCTTCAATCTTCTCTGGGACTTATGCACGGAGGATAAAAATACACAGGGTACGCAATATAAGGTATCCTTGATGTAATCCTTTCGAGATTCCTACGAACGTGACTAATCATGGTAATCCCAAATATTTTCATTTGACGAAGTAGACGCAATTGGCGGAATTTATTTGGTGGAATTTTTGCAAGTTATTCCAGTCATGCGTATTGGTTACCTGGAGATAAGTAGGTGGAGGACAAACACCTTACGAGGCGCTTGGGTATGTCAACGATTTCCTGAAGAGAACTCGTGAGAAGTCGCTCCTTATTTTTACCTTACTTCGTGTCTTCATATATATATATATATATATATATATATTAATATTGTATGACGTATCATAGTCTGTCGTTGATTTGCAATTCATTCATGACTTTCCGCGTGTCCTTCGTAGCCTTGAGACAATTTCCATCAGTAAGGTTAATCGTTTGTGGTTTTTCACACGGTTATTCAGGACTACTGCACCATCTGGAAATATTGTTTTAATAGGGGAATTAATAGGAATCTTATGAACAAGATTATCTTCGGATGGTATAATTGCACTGGATAATATATGCATATATATATATATATATGTATATAGTATATATACACACACACTATTATTGATTATTTAATTTTATACGTCTCATCTAGTGGGGAATACCTTGTCTATTTTTTAATATGAATATAAAAGCGTGCTAATAATAAAACTCATAATGAATAAGCGATCGTGTATGTTTCTCGATTGATAACAAATAAGACGAAGACGCATAGCAACCCGATAATAAGTCTGAGCTGCTGAACGACACCGGGTATGATTCAAGATACACGGTTATTAAGAAACAATACTTGGCATACTTGAAGGATGACTGGTTTTTTTTTGTTTTCATTAAGCGACTATTACCGCGTCCGTAAATTACGTGTAAACGTAACTGCAGCGAAAACCGCAAATACAAAAATTGGGGATATTCCGGTAATCTTATCCTGCTTTGTGCGCGTTTATATTTATCTAATAGAAAACCGCAAGTTTGAATTGAATTACTTTTGCCGGTTTTAATAGCGCAACTATGAGATTTGTCATTCGCCGAATGATTCACATCGTGTCATTCATCATCGCGTAAAAAGCAGTACCGACCATTTTTTGTTCCTTTTACAGCCTTGCGAATTTTTTTTTTTTTTTTCGAGCAAACGAAGGAATGTTTTTTATTTTTGAGAATTTAATGTAAAATTTTGTTTTTCAGGTCACCCGTCAACTTCTTTCGAAGCTTTCGAGTTTTAAGGTAAGATACTTGTATCCAATGCATGCGAGGTTATCGCTTTTATTTATGTACCATTTTTTCATGCGGATTGAATTACGCGGTCCAGGAGCCGTTTGCGAATATCTTGGCAGTTTACAGTCGCAATCCGATATCCTAAATATAGCCAATAAATTCCACGTGGATCGGTATCGATACTTTTTTAGGTTATCGATTGCCATCGGCAGGTCGCGGACTCGATACATAAATAATATCTGATCTAAGAATCGTATGACGTAGCTATCCGTGACGTTGACAATTAATGTGGGCGGATTTCGTCACATCGAATCCCCATAGATCTGACGCCCGCGCGTCGATTCATTCAAGTGTTTCCTGTTGCGAATCATCTTGCTAATTATTTCAGTGCTACCGGATCGTCATATACATATACATACAAAAGCATCGATAACTTCATGTTATGTCGATTGGAAAATTTATCGATTATCGTTCGACACGCAAATTATTTTTTCGAATACTACGTAACGTGTTACGCGGTCGCAATAAAGCCGATAGAAATTATTTTATCAACGTGCTCAGCACGTGAGTCAGTTTACGCCCATAATACGTGAACGTCAAGCGATCGTTTAATAATGTTTTGATCGCAAGTCGCTCGCCTTGGCGATTGTCTGACCGCGATCAAATCGCCAAGTCAGCAATACGAGTTTAGCGTCTCTTTGTAGCTCAACTGGATGCTGAAGTTGTTGATCCTTCGGTAATGTAACCTGTTTCGTAATTTTCATTTAAAAATGATGGCTCGATTTTTTTTTCATACGATTTCATTTAGCTACGACGATTGTCCCATGTCCCAGTCACTTGACGTGGGTGGCGGTGTAATTTTTTGTTTCACTACTTTTTTTTTTCATTTCTTGGAAGAAATTTAAAAAATGAGGATACGAACCAGACGCTTTAAAAATTTTATTCATCGTCTTGCCCTTAGAAACCGCAACGGGTTAACATTTTGTGTCCGCGAGATGAATTCAATCGCAGCAATCAACTGCAATTAATCTCGTCTCGCAGTTGGCTGGAGTCGACGCTTCGTACATCTTATAGATCGCGTAGGTTCGCTCTCGGAATTACTTATTGCTACTTCCATTTGTCTTCCTATATATTTGGACTTTTGCCTCTGGACATTCTGCGCGAGTGGGTGGGCGTCCTTTGCCGAGTGGCTGTTGAATGAGTCTTGTCACGGGTTAAACGGGTATGCGGTGAACCCAGTCGGAAGCAGTGCATTCCATAGTTCTTGACTTCCTCGCGAAATTTCGGAATTACGAGAAGCGGAAGGCGTGACGCGTCATTCGTATCCGGACGAAGGACGACGGCAGACTTCATTTCGTAAGAAGGAAAACCGCGAATTGCGAATTCTTAAAGGAATTGAATAAATTCAAAGTTCACGATTGCACGAGGTGAAATCATTAAAAATGATTTTCTTAAAAATCAAGTTATTCCTGGGATCGTATAGACTATACGTAGACATGTACTAAAATCTATCGAGTGGGCACGAGCAATATTCTCATCTCATTGACGCTCTACCCAAGACGGTTAACTCACGAAGGAATAACGGGAAGATTTCGGAGAAAGTCTACGATACCGTAGTAATGAATTTCTTGGAAATTTTCAAAATTTTATTTTTTTTTGAAATATTTATTCGACCCACCCTTGGTACGAAATAAATTTTTGACTGGTCGATGTAAAATTAAAAAAAAAATTCTATTAAAAAAATCGTCATTGTTACATATTTACACGGTGACCAGCTTGAAACGGGGTGCGGTGCTCGAGATCCGATTTGTAGGTTAAACGTTTCAGACAAACCCATGGCCTTTGGTGACAGAATGGCAATCATTACGCGAGCCAAGCCCTGCAGGATGACCTAATATACATACCGCAACGTCTATAACACTTTCCCTGTAATGCCGGCACGCGCTCCATCACAGGCTAAAAATAATATCAGACACGTACGTAATTAATGCACGGGTGAATCACCGTGAGAAGCGTGTGCGTTAACGCGAGGGCGAGTAGAGATGCTCTCGTAGTGTCTTTTAAGGTACATCTGGCACCGAGACCCGAAACGTCAAGCAGCAGCACTTTAAGCACACGGTCGGAATCGCTACTTGAGACTTAAATAGACGGGGGTTCTCCTGGATCCGGTCAGTGTCATTGATCCGAGTATGTATAAAATCAATGTCCAACAAATTAACGGATTCTTTAAACAAATAAAAATAACGTCCGACTTACGCGACCGTGTGTCTTTTGCGGACCCCCGGATAACTGGAGCATTCACTTTTGCTTCCTGTTCGCGGCACGAGTCGGTAAACTCTGCTATGCGTATATATATATATATATATATAAGTCAATACACTTGTCAAGTGAACGAGACTTTACGATCTCGACGATACAGTCCGTCTATTTATTTTTCTTATAGTCCCTATAGAGGAGATAGTAATAAGGTCGTGCTATACCTGGCTACTAATATGCCGCCATCGCGTAAAATCGTTCAGCAAACAGAATTTCAAAGATTTCAAAGTCCCTACACAGTGCCGTCTCTGCGATTGCTAAGGTGACTGCGAATATGCATCGCTGGTGAATCCCGAGTGAAACTGACAGTGAGATGCTGCGACATCATTGTGATTCGAACGTTTTATGGCTTTGGATTTGTTCGGCAAAGTCAAACGCTTTGGCTTTCGTAGATGTGAGTTAAAATTGTGTCTTTGACTGTTACGTTATATTTGTTATTTTGGACACGTGTTTCGTTCCTTTGACTTATTTCTAAAGGTTCTTAGGTCTAGCCCTTGGACGGTTTCTATTATACGTTAGAGCACCGGCATTACGTACATTGTGTCTGAGTGTCACTTGTGGCATTTATTTTTCAAACTATGACTGTACTCCGGCGTTTGGTGGAATTTTGGAAAAAAAATTTTAAGAATAACAATTTATAATTGCCCCGGGCTATTTACCGTTGTACGTGTATTATTATGTATCGAGTTATTATCCCCCTCTGTTCGGCTCTTTTAGTATTATGTAGACTTTAATTAAAACTGTCGTTAAAGACAGATCAGTAATTTGTAAATCGTTATTAAGGGATGATTAGGCTTTTGTTTTTTAATATTCAATCATTTTTCTTACGGAGGATCGATGGTTGTCGAGATACGTTTCGGCTGGGATTTCCAATTTATCCCTAAAGGCTTTCTTGTTATTTTTTTCTTTATTCCAAGAACCGTCAATAAGTGCAATTTGGACACGAGCTACTCGTTACTAATCGTTTACCTGCTCGAGGAAATATTTAGATTATAGATTTTGTAATCGCGCTGACAACACCTGACCGCGAGCTGTCAGGTGGAACCGATGTGAATCGTTAGGCCCAAATAGTTGCCCTAGGCGAACGCACTGTAGGTGGTTTATTATTTTCTCATTAGCGATTGAGATTTCGAGAGATGGTCTTGCGTGTTACTAATATGTGACCCTGAAAATGTAACAAGGTCGAAGAATCTCGCGAATACGTTCGATGACGTGAAGTGGCGGTGATTTGCAATTTGTTTTTTTTTTCGAATTTTTTGGTCTGATTTTTTTGATGGATTTTCGATACGTTACAAATTTGGAGCGTGTATCGATTTTATGAAATTTACGGCTGATGGTAATGGCATTGAAAAAAATGATCTAGAGATCAATTCGAATGATCGAGGAAAGATCGGAGAATGTACCAACATCGACGTTTCGAGTGGATTCTAGCAATCGTTGCTTTTTCACACGTGTCAGCTGCGTGTCGTCCTTTGTTTTTTTCAAGTGGACGCATTTTATCTGTATTTGTCAAAAAAGTTTATACACGAAATTTTCGAAGGAAACACACCCTTGGATAAATTATACCGTGTGTCATATGAACAACCGACAAGTCCAACAAGTTCTTCGGCGTCCCGAGGACGTACACGAGGACAAAGTCTCGAAAAGATTCTCGTCCATTGGCAGATCAATGTTTTCCCATGTCGAGAGCAACAAATGAAAAGTGACGTAGCACCATAGAGATAATTCGAAAATCGTGGCAACCTCGATGACGCTTCCGGGTAACGAAAAATTTTTATTCTAAAAGTCCCTAAAACAAAAAAAATGTCCAAAAAGTCAGCAAAAACCGCGAAAAGTAACGATCGACGAAAATTTGGTCCTGTCTTAAAAATTTGTATAGGACCTGACGTATCAACGTATATAAAAAAAATGTCCCCATTCGACGTAACGTCGAATTGGAAATCTCAAAGCGTCGAAAATCTTTTTCTACTCTTGAGCCAGTTCCCGTGGGAGCTTTTTTATCAGGGGCAGCACGCTATGAATATTGCCAGCAAATCCTGGGTGGTCCAGGGCGAAAATTTTAAGCAGAAAGATCGGTCTGTCGTCCGCGTGCCTCTCGTGCTGTGGAATGTGGCCGATGTCTCTATCCGCTTCTTGTCTCTACCTCCGGGACCACACATCGATAATTACCCTCGAAAATTGCACCCGCCTTTTCCACTTTGGCTCTGGCATTAAACGGCCTTTTTCTGTTGAAGCCTCCGTGAACGCGATTCGAATCGTTTTGCGAATCGGAATCGCGACCGGTTGGAGTCCACCGTTTTAGCAATGGTCGTATGTACAAGTTACACGTATCTTCCGATACCTCCTGTAATACATACACACATACATACATCGTCAAACAATCAATCCCTGGTCCATTGAACTCCTAAGGATACCTTCGTCCAATAGGAATTGATTAACGTGAAAATATTCAGGATAAGAAAACGCTCAGCGCGAACGTTTCTCACTTGACTTGCAAAAAGTCAAGGTAACTTGGTACGTGAGTGCCGTGGATTGTTTCGTGAAAATCTAACCGACAGTGAATCAACCCGTTGGGAAGACCAGTAGCGCATTCTGAATAAAGATGAGTTTCCTATCGGCTCTACTGTTAAAAGTACTAACGCAGTGCGTGAAAGTCTTAAGGTCGATCGTTGGATTGAAATCGAGTTAACGAAATTCTTTATAGCCGTACAAGATGTACATAGACAGTCGGGCTGCTTTCATCCGATATCAAGGATGCGCTTGATCTCCGAAACAAACGTTGTTTTCTTCTCGGCCGGCAGTATTTGGTATTCGTAACAAGTTCTACTTGGCATATGTTAACCGAATGAGGAAACGCGTCGCGGGACACGTAACTTACCCCGAACGATTCCGACTATTGCTACGTGAAAATCGTCACATTGGCTAAACAGGTTGCCGATTTCGATTGCGACCGCGGTGCTCCGATCCCACGTAATCGCGAATCGCTCCTGTCGCGGGTAAGTGGCTCAATTTTCATTTATCTCAAAAACCTCTCGTATCTCTTGCGTATGTTGCTGGACGTCATTTTGAGTCACTGATTAATTAGCTGTGCCGTACTTTTCTGCTTACTGGACAGTCATCACTTAACCCGCTATGCGGATGGAGGGTAATGGAGGGATATCCATATATGCAAAATATGTACTTACGTAATGGGGGCGTATTGTGGATGAGACATTTATGGTATATCTAGTAGGTTGCAATTTTTTTTATTAAAAATATTTTTTATGCATTTTTTTTTGGATTGTATTTTTTTACGCATTATCAATGATCTTGTAGTCGTATGTTGTTCCTGGTAAGGATGTAGGATAAAAATATGCGAAATTCAGCTTCGATTGCATTCAGGTAAAACAATCGCTATTTGCTTCTCTCAGCACAGCAATTCTCGATAATCGCACGCGCCTAAACGCGCGTACTCTGTACACACATGATAGCTTTACGCGAATTTTGAGCTTGTCTTGATAGCGCGGAGCGAGGGTGTCGCGTAACTCATGACGTATGTATAAACGATATGGAATTTCGCAGTTTCTGGTATAATAGCTGGAATGTTTATCACGCAGAAACAGTGGGTCAGTGAATTGTCCGATAGGTCGGATTTTTCGTTGTAGAAATTGAAGATTCTTTTTTTTTAACGATTCAGATAATTTTTTTTGGCATGTTCAGGAACGTGTCTTAAATCACGTAGAGATTCTCACGTGAGATTAGCGTTTCTCACGGGTTCTAGACTTTTGAGGAATGTGACTTTTTGAAAAAATATACACTTTTACTTGATTTTTTTTTCGTGTGTTAAATAGTTTTTTTTTGCAGCATTGCGAGTATACACTCTATTTAATTTATTTAAATTTGCGATGCAAAGTACCTCGAAGGAAATCCGAGTGAGGTAGGTCAGTCATTGAGCAAGGTCTTGTTTATCTTGTCTTTGATAACACGCGAGGTGTTCGTTTACGGGCATTAGGCTTAACGTAATTTTTTTCGTTGCCATTTTCCGTCAATGCACTTGCGCCAAAGCGGAAACCACGTGATTCGCATCTTTCGACTCGTTCGTTGCGAATGACACAGATCATGAATATATTAAATATTTATCAAGTATTTTCCTTATGATCAAATACTCACGACATTGATCTTCCTTGATAATCAATTCAATATTCAGGAATAAATTATACTATAAATAGTATTTCGCGTATACGACGCTTTATAGATAGACTAGATGTTTATTTCTACCATTTTTTACATGTTATTTACATATTATATACCGTGTTTCAAGTTTTGTTAAACAGCTGTTTGTCGGAGTTCGATGTCCTTTATAATGAATTTCATTTCATTCCTTGACGTAATTTTGACTTCGTTGAAACGCACGTGCTTATTTCAGATATCTGTATTCGCTATTTTGTTTTTCTACAATTTCTGTACTTTTATTAAAAGAAAAAATTAAATTTTCAATATTTATCGTTGTTGATTACGTTGTAAGGATTCGATCGAAAAATCTTAAATTCCAACGAAGAAACCTTGAATTTCATAACTGAAACCCACTACGTCATTGATGAAGTCCGGATTTGGTCGCCCACCTTTGAACAGCCCATAACTGACTCTCGCGCGGTGTGACGTCACGAGAATTCGAAAACCTCCGATCACGATCTTGCAAGTGAAATTAAATTGTTTCGAGATCCGTGCGAGTCTCATCCTAATGAACATTCAATACCGGCAAGGCCTGGTGCAACCGGCGACATAGAAACCTAGAAACCAGATGGAGACATAATTTTTTCTTCCTCAAAGTGACGCAACCGAAGAAATCATAGACGTCGCGTTTAGGGTACACAAACGCAACGATAGCAACGTATTGCAAGTTAACGCGTAATCAGATGTAATAAAATCCTGTTAATACTTAACATACGTTAAACGTGCTAACTCACTCGCGAATCTGCAAGATCATATCAGCTGGGAATCCCGCGGAATCCCGTTACCACATTAAATTCCATAATTAGCCAGAATAAAAATGCAAGTAAAATTCGAAAATGACGATTTGAACGAAGAAGAAATTTTTTTTATTTTAATTTATATATTACATTTTTTTTATTCATATCGAGTTGTCCCTAATTCAAAATCGTCTCTCATTTCCCGGATCCCGTATAAAGTTCTCCCGTACGAATACATAGGTTCCGGTGACTTTTGCGAACACGGTGGTGGTTTCGTTCGTGGAAGTAAAATAGCTGTCGCGCCCCGACGCTATGCGTCAGAGAGGAGTGTGAATTCCATCTTTCGATTCATAAGTCTTACCTATTCCAAGAAGGAATCCGTTTCCGAAAGGAAGCGTGCGTGAGCACGGTTGTAGCCGGCAATGTGAATCCTACCAGTCTGTGCCGCTAGCCTGTCGGAGGCTCGCCGCAGAGTTACGAGATACGACGTTGTCCAAGCCAGTGAAAGGAAACGTCATCGAGCACAGGTGGGAGAAGAAGGGACAATGGTGGGGAAACGTAGTAGGGCGTGGTGGGGATAAAAAGCGCGCGAGGGGAATGATGGTCCAGGCGAAAAGTCCTCCTTACCAATAGGATGAAACAGGCAATTTTTCCGGTTACACGAAGGATACGTTCCTATTGCGACCTTGAAATAATTTTTAATAATTTTTTTTTTAATCACACCGAACCGCACGGGAGTCCGTTAAATTTGTGGGATTACGGTTAAGGACGTCGGGAGGTGATAGGAAATTTTCTTTTCCTTTTCTTCAACGTTCTTCAGACTATTTATCAGTCGTTCAGTTTTTTATTGTCGACTATTTTGCAATCATTGGGATTTTCCCTCCTTGACTTGTTACGCACTGTGGGCAGCTGCGAAATCCTTTTTCTTTTTCCTTTAAAACGTAGGAAACTTGTCTGATGCATCTGGTCAGATCGTACTCCGATAACGCAAGGCTGCATGCGGTTAAGATATATCATGGAAATTCGTGAGTCAATTCGTGATATAACAAGATAGTCTCCCACAATGATTTTGTTAAGTAATATATTTTTGTAGCTTAGGGAAACTAGAGGATTTCCAGGATCTAGAATATCCACGTGACTTTTTGTTTGATATCGGTAGGAAAGTGCCTCGATGTTTCGAGACGTTGATTCAAATATCCGGGTTGGCATTTTTGAGAAGGAAAAGTGTTTTGGCGATTCTACGTAGGATCCGTGACGAAGGTGCGCTTGTACTTCCGGTTGAAATTTTTTTACCGTAACGAATTGATTTGCGCAATAGTCACAAAATTGGAAGCGCATCGATTGCAGGTGACGTCAGGTGCAAGATGCCTGGCAAGTACGTCACAGAATTATTACTCGATTTCGTTGGTCACGAGTGTGAGAAGGATGGAGAATTTTCGTAGCGATGGAAAATCGGATGAAACTTAAAGACTGCGCAATTGCATCTGCCAATGTGCACCTGGAGCGACGGGTATGGACCTGCAAGAATCTTCATGGGTGGCAGATGCGAAAGTGTCCAGGATCTCCAGACAGGACAAATCCTACCGTACGAGGAAAACGTTAGAAATGAAATCTGAAGAAGAACGAAAATTTTGGAGACTGTCACTTCGGAACGTGGAAATATCCTATATGTGATAAGAACCGATTGCATGATGGAAGGTTGGACAGATTAAAAGTACTACAGAGAAAAAGTGCCGATTGGAATGTCCTGGACTGATAATAGGAACAGCTAACGAGACGAAATGAGAAATGGAAGAAACGTCGAAAGGGAACCTGTTATCAGATACTTATCAAGCCACGATAATCTGATCGGTCCAGTGGCTGTCAATTGGACCAGTGAACTCAGCAGTTTAAGCGCACGGTCCAACATACAGAACGTCAAATAAATCAATATAAGAAAAAACATTTTTTTTTAAATCATACTGAAAATTAAAAAACCGGGCCCATAAAAAAATATAAATCTCTATAAACTATTTATTACGGCGTTTTCCAATCTTCTCAAAATCACGGTCCAAAGTGAGTATCACCGTGGCAGAAAACAGACAGGACAATCAGCAGTGAGAAATTGGGCAGGTCGAACAAGCACGGACAGGCATAAGGATCGGTGACGATAAAGGAAGCCAGCAAGGAAGCAGGGGCCTCGTCGTTGTAAAGCCAGTGGCGTCGGGTAGCCATCCAGCCGTGGTCCTCGTACAAGAAGAGTGATAGTGGGGCGAATAGTATAGCGGTGGGGATGGCAGGCGCTCACGGGGAGTTATGAATGAGCCGGTGAAGAGCATCGAGCGGCGTGGAGGGGCAGGGGGGGAGGGGGGAGGGCAGAGGGAAGTAAGGAAGAGATCGGAGCGGCGTGGGGGTAAGGATTGGCCCAAAGCGGGGTGCGGGCCACGTGCTTCGGAGCCTTTACAATCGTATATAGGCACCGACCAGCAGAGCGCCTAGTACCATATTCTCACAGTCACTCCAAGCACATGAGACAGACAGACAGAAGTCCACCTTCCACTTCCATTCCTTCCGCAGGTTCACTCCTACTATAACGAACGCCTGCCTGGTTGCCTGCCAGCCAGCCAAGCCAGCCTGACTGACTGCCTGCCTTCCTTCCTTACTGCTGTACCTACCTACCTACCTCCGTAACTCGGACATAGAGGTGATACTCACCACTTGCTCGACTCAGTCACCTCCTGTCACTCGGTAGGGCACGACGATCTTCCCCGCGACGTCCCAGGATCCACGCAACGTATAGCCGCAGCCACCGTAGGCAGAGGGTTACACGTACGAGGATACCAATAGAGAGGATACCTGCAAGAGCCAAAGATCGAGGGAGAGTCGGAAGCCGAAGACGAGTGTGTGTGTGTGACATATATACATAGAGGGAGAGAGAAGAGAAAAGAAGAGCCTAAAGGAAAGGACCACCCTTAACGGTTGAAGCTGCTGGACCATCTTCCGACGTCGGTGTGCCCCTGAACCCCGATCCCGGACACCCCAAGCCCCACCAGTCTCACCCCCCCGATATTCCCACCTCCACTGGCACCTTCGTGAGAACAGAAATCCCCCCCTACACCCTCGTACTCCCCCTCCCGCCTGTCCCCCCCTTAGCCCCCCTACGACTCTTTTGCCTCCCCCCTCCCCCCGTATAAGAATCAGTGCATCGCGTGTGCCGGGACCAGTGCCAAACGGATTGTGATTCTGTGCAGACAGTTTTTGAGTGCTGCGAAGGAAGTCTCGTGACAAGGAGTACGTCTCCTTGACTTCGAATTCATTCATCGAGATTAGTTGTTTTTTTTTTTTTTTTGAAACGATATATCTATATACGCATATAGATTGCCATACGCGTGTCGCATATATATACGTACACGCTGGAAGTACGCGTAACGCGCAACGACACCACACAACGGCACGAGTCACACGTGAATCGTCGTTACGGTTAGCTTATCGTAAGACGCGCGGTCTCAGTGATAAAAAAGTGTGATGCGATCATGATCCTAAGAGAGATGAAGGATACAGTGATCGCTCGTGATCATCCGACGATGATGGAGGCTATTCTCACCCGCGATCAGAGGACTACGTCTCATAGGGTCCTTGACCGTCGCTCCCAAGGTGGCACGATTTTCTCATCCACCGCGATCATCGCTGACACCGTAATCGGCTCGAAAACCAACAGTAGCAGCAACGGCACGAGCGGCCAGAGTAGTGGCGGGACGATTGGCACTTTTAAAGAAATGCACTGTACAAACATTGTCGCTGTCACTAGGAAACGGAGAACTGCACTTGGGAGAAGAGTAGAATGTGATGATCCGTGCCTGGTGCATTGTAGTTCTAATAAACGGATACGAAGATTTTCCAGCACCACGTGGCTCAGTAAGTTTGTCATGTCATCGATATACGATTGCGATCATCGATGGAAATCGATGGTCTACTTTTCACTCAGGGAAATGCTATTTTAATTCGTTACATCCGAATTGCGTATATATATGTATTAAAGTTTCGTATGCTCGTTTGCCATATCGATTCATTGCAAGCGACTGCAGTTTCTCTTTTACAGACACTATATTATATACGATGACACTTTTAGCCTGGGAAAATTGGTTTCCGTGAAACAGGCGATATTAACGGGACTGACTTTTTTTTTTATATCGTCCTGGCGGGTAGTCGTTAGACTGTAAATTATTTATCGTTAGGGAGAACGATCTTGAATGATTTTCGATTGTCTAGATCACTTTTTTTTTCTTTGCTCAGGGAAATTTACTTGATTAGGGTTTTACAGTGTATATGATTTTTTTTGTTGGGTCACGAATATCCCACTGTCGTTGGTCGATATCTAGAAACGTTATTTGAGAACACTGTGTGCTTTTGATGACTTACGTTGTTCGATTGAAAAGTAGCTTGAATCTTGCCGTCTCTTGATATTTTTTGCTTATTGGCCCAGGGTCACGTTGTATCGGAATATACGAGTGACCTGTTCGCGTGTAAGTGTACCGATTTCCTAGTGGCTACTATGGGACACGTAAGCGAGGTTCATTACCGAGGGTGCGAGTGACGTTTATAAATGCATTATGCAGCCGTTAACGATGGATAATTTCTTCGTGATTGTTGAGCACGCGCCACGGCACTGATTTAAAGTGCCCGACTACCAGTAGAAAGATTTCGCGTCGTTGATATCACAAGCGAGCGACCTTACTGAAATATTGGCAAGTTCGTAGGAGTCGAGTGTGCGAATAAATGCCAAAAAAAAAATGCAAAAAAATAATCTCGAGAAAAATGTAGTTTGCGTAAAAAATCGCACGTGCCATATCGATCCCTTAATTGGTAGCGATATCCCGAAAATTGCATATTACCTATTAGCAGCTCGAGGCGAGACTCTTAATCGGCCAGTAGTCACTCGTAAATCGCTGCCAATTTGAGTTACGACCTGCCAGTGAAATTCCGCATGAAGTTTAAGCGTTTTAGCGATATCCGCCTTCGGGCTGCAACACGACTCCTTTTTTTTTTTATTTACGTCGATCTTACCTATTCCTTCGTATTCGTTTGGTCGGTCTGCTCTCCACGGGCTTTTTCGCGATTAGCTTATTTCGACTCGATTGCCTCTCGGTTGCCGTTTACTAGAAAAAAAAGGTGGATAATCATAGGGAATAATGACGAGCTAAGACTTATCCGGGTATTACGGGTCGTTTCTATTGACGACTTTCCATAATTTATGATTCCTATCCTTTCGCTGTTGTTGCCATCGATTTTTCGCACTTTACTATGAAGAAACTTTCCAAGTGATTCCGATGAGCTGACAGGGACACCTCGAGGGAATTGAGAGTGGATAGAAATCTTTTGTAATAACAATGAGATGCTATGCCAAATACGAGAATAAGTTAGATATATATATATGTAGATAAATATTTATTTAATAATATAAAGACAGTCCCTTAGGAGTTCTCACGGTCCAGGATTTTCGGGCGAGTGGACGCATTAATCATGTTCGTAACGGTCCTCGTTATCGCAGTTTGGTCGTCGAGGCACTCAGAGGTGAACGATTCGCGCCTGCTTTTACGTCTCTGATCCAGTGATTTCTTCGCCTCGACTCAGGGACGAATATTCGTGATATATTGAGGATCTTGGCGTAGAACCAAAAGTCCTGACTGAAATTTAGAAACGTGGGGTTGGTACAGTTAAAGCGCTGGCTCGCGGGGCCACCTGTTGGGCGACGAGCGTGCTACATGCTACAGGTGGCTCATTCAGGATCTCCCGGTTGGCCAGTCAGGCAGCAGCAGCAACAGCAGCAGTAGCAATTCCTATCGTCAGGATAATCTTCGAGAATAGGTATTTACCTGTGAGAGGAGTATCGGACCTGGAGTTCGAAGATAGAGAAACGTACGCAGCAAAGATTAGAATCTATTGGATTCGAATGACATTGGATAAGATACGGTAGAGGTTTTAAGATCGATAAAAAAAAAGTCATACAATTTGATTCAGTTTGAAATTCAATGAAACCCTATCAGCATTATTAGTAACGATAACGGCATATATATACAGCGACACTTGTGAAATCTTAATGTTCTTAAAATCTTAATAACGGCAGAAAAGTCCTGAGACAGAATCCAATACGCGTCCTACAATAAATCGGCGAGCCGTGTGTTGTGTGCGCGACCTACCGCAACGCACGGTGGTCCCGTCCGTATAGCGCTGGGATAGCCGAGGGGGGCATAATGGGGTATAATTGTCGCGAGCAATGCGAGGACAGTGCACCATTACTGCATTTTTCCCGTCTTCTTGCCGGTGCGCGAGATGCGCGTTGCCGGGTCGTGCTGAGCTGACCGGTGCGCGCGTAACTTTTTTCCCTTGCGCCGCGGGTTCTCAGGAATTTCACTGGAACGCCGCCGCCGTCGTCGGTCGTAGCAGCCGAGAGCCCGGGCCTGGTCGTTGAGGTAGGCCCAACGTTACAGATCAGTCCAGGTCAGGTTCCTCGTGGGGGGAGGAGGATAGGGCCCCTGAAGAAAAATGTCAGCCCTGTACACGGGTCCGGTGACAATTGTTATCTTGGACACTTCACCCTTTCCCATATATCGTAACAGTTCACCTTTGTACCAGGTCAAAGGTCACCGTGTATTTTTTTCATTCTGAACTCATCCTTGCGTCCGAACTGTCCGAATGGAGCTTTTCTCATCGTTGACCTTTCGTAGGTGTACGACGATGTGCGTAGGCCGTTCGAGGGTGAGGAGAGGGGTCGAAGGTGATTGTAGGGGAAGATCGGATCAGTTCGCAGGGGCGTCGTGTAATTACGAGAAGTCAGTCATCCTTTGAAAATAATTAGACGCCTTTAGCTACTCTTGGAAGTTATTCTTATACGTTTCTTCTTACGCTTCCTTGCTCGCGTGGATTCTGGAAATCATCAATGGCTCATAATCGTCTTGGGTGTCAAAGGTCATCCTGGCATTAACACGTGTCTTAATACAATCAATTTAATTGAAAATCGTTATTGGTATCTTATCTGTCCTGCTGTAGCTTCCATTGGGCTAGGCCAGGGGTTGGCTCTGGTTCGCTAACTTGAGACCGGTCTCGTGTCCGATCGATGACAATCGATCGACCTGACTTTTGAGGTCGACTGTGCAACTCTCGGTAACGAGCAGATCGGCTGAACAGATGTCCCAGGACGCCCTTATACCTTTATAACAATACGGCCAGGCGGACGACATTCCCTTCTGCGACGTTGGTACCTTGATAAACGTATAGATCATTGGGGTATCATCACGAAGACTTATGCGTCTTTGTTTCCCATTGTTGTTTTCACGGTGAAAGTCATTTTTCATTCGTCGGATCTCTCGTTGTGACGATTCAAGACCTTTAGGATGATTTTTACCTTATTTCGACAGTTTTCGAGATACGCGCGTACGGGATACTCGGGATGCCAGGCGTTGACTTAAAAGTCGCCTAATGTGGCCTTAAGGAGTTTGCGCGGTTGTCGTCGCTGGACCGCTTCCAAGACCTCTCATCAAGGGTCGTAAGAGGAGATATAACGTGCGAAACGGGAACGAAATTCATGGCGATGATAATTCGTCAGAAACCTGGACCAAACTACCCGATGATCATAAGACGGTGGTCATTCAGATTCGTGGTTATCGTGTAATCGTGTACAATTGATTAAACGCTTCTGGGCCTTTTGCTCCACCATACGGAAATCCGTGAATTTCGGTCACTCGATCGCTCCTCGAATTTCATAATTTACTCATACTCTGCATCGCTATGGTGTTTCGATAAAAATTTATAATTTTTTTTGGGGGGTTTACAAAAATTTTCTGAATTACTTGAAGTAATAGAGAAAAATATTTACGTCATATGTTTCATTTATATTTTCAGGGCTAGGCAGCCTTCTAATAACTTTGCTGATTGTGTCGGTGCACGGAGCCCCGACGACGATGACTCTTGAGGATAGACAAGGACGACTGAATTCACCACCCAAATGGGTAAATCCTTGCGGACTGGCAGCCGATGATTTCGACCCCGATCAGGATGTGGTGCAACTTCGGGACGAGCAGTTGCTCACCCAGGTCGTCGTTCAGGCCAAAATGGCGCTTATGCAAGCGCAGCTCTTTCGCGACGATTACGTGAGTACTTACGAATTGCATTAAGCTCATTGAAACCCTAAGTAATTTTATTAGGTTATGAGGAAAATTTTATTAAGTGACTCGAACGGCACGTAGGGTATATCTGTTAGAAAAAGTAATGCAGAAATAAATACGCACTCGTTCAGCCAATCTCGTTGCATTAAGGATTAATTCGTAGGACCAATGATGATAGACATGTTTTGTAAGGCTATCGGGATGGTAAATAAGAAGTCGAAGTCAATGACGACACAGCGGGAAAAACCGTAGCGCCGACGCTCTCTGTTTCTTCCGTGAGGAAACGAGAACAGCGAAAAAGTTTAATAGACGCGAACGTAGACTCAAGCAGAGTCGAACGAAAGTTTAAAGTTTACTTGGCGAAATTTTCGCGAAGAGAATGGCGAGTCAATTAATCGCAAGATACACACGGAGTATAGGAGGAGTAGTAAGCTCATCAATGGGACTATAATTACTGGCGTGGGTGGTAAAGCCGGGAGGGGGTTGGAGAGAGGGGAGGGAGGGAACGAGAGAGGGGGAAGGGAGTCGTTCGAGCGGAAGGCAGTTATGGCTGTACTTCCGGTGAGACGGACATTGATCGTGCGACGAGTCACACCATCCTTCGAAAGAGATCTCGAAAGTTTCGCGTATAAATCGTCTAAGTTATTTTTATATTGTATCACGTCGATCAGACGTAATTAAAATTAAGAAATATTGAGGAAAAGAATTTTACAGTGATTAATTTGAACGCAGACGCGAATTCGTGGTTGACGAAAAATATGTATGATACGTCGATAGAGTTCATGCCATGAAAATCATTCTCGTTCGATCAATGACGATCCAAGACTCTGAGATCGCTACACGAATCATCCATTCAGCTGATCTCTAATCGAATTTCAAGGAATAACGAGAGGAGGAACGTGATTCGTTCAGAAGCAAGACCCGGTATCTGTATCCTTGTGTATGTGTCCGCCGGAAGTAGGAGAACGTTCCTTAGGAGTCCCCACCACCGATCAGGGTAGTAAGGCCGGGTACTCGGACACACGTTCATTAATCAGCTGCAAGGCTCGTGACATACCTACGACTGATAAAGCGTCGAAACGCATCGAGAATCGGTAATACGAAACCGTTTTGATCTACCGCTACTAGGATATAAGACCAAGCGAGCGATCTCGATTCCATTATAATCTTGAGTCTGATTCGAGGAAGCTAAAGTGTCCTCTCGACGGATCTATCGGCAGCCAAGCGACCGGCACATTCAACCTGGTGAAAGATTCTCGAAGTTAAAGACCGGATCCAAGTGGACTTGACCCAACGTCCTGTTCCGGATGTCACTAGTTCGCTGTCCGTTCGCATCCGGACTAGCCATAAATAATTGGAGAACATTTTATCACACAATTAAGGCACTACGTGGTCCCGTCCGTTAATCGTGCAAATGAAACCTCCGAGCAACCTCAGACGCTACTCTCTTTGTACTGTCACTTCGACCAGGCTCATTCTCAAGGTATCCATTTGGATGGAAGCGCATGATTCATCGGTCCTCCGGTATGGCATTCAAGGACCTAGCCGAAACGATCCCTAAGAGACAAAAGGGATAAATCCCGAGGTATCATCCGTATAGGAAACCGCACTGAGATCCTGCGGTTCGACCGCAGACCCGAAACTTTACTCCGTATTTTCAGGCTGATCGGCACACGAGGCGGCGCTCGGCGACTGAGCCAGTTTTATAATTTATGCGCCAACCGAACGTCACGACGCTCATGCTCTTAGCTGCGCGCGCTTTACTTGCTCCATCGTCTCTTCTCTCTCCGGGTCATTAGATTCAAAACACGCGTTAGCCAAGTCGCCGGCACATCGGCACACGTGACGTGTACGCCTCCAGGGGACACCTGTGCGTTTCGGGAGCACGCAGTAACAATGCGCGGCGACGCAATTAAATACTCAGAGCCCACCGATCCCACCGATCCCACCATTCCTATTGCAATAAACTGCAAAGTGGAATCCAGTTCCACGTTGTAGGAAACCAGTAAATCGATCGGGATCGCGATCCTCGGATCAATCCGAAGGGCTCTCCCACACAATCGGTAGTGGGTCCAACGGGTTGCCGAGCTCTCCGACACTAGTTACATCATCGCCCATGCGATACTCGATACCGATGTTTTCTAAGTCAGCGCATAACACCCGATATCCCCTTGGATCGCCGCTCCGGAGACCTATGAGAACCCGCCTTGAAGCAGAGGGAGGCCTCTCCAAGTGGATTGAAGTTTCGTTGGGGACTCGTGGAAGTCGCTGGAGGACACGTATGGGTTGGTGCATACTAGGACAAGGGTAAGAGTCATCGGGGCTCAAGTAGCCGGTGCAGGTGCGGACTGTGATATACCCGAGCTACGGCGACATACTGTCTGGATGGTCCATTGTTACGTCATCCTCGAGGTCATATTATCTTTATCTGTGGGAAGCAGCGGGATGTTATATTAATTCAATCCTTATCTACTCTCTTCCACTGATATCACTCTCTTATCATACTTCAGCGATTCTATCTCGCAAGTCTCCTTACACTCATTTCACTTGCGCGCTTCCGGCTTCCCTTTTGTTCGCGCGATGATGGACGCCAAGTCGTACCGTTGTCAGACCTCTGGTGAAGTTCGTTGTGAGACGAGTATATATATATATATATAAAAGTACGTGGCGACGTCGTCGACTCTAGGCGTGACGAGGCAACTTCAGCACGCGCGTTCACTCGTGATTGTAAACAAAGTGTCGTGGGCTAGGATGATGGAGACGCATAGGCGTCGTTCCCTTCTTCACGGGTACGACGTATAGCTACGTGCAAGAATCGTAAAATATCGGAAGTGGAGGATTCCAATAAATCAGAATCGGAAGCTGCCCCTCCTTCGTAGCCACCTACCACACCGGCACTCCGCCTGCATACTAAAGTGCAGACCGGATACAACGCGCCAGCACATATATATATGACCACTTCAATGTTATTCCTGCTCACTTCGACTTCTTAGATATTATACAATTCGTTAAGTGCTCGCTCACTCTCCGGAATACCTTTGTCGCCTTGGAACTATATCGTCGATCGATATACTACGATAGAGTCTACCGAGCTTGCTCATCGGGCTGATCTGGATAGGGCTAATTGGAGGATTTTTATTTATTTTTTCTTGAAATACGAAATCCGTAAAGGAAGTCTCTTTCCGTTAATTGTATTATGGGCATGGCTGAGCTGGGTTGTACTTTGATGAGAGAACCTTCGATCGCTACCCGGGCCGTTGTACCGAATTTTTATAACTTCTAATAAGCGGTGGCCGAGCTTCGGGAAAAGAAAGAAAGAGAAAAAGACTAATTGATTTTGACGGGTCCCCACCGACTGTGCGTCGGGGACTCCAGCCTACTTCCTGCCGGTTTTCAGTCCAGTTTTACGATTATTTGAGTTTCGGTGTGGCCGAGGAGATTTTTACGAGGCACAGAAAGAAGAGAAAAGGAGAAGAGGAGGGAGGGAGAGAGAGAGAGAGAGAGAGAGAGAGAGAGAGAGAGAGAGAGAGAGAGAAAAGTGAAAGAGAGAAATAGAGAGCTACGATTTGCTCACCGCCAGTGGTTGTTAGCGACAATTTTTCTTAATTCTCGTCTCGTCGCTTGGGTCTCATGCGAAATTGTTCAGGATCGTCGGGTTTGGTGGCGCAATTTCATTTTTTTGAAAAAAAAAACTCGAAATTGTCTTACCACATCAAATCTTTCATTTCTTCCATATTCTTCATTGTCTCCAGTTTATATCCACGTGTATCGATAAATGCGAGTTTACATCCTGCTACCAGATGAGAGCCTTCAGCAGCGTCGAACCAGCCATAAAACGTAGGAGGCCATAGGAGTAAGGACTCCTTTCGGTACACCAAAGTACGGACCGCTAATGTATTTATTAGGGGCCCGCTGACACCGGATTATCGTAAAATTGCCTTTAATTGCCTAAGCGGCTCGTTTTTTGTTTCCATTTCCACGAGAAGAATCGAATATTTCTCTGACGTAAGAAATAGCCGTGTATAAGAGTGGGACCTCTTGCTTATGGAAGAACCGCTCCTTACAAAATGGACACATTGACACGAGAATCGTACCTTTTTCAATTCAGCTCGACCTAAATCAAACGGATACTTTGTAAAATCACAAATAAATGCTAATTATCGTCCGAGTCAGGCAGCATCTAACGGGTGTCTTTAAACGAACCGTAGACACTTTTAGCACATCCATCTAACATATAGATCTCAGGCACAGTACCCAAGTAACCTTTATCCACTCTTATATCTCGAGTACTGCTTGACAGTTCGAGTCTCTGACTGAGATCAATGGTGGGGTAGTCCTTCCGAAGGCATCATATTATCGCAATCATAACGTCCTGCCAAAGTAGTAGCATTGCGTGTTGATTGTTATCATTCCGTTGTCCAGATAAGAGAGACTGACAACGAATGGAGTCTGCTTTGGACCCAGCTGGCGATCATACGATGTCACCGGAGCACGTATCGATAGGACCCAGCTGCAGGTACCAACTGTAATCCGATCGGACGCGAATACGACGTACGAAAAAAAAAATATATTAATACAATACCAAAAAGTCATATACATATACACGTAAGGCAATGTTACCATAACAGTAAAAAAAAACTACTCTCCCACGCTCGATATTTAAACCCACAAGTATCGGTACTCCGCGTACTAGCAGGGCACGTGCTGCACTAACCACATTGCGGGCGCAATTCCCAGTAGCTGCAATTGTAGCATCGGCGTCGGCTCCGATCCAAAGCGAAATTTGACTTGACGCGAACGCGCCACTCTCGATCGAGCTAAAGTCCCACGCCATTGGAGCTGCGTTTAGTCACCGATTACCACGAGCAGCCAGTTATGTGATTTGTCTCGACAATGCTGGATCCTCTTCCCGGTATAATCGAGCGTCGGAGTGAGTAACCAGGGCGCCGTGATGAGCAGCTCGACACGCTCTTCGGGTCGCGTTTCTTGCTCAGGACGACGCTGGGGAACGGCGGCGGACCCGGTCGCTCATCTGCCGGCAGCGCCGCCCCATCCGCTCCCCCAGGCTGCTACCTACGCTCTTTTCGAGTCTGACTTTTTGGGAATACCGGCTAGCAGGCGCGCCGCGAGTGCTTTACCAGGAATCTACTTGGAAGCCGTGTAGACCAGGCGCCGCGACCGGCCAGACACGTTAATTGTCCCATTGTGGCATCGCTTACACCGAACGAGTCATTATGAATCATTCGATGCTTCCACTCGGAGCTTTTACGTAACGTCACCTGCATGTGGTGCGATACGTGCACACATGAGACATTGAGAAGGTAAGGTGAGCTCCCGTGCTTTTTGGCACGAGACAGGTCGGGTCTGGCTGAATGGTGGGGATGATGGGAATGAGATTTTTTTTGGGTCTTACGTCGCCGGTAACAATTTTAGATCGAGTTTTAGTGTTAGGACTTGGTGGCCTTGAGTCTCTTTTAGTTTTTTGGATTTTTTTGTACTTTCATCCTAACCCCTACCCTCTCGCTTTTCTTGCCTTGTTGCGAGCTGGTCTTTGATCGCGAACTTTTTGTTTCGTTGTTTCAGATCAAGCAGACATTCAACACTGACTTTGCCGATCTCCACTCGGCATGGAAGAACAACCACTATGACTGGTTGCCAGGAGAGACGGATATTCCCAAGCAGCTCGGACAACAGCTGGATAAAAACTTTCTTGATAAACTGGAGGTGAGTGGAGGAGACGCTTGGAGATTTTTTTCTTGTTTGACATATTTTTATGTTTTTAGAAAAAAAAAATTCTATTTATGATCTTGACGTTTCAGCTTGACACGGCCCTGCTAAATGCGTACGAGTACATGCAGAAATACGCTGTGGGCCTCGAGCAGATAGTCTGGGACCAGGAGGATCATCATCTGGAGTTCCTGAAGCAGTTCACCGATACGGAGTTCAAACTTCGCACGGTAAGTTTCTTAATATATTTTGACACGTCGAGGAATATCTTCTAACGGCGAACGATTCTCGGACCTTTGTTCTTTGTGATTTCACGATACCCGGTCGCGCGTCAGAGCTGCAATAAATGTGGCGACTTTCACAAGACTCAACAAAGCCGAGCAATTAGACTAAATTATGAGTTGTGCACGGGCGCGATAAAAAGCGTTTGTCAGTTTTACGACTGTTTTACGTAAAGCATTGTAAGTCCTACTGCGATAGAAAAAGAGGGGGAAAAAAATTTAGTGGATGGAAACGATGAAAAACAGTCTCCAGATCCGCGCTGTGTGCTTTACTCATTTTTACATGTTGACGTGTTCGCCCGGCGATCTCTCGCGCTCGAGTTCATTTACGTAGGATCGCTTGAGTCACGGATGAAATCGACGGCGTCTAAGGTCTGGTTCCGTCTAATGTTACAGGTGCTGTGCGAGCTCCAGGTCGCCCTGGTCGAACGTGGTGTGACGCCACGCGCCGACGTGACGCGGGACGCGATGTCGAGCGAGTACCGGTTCATGTCGAAATCGGCAACCTATCGGAACCTACGGGACTGGTTGATCTTTCGGGATTACATGAACGGACTGGAGTACGTCGTTCAGGTGTTCGAGCACCTTCGCCGGGGCTTGCAGTCCTGAGGACGGCAAGGCGGAGGCCGACGTAGGGCTACCAGGCGACGACTCGCCCATTTGAGGAAAGCGGAGCCTCAGCTGGAGGCTCTTCTCGCATAGAGAGGCCAGGGAGCAGGGAAAATAAGTTAATGGAACGAGGGACAGGAAGTTCGTCTGGAGAAGAAGCGGTGACGTCATCATCCTCAGGACCCACCACGGGATCCTGGATTGGATAACGTTTGCCATTGCGTGAATCCTGTGACACCTCATCTTGGAGTTTGGTGTCCTGGGATACGCGAATGGTGTCATCGGGTACCCGGAAGCACTTCCTGCGAATGTCAAATGAAACGAACTCTAGAAGTTCCCGCTTCTGCGGGAAATTTTGATGCCTGATGCAGGATACGTCGAAGAGTCGTAGAAAAAATTTAAGCCCGTCGGTTTTCGTCGCCTTTTACATAATCACACACACACACACACACAGAATCGCGTTTTATCGTCATCGTCACAAGTCGCGTCGTATCCTCTTCTCGTACGCGGCCGACGCGACCCACGAGATAACTTAGCTTACCGTATTATTAATAAGTGGATACACGTTTTAAACATGCGTAACGTCCTGGGGCAATTTACTGCACTCGCCATTGATCTGGATGAGCGTCTGCAGACTCCTCCGCATCCTTGTACGTCGCAGCACACCCAACGTCTCTTCTCTCGAATTCTCGTAGCTATATGTTCTTTCTTTTCACTTTTTTTTTACTTTTTTTTTTATTTCTTACAAACTTCCTTTTGATCTATACTCTGTGAGTCATAGAGAGAGGGAGAGAATGAAAGAGAGAAAGAGGCGAGTCCTTTGTCTCGGAAACGTAGTGGGTGGATTATGTGTAAATACACGGTGTCCAGGATAATTAGAAAAGAGCGAGGGACGAATTGGAATTCTCTTTTACGCTATCGAATCCGAGCACTTTTGAAATATTTATTTTAAACTGATTTCTTTTTTCCGTATTTTTATCTGCATGTCTTTTAATGGATACATATGATTTTTTTTATCGGACAAAGGATACGGGTAAATTTGTTTGTATCTGTGGATGTGTCGAAATTTTTGAAAAAAAATTATCTTTTATTTTTGCTAATACATTTTATGCAAATAGTTAAAGATTTTTATCGTTTCATCGGCCAGAAATAATGTTTGGGTGACTATTCGCGAATTTCGAAAAAGACACGCGAGACGACTGATTATTCATTTTTGAACGTTCGAGTGCAAAAAGTCGCAATAATTTCTTTTCTTGCAATTTCGTATATCCGTATTTTGCCGAATCGCCTATTCATTTTTTCTACTGATAAAAAGATATCAATCGCAGTTATCGTCGGCGAGGTATATTTCAAAAATTTCAGTTTTCACATCCAACTTCCATTCGTCCCTAAGATTTTATATTTTTGCGGATCGATGCAATTTTTCGTAAAAATTTTTTGATCTTTACTGTAATTTCTTTTTTTTTTATATGCGCGCTGAAAATAACGGAGAATGAGAGTCGGGGAGAACGCGTGAGTGTATAAGCGAACGAGTAAACTTTTCAGAGTGAATGCGAATCCACATTGAATGACTAGTGACAGCACACGGTGAAGCTTGTGCACCAAAAATGGTATTTTATGGGGTATTCCAGTGCCCCAGTTAAAAAAAAAATTGAATAACGGAGAAAACACAGTATTCACGCTTGCCCGGACCCCCTGCCCATACTTTGTAGCCCAGCCACCCAAAATCCTCGAGAGCAAGCGGGAAACAAAATACGAGAAGTAATCCTAAATAATATTTATTAACTAACTGTAATATTATATTTGTATTTATTCAGATTATTTATTTTATTTTTGTAAAGATTTTACACTGCGAACTATATTTAAAGTTGAACTTGTCCAACGAGCAAGATGTGAAAATGAAGTATTGATATGCGCACGAGGCAAGAAATGCGACTACATCGAGGATCATTATTTAAGACGCGAAGAAAAATTTCAAGATGCGAATGGGCGCTACTTCTAAAATTTTCTTTAATTGGCATTAGTATTTTTTATTTTATTTTTTTTTTTCAATTAACGCGTGTGCTCGTTTCGTCAGAAGCTGCGCTGCTGCATCGCGTTGCGCGTCATGCCGTCGTAGCTTTTGACGTAACTTCGTTCAGGGTATGAAGTCTCATATATAATATTAGGCAATTTAATTAATTTCCTTTGTAGTTGATTCTCCCTCCCACATAGAGCACGAAGTAGAAGTCGTTAAAGGCGTAAATACATCCCGAAGAAGCTTCCTCTTTATTTTTAAACAAAAAAAATATCGTTCTCACATATCGTTTTTAAGTATTTACACGTAACGACTGTCGTCGTCTTTTGACGCGACTACTCTTTTTCTTTTTATCGAGATCGACTGGCATCGTTTTTCGACTTGTTAAAATTCCATCCAGAAACGAATGTGAGAGCGCTGTTACGTAACTCGTGCGAGAGTCACCCTTACGCAACATGACATTGTCGATTTGAATTTTTCGAATTTCCTAATTGGGATTTAAAACGTTTAAAAAAATTTTATTTCTCTTTACGAAAAATAAAAAAAATCCTCTAAAAATAATTCCATATTTACCTAATTTTAATTGAAGCGATTCTCGCACGATAACGTAAACTTAGCTTTTCTCTTCGGGACGTAAAATATGTGTAGCTACCCTTGCCCGTAGACGCTCCAAAAAACTCACGCATGAACTTCCGGTCCAGAATCGACTTTCCGTCTTATCGACCAAGAAGCGTATCTCTTAAGGTTTACAATTCGAATTCCCTCCTATGTGAGAATTTCGAGCGTCTCACGTGTATAATGATTAATTAATATCTTAGTACCGGCCAATTAAGCTTATACGTAGATCGTAGCGAAAAAAAAGGAGTGCAAGAAAAAGAGCGACCATTTGTCCAACGACTTTGTGCGCTTGCGCGAACACGAGTCAAACACACGTACACGCGTTAAAAAAAACACACACACGTACACACCTCCCCCTCGTATCATTGTGTCTGTGATATAAGCCATTTTACATTTTTTTCATTAAATACAGAATTAGAGAGAGAGAGAGAGAGAGAGAGAAAATTAATTGAATTTAATCAAAGAACGTGTCCCGCGATTATCGACTTAAACTCTCGGCTCATCCGGCACTCGTTACACCTTAAAATTATATTATCCTTCTAATTAACTAGTCTCTCTCTTGATTAGATCGCCGCCATTTTCTCTCTTGAATTCGTCTTAATTAATAAAACGATCGTCAATCTCCGATTAGTCAATTACGCGATGCAGCAGCCTTGTAGCGTCTGAGCGCCGGACCGCGACGATGTTCCTATGTACGGTCGCCGATCGAGTCCTGCGCATGCGCACTACATACTTATACGTATCGAAACATTTTATTTAATACGTCCCACATAATCGATGATCGATTCTTATTTATTTCATAAGGCATTACTAGCGCTACTGTCCGTATTCACTAAATTACTGCTCGACGCTCTCTCTCGGCAGTAATCGTCATAATAATCTTTATTAATTCCATCCCTTACGAGTGCGTGTATTTTGATAGAGAATATAAAGGAAAGCGCCTGACCACGTGTTCATACGTTCTCCCTCACTCCCATTCTCATTTCGTTCTTTACCATCCCCCCTGTTATCGTACGTGGTAATTCGGGGGGCTGGTACCGGGACATAAATTAATTGTAAAAATTACTTCGTTATCGGTTAATTGTCGTTTAATGAATCACCTGGTCGAGCGCGTTCCGCAACACGATAGGCCCCACTTGGCCGTATACGATATACTGATTATATTGTACATAAACAGATCTGATGATATAGATGCTAAATATTATATATGTGGATATGTATGTATACGGGCACCTCCTCTCAGAATGCCCGCTCTGTTGTATAATATTAAACCAAAGACCGTTCAACATCGAATTACAATGGTTATTATTGTTATTTACAATTTACCTATATCATCAACCCGTACACATTTTATTAGCTGTGTGCACAGGTGTAATTTAATTATATTAAATTGTTTAATTTTTCTATATAATTTTCTATCCTTACGGCGTCAATGCGATTCGATGGATTTTGTTGTTTCCCATGGTTTGACGGGACTGACGTATTTCACTCCCTTGGTCGTTGATGTTTGAGAGGAAACGAGTATATGATCACGGGACCCGCCGCTCTGTCCCAAGCCGCCATGTTTGCCCACGCTGTTAGCTCGTTGTCATCGCTCGCCCAACTTACTTTCTCATAAGGATTCCACCGGGCAGGTCTTCTTCTGTTTGACGTTCCTCCTGTCTTCCCTTCGTACTTCCAACTTATTCCCTTCCACGCTTCTTCGTCGTCCACTGCGTCTGCTCATGCCGTCTTGGCTACCCGGTCACAGTGTATGCTCCAGCTGGCGACGCTAAGGTGTCAATGTTTTTCTTGGATATTAAGATCGTTAGCTTCTCTTATTCTTGGCTTCTCTTTGGGGAGTATCAATCGGTACCATTGTTGGGACCTGAGTATCCATTGTTGCGATTGCCTGCTGATTTTCTTTAAATCGTCGGGGACACGTGCCTGGTACCTTGATGGGTACCAGGACGAGGTATTCCTGAGGTTGCAAATTTTTCGTGAAATTATCGGCCGATCGGGAATCGACTTGTAGAAGCCAATGAGGGAGGAGGAAGAGGAGGATGGTCCTTGTCATCCTTCAGGTAGCAAAGCAGAGACGATCCGATCTCATGCGAAGAGGTATGAATGAGTCGTGAGAAGAAGGGCTGGAAAAGAAAGTGGAAGGGAGCGGGAGGAGGATCAGAGGGGAAAGGAGAGGACGGACCAAGACCGGTGAAGAAATCGGCTCGGCATGAATGGCTTGGGAAAACTGCGATGTTCCCGCGGAGCTCTTGACGCTGCTGGACCAAGGACCGCTTCGGGGACGCTGATCCTTTTGCACGGTTAGAATCCTGGGAGCGGTCTCGGTCGTCTAGCCCGGTTGCCCCGGGCGAATACTTCGGCTCCTTTCAGCTCGAAAAAATAGGAGGCCTCGTTGTAATTAGGACAGTGTGCCCGCATGGCCCGTGGAGGGAGTCCTCATCCTCCTCCACCTCCACCGCCTCCTCCTCCACGAGTCTTCTTCACCTTCTCTACCTTCTACGCCCGGAGGCGGACTCCCGCTACATTCCTAGTGACCCACGAGACAACTTCCAATAACGGAAGAATCTCTGAGACAAAAGACAACCCGAGTCGTATTCATGCCTGTCTCCAGCATCGCTTGCTCCTTCGCTATATCATTTTGCGTCTACCCATACGCTAACTCGGTGGATCGTAAATCGTATACCAGTTTCAGCACGGACGCGACTCTTGGTGAGAGAATGTTGCAAATTTTTAGGGTTTTTTAATAAGACGCTTTTTCCATTTGCTGAAAAATCTTTCAGACCGGGTCCATTCGTTCGGATGATCCTTACGAGATGAGACATGGCACATGGTTGTCCTTAACTGCTGCTGATTGAGGGGCGGTGCTCCCCTAATAGGTTCCATCTCCTTCACCGTGGCGTCCCTCGGGGGGCCACGCTCTAAAACACCCTAGATTTATTTCACGACTAATTTCGCCTTGTTAGCCGACAGGACGTAACATAAGAGGGGCCTCCTCTTATGTTTGTTCGAGAAGCGCCCATCCTCAGGGGCTTAACAGGTCTTAATGGCTACGTGCTAAGCCCCACACCCCAAGCGCCTCTCTATCCTTCTCGACAGTCCTTCCTCCATATCCTTTACCTTCGATACTAAACTATGTCGAACTCGACAAACCGCAAACTGACCGCTTATTATACGAATCCTTCCAATGAGTCAAGGGGATCTCTTGACTCTTTCGACCAGCACGGAACAATAGACATAGGGAGCATACAAAATTATTGAACGTAAAAGATTTTTAAAATTGTCCATATCGACGCTCAATTTTATGTAAAAAATATTAACATTTTTTTTCGTTCGAGTATGCAATATTTGTATCTATTCGATATGAAAAAAAATATTTTAAAAATTTCGTATCGATGGAATCACTCGATTCGATTTTGGTCCATGGCTCATGTCGGCGAGAGGTCTTCAGAGAAAAGTGAAGCCATTCGTGGGAACCGTGGGACCGCTTCCGAGAAAGCGCCGCGATGGAGACGTCGCTTGAAAAAGGACGATATGTAAATTTTGCTCTTTCGCGACGCAGTCGCTCGCTTGTGTATCCACACATAGCCAGAGAATCTTCGCACGGCGGCACGTACCTCTCTCCATAGCGGCCACTCGAATTCGGACAGCTGTTCCATCCAATGAGATGCATTTTGTCGCGAGATAAGAGGACGCTCGGACGCGTGGGAGGGGTAAGATAACCGCGGAACACACGAACACTTTTAACGGCTAATTGCCGTTGATACGGGAAGAAGTTGGGCGTGGAACTGGTATCGCGGGGTATCGACTTGCCAAATGCATGGGAACCCAAAGCTTCTAGAAAGAATTATACACCCCGTCGGTTGTTCTTTGTGTCTTGTATTGCCACACCATAGAAAAATTCTCTGGTGTTACTTTTGGTTACCATGACCAAATCCTACAAAATTTTTAGATCCATACCCCTCGTACATTCCATGCCGTTTTACCAATGCTTTATTCCGGTACAGTCCCCAACAATCTTTTGGCAATCCTAATAAGATGCGATCCTATGGGATCCTTATGGGATACGCGGATCCCGGTTGCTATGGAGTTTGAGACGTAGCCCTCCGCGCGAGACGGTGAGGTCGCGACATCGTGACCACGGCCAGCCACTGATTTACATATTGTCCAATGGTGAACCAGCGAGAAGACACCATTGCGGCTCTTTGTTTTGGAATGCCAGAGCGGAGAGAAGAGCGTCCGTTCGTAATAGCGTCGAGATCGAGACGCCCGGACTATCCGGCGAACCACCAACGTCGATCTCGCCAAGTGAAGAGGCGTCGGGTAATGCATTCTCATTTTTCTATTTTTTTTTATCTAAAAATAAACGCCCGTGAAGTCGAGTTAGAGGATGGCAGTTGTATCGACGAGGAGAAAAAATTTCTAAAATATTATTGGCCCGATTGGTAACAATCGTATGATGAAATAATCGGTACGAGTGAATCGGATATGCGTGTAAACCGGTATAGCTGTACCAAATGGATCCCTGGAGGAAGATGAAGATTAATGAAACCGGATGTTGGGTACTTTTGTCACTTGCTCTTTGTCAAGTGTTCAAGTACTCTCGCCTTAGAAGACTGACTGGACCAGGGGTGAGCATCGATTACCAAACGGTCCATGTGCCAGGTGGATTCTGAAGCGCCCTGTAAAAGGCTGTAAAACCGATCCTTTACGGTAGATTAAGGCGCTGCAAAGCGAGTACAAACTACAATATGCGTCAGATAATAAACCGGCAGGTTAAGGGTTTTAACGCTCTGGCCCCAGGAGTCCCAGGTAACGGTCACCTGACTCTGCATCCTAAATCACTCGTAGAAGAAGAGGAGACGGTGGAGAGGAGAGGTTGGCGCTGGAAGCTGAAGTGAAACAGAAGAGAAGCAGTAGGAAGAACAAGAGGAGGAAGGAGAGTATACGTGGCTGTAAGATCAGGCTGAACTGTACTCGGTTTTATGACGACGCCGAGCGTCTAAACAATACGCCATTTTGTGTCTGGTACCCGCTCTCGCCTACCCGCACGCGGTAGGACCCAGCGGAAGAGCCCAAAGGAAGATCCACAAGCAAATAAAGGAGAATGCCTTTAAACTCAGGAAGTGAGATCTCTCGTTAAACCTTTGGCTATCTGCCATTTTACTTTTACCAACTACAGCAAGAGAATTCGACACGATTCTTACTTTGAAATGGACTCTGGCAGCCGGTAAGAGAGTGGCTGCCGCGATGACCTCGGTTCTTTGGGAGTGAACAGCGGCGGAAATGCTCCTCATAGCTGCCGATTCTCTGGCAGCTAAAGTATGGTGCGTCATGTGCTGTCGGAGGCACGTGCTCGGTTTGGACAATAGATTCGCAAAGGTAACGAGAGTTGTGACATATCGAAAGTCTTAGCGAGTTGGTATATTGCGTAGGTATGTATACATGTACTGTATATGTCGGCGCATTTGCCACAAGTGGCAAGGATACAAGGGAGAAGGGACCGAGTCTGTGCCAAACCGCAGAGCACGTGTCGAATGAAATGTTAAAGAATGTAAAAATGCAGATGGAGTAAAAGGCAATGACGATCTCTTATCCTGCGTGTTAAGGTCCTCCATCGCGTCCCACTTGTGACCGCAACCGGGCACAAGGCCCATGCTGATGCCTTGTTAACATCCGCGAAACGACCGTCAGGAATCCTAAAGTGCTTGTCGCATTAGGAGGTAGAGAAGTCAAGGGGACGTAAGGCCTCGTTTTTAAGTGACTGTGGGACCCAGTCCGATGGAGCTATGGGCCCAAATGACCTCGTCTATTCGCATCTCAGAGTTTGATTTCGAGTTGTTTCTCTTTTATCTAGAGAATCCGAATCAGCCTCCGCGGGGGTCTCAGCGGAGAGACCCAAAATCCAGATTTCTAATGATATACAGGCGTATCGACGAGACAAAATAATTTTGCGCTATTTTGAAATTTGGCATTTCCGTTTCTGAAGTGTTTAGCTTTTTTTGTTATCTTGTTGGGTGGCATCCACGATCCCCTGATGCGTTTGGTCCTATTTTTGCAAGAGGGTTAGGCCTATGGATGACGTTGGTAACCGTCTTAGCAGACCAGGGTAAAGTATGCAGAGTCGAGGTGAAGAGAACTTGTCGGCGGGATGAAACGGGATCACCCGCACGTGGGAAAGTGCGAGGTCCGACCGTGGGGGGTCCCGGTCCTGGTCTTCCTCTGCTCTCCACTCTCCTCGTCGCTCCTCTCCGCTATTTCAACTGGTCTCCCTCTCTCTCTCTCTTTGTTCTTCTCCGGGAGAGAAGAGAGCTGTCCCCGCAACGCGGAATCGTATTTCTTTGGGAAGAGACCCTGAGGTGAGCGTCTCCACGGGTACCTCCAGAGTTCCAATATAATAAGACTCTGCGAAGTGGATAGGAGTCTGAAGGAGAAATTTACACCATTTGAAATTTTCATTTTTTTTTTTACATACGGTATTAAGTATCAATGTCAAGGTCGATTGCTTTCTGGAAAATATCTAGGAATTTTTAATGAATATTTTGACACTAGGATGAAAAAGGAGCCTAGACCGCTCGTTGGCTACGGGACTATAAAGATTGTCCAACGATATTAATTTTTCACGAGTTCCTTGATCTAAAGCTTCGTCCACAGTCTTGGTACCTACGTTCCTCAAAGCACTCAATTTTAGCCGCCCTCTATTAATGCGCGCATATTTGTATCCCGGCGTCTCCGATTACCCGGCTAGCAGGTCCTCCGACAACCAGGACCACCAGCGATACCGTAGAAGGATTGCTTTAATTTTTCCGACACCCACGTCAAATATATCACAGCCCGGGCGATAATATATTAGCAGATACCACCGAACTTACGCCCGCTCCCGGCCATGAGAACTTTGTCACCCGCGTACCGTCCTAAGAAAACAAATTTCCAAACTGTAACCAAACACCGTCCCTGAGACCCTTTTCGATTACCATGGCATTTGGCGTCTCCAAGAGTTTTGCCACCTTACCCAATTTCCTCCTGTTTGCGTGTTTGCCTACTGTGTGTCCCGAAGAGACTCTACGAGGCCATTGACGAGTTGTCACTAATTGACACAGTGCCCAGTGTCAAGCTCCCACCACGTTTAGTTAACCCTGTGAAATCTTTATCTCACAGAAATACCAGAATCCACAGAGTGGACTATAAGCCAGAGTGGAAGCTTCGAGATACCGACTTCCGTTCGTAATTCACTTTGAGGATTTTTCTTTGCCAATTGAAAAGAAAAAAAAAAGAAAAAGAGGATTCAGAAAATTTTGAAGAATGACGGGTAATAAAACTCTCGTAGTTTGCCAAAGGGAGACGATACTGACGCCATTGGCGAATGAGCTCGTGCACGCTGGAGGTCCTGAATGGAGATGCTGAGCTCTCTCTCTCTCTCTCTCTCTCTCTCTCTCTCTCTTTCTCTCCTCAGAGTGGCCGGTTGCTCCATTCACAAAATACACCACAATACCCTTAACTAACAGATTTTGCCGCCCTGCGTGAATCGTCCTGGACCAGAGGAAAATCCTCGACGGGGTCTCTATAAAGGAGGAGGTTGCTCCCTCAGGATGGCCGAATGGCAGGAGGACAGGATAGGTCAGGATACACCGAGTGTTCACGCGTGTGCGTAATACGTGCGTGGGGACCGACGCTTTTACATGGGCAAGCACGACAAGCTGGCGCCACTCGCTAGGAACTTCTTGCCTCCTTTTCTAGGTAGTAAGGTCCTCCTTCTTCATCTTATTTGACAACCGACTACACCTCTCTCTTTCTCTCTCTCTCTCTCTCTCTCTCTCTTGTCTTCCCTGAACCCACCCTAGTGAGATCTGACAGAGCCGCGGCAGGATTGACTGGGTATCGTCCAGGCAAACCGACAATCCCTTCCAGATTTGGCAACATTCTTTCACACGCTAAATGCGCAACAATAGGCTTGTTTGGTCTATGATTTAGAGACCCTGCTCCAGCCTGAGGTCCACTCTCCCTATGGACGTGCCGCTGTCCTCTCTCCCGCCCACCCTCCCTCACCCTACTCACCCTTCACCCTTGCTAACCACCCTCTTCTATCATTTATCTTCGAACGCGAGATTCACAAAAACTTAAGCGTTTCCTTTGTATATCGACTCTTTTACTTTTTCACTCTGATCCTCCTGTAGGTACACTCTAACCTCCTTATCCCAGGATCTGGTTACGAATCTTCCCCTGGGCGGTCTTGTCTCTGGGATTCTGTGCAATGGCTGCCAGGATACGTTTTCGTTTTTTTTCTCACTTTATAAAGGAATTTTTTTTTCTGTCTATGAGGACGATACTTGCGGTTTTTGATATCGATCTGGGTGGGTTACGCGTGTTTTGCCGAAAACCGTGAAATTACCGATTGACATCGTGACATTGGGGTAACACGCTAATTGCCAAGGTCCTGGCGATTCGCTATGGCTGTTACACTAATTAGAACGTGTCCCAGTCCGAAAGGACCTCCCAATGACTCGAAACAGGATGAGAGGACGACAACCAGAGTTAAGCGAGCAAACAGTTTGGTGCCTCTGAAATGAGTGGCGTCACGCCCCGACTTGCTGCTTTTTCACGCTTCTCAAAGTTCGCCGATCTGTCGGCATATAATCACCGGGCAAATCGCCATTTCATGGTGTAACAGTGGATGTGCAAACCCGACAGGAACAACCTTATTTGAAGTATGCGGTGACAGTGGTACCAATATTGGGTTTGCCTGTTACGTGGTAGAAAAAAAAATACTGGGTAAAATGTTGATCAATGAAAGGTAGATATATAATCTGTGTAAAAATTTTATGGAATGAAATAAATTTTTAATCACACCCATTCCCGCTCTACGGGCATAAAACTCGAAGGAGCAAAACAACAACAAGGTACAATGAGCTAAGTAATGACGATTGCGAAAAAAAAAGTTCCTATCCCGCAATGTACCGTGGACGCAGTGAAACGCGCAGATCCAGCTAGCAAGCAGATCGTATGCGTGGTCACGTCCGAGCCACATAGCAGCCTCGAGAGAACACCCATGGAACCCCATACAACGTAGCAAACTCCAGGGCAATAACGTTTGAAGGAACTGCATCGCGAGAACGCGCGCAGGCTAATTGTATGCACGCCCTGGCACATTGTTCGGAAACTTGGTAAAAGGCATCCGAACGACCAGCCGCCATGAGAGTCTCATGGGTCCAGGTTGGTATGCCCAGGATGACGAGAGAGTCGCCGATAGGAAGTCGTATTTCACGCGTTCAAGGGGAACCCCCTCTCTCTTGCTGTTCTTAACATCAAGGTCCACTCACACGGTCAGGAAAACGTCTAGGAGGTCACCCGGAGCACACTTCACGGTGTACCGGACATGGTCCGGTGGCTGGGGTTCACTTGGAAGCTAACGCGTCGGATGATTCCTGATTGGGATCGATGCGAGGGTCCACGAGGACCAGTTGGTCCAGAAGGAAGTGACGATATGGAATTCTTGAGGAAATGGCGAATCATTGGACAGTGTGCAGGAGGCTTAAGGGAACGCGGTGTCGAACCTTCTTCTTTCTCGCTGGTCCATGGAAGAGTAGAAAGAGAGAAGTCACTTCATCAAAATCGCATCTGGCGAAGGAAGGAGGATTGTGGAGTGCATTGTTGACGATGCATTGTTGTCGACAGCTCAAAGTCAAGTGCCGCCTGGGTGCGCGGGGCATCAGTCTGGGAGACTGGGAGAGAACGGTCCTCTCTTCGTAGTTTACGCATTCCCGAAGAAGAGGATCGGTAGATCACTCGAGTACACTTCCTGGGCCATTGTTATTTCGCCATTCATTCCTCGTGGAAAGTCCGCGCCGGTACCTACGTACACATGCAGCGTATGTCTCTATGTAAGTCCCAGACCCCACACGGTGATCCCGAAGAAGGAGGATTCGAAGTAGGCCCATTCCTTCGGGGGGCCTTGTATACCTGGGATAAGCGGCGTAAAACACGTAAAACCAAATAGCACACGAGGTCCTACCTCAGCAGCGGGTGAGCCCAGGGGGCACCCCAAAGGATCCTCTATGTCCTGCCGACCAGCTAATGATTCCTTGGCTCCAGTCCCAACTGATTCTATTGGTACCAGTACGGATGCTGGCTGTTCTGTGCAGCAATGCCATTTTTTGCATTCGATTCCTCTGCCGTTACAACTGGCTTTCTTTATAGCAGAAGAAAGAATATTCGTTCGTTGAAATCATCCGAGGTCGCAGAATTATTCGGGACGTTCTTCCTGGAGAACGTGCTCCGAGCTGTGAAATCATTGGCGGCAAATATTTGGGCTATGAGTGGAGAACGTGTGTAGGGAGCTTAAACCCACGTTGGGCACGAGGCCCCTTAATGAAATTACAGGGAGGGCGCTGCCGCCCAATTAGCGTGAGAATGTCGACTGCTATAGGGTTGGATAGGAGCGCCGCCATGACCTACCTAAGTTTCTGGGCCTACCTGAGTAGCCGCCACGGCTAGAGATTCGGCCATCGCGGCGGTCGTATCGGTCCCCAAGTTTTTGGGCCCCCTCTGTCTTCTCTCTCTTCTCTGTGTAGCTATTGAGTTGTTGGGCCCGCGGGGGACACATACCGAAACCTCGTGAAACACGATCAGACACGGATGCACACGGCCACGCAAACAAACAAAACTAATCTTTTGGGCCTTACTGCTGCCTCGGGAAGCTTAAAGTGGCCTCCACAATAATTTAACTCTCGATTTCATTCTTTAGGATGATCGTAAAACTTTCATTTTCGATCATCGTCCCCGTTACTTACGTGTGACGTCACTCGAATCGTCAGCATTTTATTTTACTACTCATAATTATCAGACTTGATTCTTTTTACGGGACGATAAAGAACGAAGAGCTCAGAGTGAGGAGATGAGGATAATTTTGAACGTCGTCAAAAGTAACTTACCAAAATGCTCGAACGTTCCATGCATCACACCCGAAAATGTCACAATATCGCGGTTCTAATCTCGATCCCATTTAAACTTGAAAACTGGACAGATAGGTTAAGGTGGAACGTGAAGCTATGTCGTGTCGCGAGGATGTCCACTTTCCCACCCTTGGGAAACCGAGAATCCCGCCCTTGTGTACTAGTTCACACAAATATGTTTACCACGACAATGCCAACCCCCAGGCACCACGGTCCCTCCTCCTCGCAGCCGACCCTCCCGATTTTCCCTGGTCCCATTCCTCTAAAAGCGGGCACTTTGACCGAACGACCGTGCCTCGTATCTGATTCTCCAAAAATCGGTAAAATCATGATGTTGTCAGCCTCGAGTCGGCTACCCACAAAGCTTCAAGGTGGCCCACAGAACCCGGAGAGGGTGCAGTTAGCCGGTCGCCTCGGCGCCACGGGGGGGCTCCTAGAGCTAATATAGAAATCACCCTGGTGCTGATATTTCCCACTATTGGTGACGCCGTTCGCCACGCCAATGAGCTGGTTTGTCCTCGTAAATCCGTATCCAGCCTGAGTTATTCTTTACGGGAGTGCACCTTTATGGATTTACCATTGAGGTGCCTATTTGCATGAAAAGAAATCATGACAAGCTCACGATCCATCGAAAAATTATCCTTCCCAAATTGAAGTGCGTGTCATGGCAAATCTTTTGAGATAAAAGTACAAGTACCAACAGACATAAAAAATATTAGGTCGTAGTCTTCTCTATTGACGTGCCTAATACGTAACCGCAGTATTGCGAAAGAATTGTCAAATTTCTATTACGCAATTTCCATATGTCCACAAAATGATTGTCGTCGGGTCTGATTCGATTTGGTTTAGGAGGGTTAGACACAGTTGAGAACCGTGAAGAATTAAGGGCGTGAAGCTACGTGATTTGTGGCGGTGAGCAGGACTGGGAGGGTTGGACGGGCTGAAAGGGCAAACACACCACACATTGTGCCCCAGAGAGTCCCACACCCTCCGTATAACTTACACACATGTACAATGTTGTCAAACACTTGACGCTTCGAGTGGATACACGAGCTGCAGTTGCGCGTCTCTCATAAGCACTACAAGGTACTAGGGGTAATATTACGGAGGATGCTGGCGCCAGGGAAGCCATAATTCTTGAATCGATAGCCGTTCGATGATTGATCGTTTAAAGATCGAGTAAACTTATAAGAGGGAGGGGGAAATGATGTAGGTACCAGGTCAATACGAATTTGTCGGGCTTAATAAAAACGAATCGTAATTGACAATAATGATAAAAAATAATTTTAATAATTTCATTATTATTATTATTATTATTATTCAAAATATTTTTGACTCTCATATATTGTATATAATCACCTATAGTTATTTATTTACCGTTACTCGAGAGGAGCTTCCTATATTATCTCGTTTTCTGAAGTTCCCAACCGACGGGGAGGTCCTTTGCTGGATGCTGCAGGGTTCACATGGGAAAACGAGTGGCTCCTGTCGAGTAGGATTTTGCGGGTCGTGATCTCGTTTAGATGAATGAGGGAATGGCACCCGCCTACGGCTACCAGCCACTCTGTCCATTGAGGTCTCACGTAGTCCTGCTGCTGGGAAGGAGAGAGTAGCGAGAAGAAGGAATATGAAAGAGAAGTGGAAGAAGAATAATAAGATGGGAAAGAAAGAAGAAGAAGAAGAAGAAGGTGACGGTGGAGAATGAAGCAGAGAGAAGAGCCGACCACGACGGTCTGGTTTTAGTCTGGGTCTGGGTTGTTTCTGGTGTCGCGTTACCCTCGAGTCCACAAAGGATCGCGCAGGATCCTTATCTCTGTATCGCCTAACTTGTTAACATACCTAACCTGCCTACGAACCCCAGAGGATTCACCGGCACCTTAAGACAACTCAATCTCCGGCACTCTTCTCTCTTTCTCTGCCATCGCCACCACCTTGGATTCTACTTTCTGCCTGATTCTCCCCACGACCTCATATCCACCTTCTTCATCCAGTGAGTTTTAGTGGTGCCGCGTTAAGATAACGGCCTTGTACGCATTTAGGCACGCATTCAGAGAATATCAACGACCTGGCTATAGATCGACTATCTGCTAATGCACTGAGCGAAAAATCGAAGCGGCCAGCGCAGAGACATGAATATTTATTACGTTTCAAATTTCAAAATTTACGCGCCCTTTGAACATTAACGGTGACCATTGGCGCATCTCGACAACTATCTGATTTATAGAGACCGTTTAATGGATCCACACGGGAAGAAAAAAAATATAGAAAATATAGAGATTTTTTAATAAGAAATCATATGGTTAAGAAGCAAAAAGTATTTATTTTCGTGTAAGCTGAGAAAAAAAATTTTTGAGCTAGTTCCATGGACATTTTTTGGGAAAAAATTGTTTACCTCGTTCACGGTCGTTTTTGAAAGAGACAAGTGATATAAATGTAGACTCGATAAAGAGACTAAAAGAAAATTGTGCTCGTTAAAAGACCTACGTCTTATCCTGCGTCTCGTGTAAGTCATCCTCGGTGTATGCTAATCTCAACGGCGGACAACTCGTCGTCAATAAATTTTGGAAAAATATGCCCCAATTACCGAAATGACTCATCAAGTAATTGCGCATAAAACAAAGCACCCCCTCTGAGAGATCTCAGCGGCGCGATAGTTCTCTTAAGCTTTACATTCGGAGCACACACGGAGCGCTGCGACACGCCGAATAACACACGCCCGGAGATAAGACATACTTTTTTCCCGAGCGGCTTGGAACGATCAAACGAATTTATAACTTGCCTTCTGGAATTTGGGCAAATGGTTAACCGCTGGTAGCTCAATTTTTTTATCTTTAAATTTACATTTTTCTCCCTATTCTTTATACTGCCGGACTATCTGAATACCGGAAATATACATTGTACATGTGTCTCTTTAATTCGAGCTACTCTTCTTGAATCACGTATAGAGACTGCTTTTGTTAATTATTTTTTTATGCAATTAAGGATTATGGATTACTGTGGTTAACATGTTTGGATCATCAGATACTTGTTCGATGAAGTAAAATTTGATACTGAAATGCTATCCATTGTGTTTTCTTTGTAAACTTTAGTGAGACACAAGGGAACTGGATATACAGAAGCAACAAGTGGTCGGTTGCCCCTGTGTAATGGCAACCCCATTGGCAGGTATGATACGATGGTTATATGTATGTAGGCGAAGATTTTTTCTAATGAACAATGGATAATTATAATAATTAACTAGATATCATAGACGCGCTTACTATTGAGATCAAATACAATAGAAATAAACGATACTTTGAAATTTTTTTAAAAATTAGAAAATTTATTAATGCAAATAAAAATTGGTGATATACATTTTCAATTATGAACTATTTTTTTACGGTGAAGAATACCAATGAAGATTTTACAAAAATTTTAAAAAATATTCTCATAATTTCGAGGATCGGTAAAGAGTCTCCCTTGTGAGAAACGAAGAAACTATCGAATGACGATCGACCGATAAACTAGATTTCTGCATAAAAAATTGAATAATCTATTATTAATGCAAAATCCCTAAGGCACTAGATATAACTGTCGTCACATATTAAAAATAGAATTGTCCCACAATCTTGTTTACATATTCGTGTCAATCAACTTCCGCATAACGATGAAACGCGCGTCGGTAACGATAGAACGAAAAAGATAATGAAACACAATTAGTATAGTCCGATATATTTAGAATTAGGGCATTAAAGATCCGTTTAAATTTTTAAAGCAGACATATATATACATATACAATATAGGTATTTAAAATTGTATAAAAGATTTGCACAGGGAGACACGACGGGGCAGTACATCACTGTGCAAGGGGTATAAATTAGATTCACGATAATATAATAAATTGCGTTGAATATATGTAAAATGTCTCGCAAGTCTGGCAGAGCACAGTATTTTATTCGCTTTGCGGCAAAACACGTATAAGCTACAGGATATATCACGAATACAGATGGGTAATAAACGATCAGCGGATAAACCAATCGGATGATTTTAAATTTTCTAAAAAAAAAAAGAAACACAAAGAAATCCGAGGAACCAGAATCCACCTTTGCGTACAATGTATCAATTCATACTGGTAGCTGCTAAGACTCCACCTTGAACAGAATACTCGTCAGAATAAATTCTACGGAATAGCGAGAAACCGTTGTAGTCTTCTCGTTACAATCTTTATAACCAGTCGGACACGTGAAGGAGCCGGGAGGGAGAGGAAGGGACGTAAGTGACATGAAAAAAAGAATTACTCTTTTTTAATCCCATTTTATTACACCTTTACCCAGACGTCCAGCTTTACTGTCATTTTGACAGCTGGACGTTATTTTTCGCCACTACCGTACCTACGGTATCCTCTTGGCGTTAATCAAGAGATTATTGATAGTCGTATGGGAAAAGTAGCTACTTGATAATTCCCTCTGACCTAAGGATTAAAACTAGAGTGAATATTTCGTTGGATGCAGTTTTAGAAAAGTGCACAGGCAGTATGCAGATATCGTGTGGGTTAACGAGTGTCGCGTTTAAGATGAATTTTCGAGTTAATACGCAAAGTTAACTGATGCCTGTATAGTTACGCAAGCATAAAAACAAATAAAATTGACAAATCCCACGAGGTATGCACGGAAGATTAATGCACTCCTTGGATCTGCATAATTTACATGCAAATAGTAGGATTGAATGGTTACTCAAGAGGCGTCCGCGACGTGGTCAGCTTAGTAAATATATACATATACATATATGGGGACACAGAGTCAAGTATGTTTATCAGGTTAAACGTTCCGGGTGTAAATCGTCGATCACTCTAGATCCGAGATTGTTGGGATCCATAGAGGAATCGACGAGCAAAGGATAAGGGAACGAATTAAAATATTTCCCACGATGAGGAAAAGCGTGGGTAGACTTTGAATAATTGCCATTGTGAATTGGCAAAGTGAATATACGTTATTAGGTGCAAAATAATATTAATCTTTGTATTTTCTTTTTCAAAGGTTTACAAGAGACGATCTTCTCCTCTCGGCAGGAGTATATACGAAATCCTCTGTTCCTACGTTCAGGGCCCCCACGTTCCTATGTTCCCGTGTGGCCGATCCTGTCTCCCTAGCGCGATTTTACGGGCAATAAAAATATTAGTAGGTGATACCTACTCTCCTCTCAGTGGGCATTCTCCTTGGGGATGGTCCTTTCTTGGCACTGTCGGGATCCTAAGGATTCTTCGACACGAAACGGACGCCGCTGTAGCCGAATGCATCTCTATATACTATGCCAAGAGTATAATTCACTTTTTTATGATTTGTGGAACGTCCTAGGTCCTGGCGACGTGTTATTTTTATTTTTTTCGTGAAACGGGTAAACGATCTCTCGCACCTTCGATCCAGCCGGGGCGTGACAAAGAGTCTAAGATTTCATATTGGAATGCAGATCCACTCTTGTTTTCATCGATCCTGAAAGATCACCGACAGATAGCTAAACTACCTACGCGTCGCTCATAGGATCAGGATCCGCGATCTTGTCGAGCGCGAAAATCAAAGGGAAACGTGGGTCTGCTTGTAATTATGAATGTTCCTTTGATTATAGGAGTCAGGATCAGTGAACGTGGACAGGTCGTAGGAGGGCACGAATTTAATTTGGGCCTCACGAGCTTCAGCTAGACTGCCGCCCGGGGCCCAGTACGTGGGAACATGGCTGCTAGGATTGGTCCCCGCATGGGTGGCCGTCTGCACCACGTCCGTTGGTGTCCTTGGTCCTGGCCAAGATCACCAAGATCACCACAGCCTGTCTCTTGCGGTTGGTCCCTACCGCGTCTAGGATCCTTTAAGACCATCAGGATTGAACGTTCCCTGAACGTATCGGTATCATCGGCTGCCTCGATCCTTCTTGACTTTCCAATTAGCGACTCCCTTTTATCCTTTAATCCTTTAATCCTTAAGTGGATTCAGTCCTTGCTGAATGCTATTCCTACGATAACTGCCACTTCGCATACCCCATTGCGAATTCCTGATAATCCGCAGGCATAACTATCGAAAAAGACACCGTTGATCTATTACGATCAAGATATGGCTGCTCTAGGTAAACCGCGTAGGGAGACACAAGAATCATGCGCCACTGCGATATAAACGTAGGTGTCAAGAGTGCAGCAAATCCAAGAAAAGAGGAGTCCGTAAAGAGAGATCAGAAAGTAATCAGGCAGCCATTGAATCGTAGCCATCAGCTAAAACCAAATGCAAACGTACGGTGGTCCATTCATTGAGATTCTACAATACCCGTAATGCTAATCCACTTTCATAGCCCCATAGATAAAAGGCTGCCGTGAGGTTGAAAAAAAAATGACAACGTACGTACATAAACGCGTAAGACCAAGGTACCAATCATATCGGTTTGCAAAATTGGGTTTCGCCATTGCCGATTAACATGCCTCTCCCTTCCCCTTGCCCTCGGTCCCCTTTAAGCCCATCAGCAAAAAACAGGTTGCAGTCCAATAACTTGGCTCTCGTTTCATTTATTGTTGAGCAGCGCGTAGCTCATCTCGCTCACACGAAACAGCATCAGGCACCCACCAATGGACCATCCATCCAAACAACAAGCCGCGTTTCCACGTTAATGAGCAATCTCATTCCTGGAAAGTAACCTCGGGTAGGATTTACCATTCTGAAATTGGAGTTTGCGACTGGCCAGTCAAGGCGATACCATTTCGTATAATAATAAAGGAGCCAGAGATTCTCTTTGGGTTATCGTTTTACGGCGCGCATGCATGAAACGTATAGGGCGGACTCGTTATGTATGTACAACCCTGGCAGAGTGGCCTGCATTCCACAGGGAGGGGGTTTATTTGAATATCGGAGAGATCAGAAGAAGTGGTACCCACCGCGAGGACATGGATTTCCACGGAGAATCTTCGTAACGGGCATGGGGACCTGACTATTTCTTTGCCAACCTTTTGACCTCTTTTGTCTCATTGTGCGTCCGGCATAAAGATCCGTACCAAAGGCTGAGCAGGAGATTGCGTGGTATTAAGTATATTGACAGTTAACACATAGTCGGTACAAGCTCAAGCCTCGTCCACAGGAACGATAAACAGGATCATCGAGATACGATCTCTCGATCGTCTCTCTACGTCTATGTTACTTGGCATTCGAATTAGCGCTGGCAAATAGATGAAACGTCAGACCTGGACACTGGTACCGGAAGGCTGAAGTAGCAAGAGAAGCTTGTGTCTTCGAGTGTTGCTATCTTACCTGGTATCTTCCTATTGGCGGGTATCGAGATGGGCGTGAAGTATGTGACAAGTTAATAACCTCCTACGGATCAGATACAACATTTTTTATCGTTCGTACCTGATTCTCTTTACCAGCCTTTACTACCGATCATCATCCGTACCCCAAGACCAGCCGATAATCCGTACAGCTAAGTTTTACGAGTTTTCATCGTTTTCAAAGCGCGGTAAGAAAATTAAGGCTATACGGTCTCTACTGTACAGACTGTACGTGGCAGTGGTATCGGAAGTATCTTTAATTCTGCACAGTAATTTCGTAGCATTATCATTTAGCGGCATTAAATATTTCTATTCCAGCCGCGTTACAGTCCCGTAAGAAATCTATCTGCAACGGGCCGTTATGTTCCCATTATGAGGAAATTCGAAAGTTTCTGGAAACGAAAACGTCCCAGTTACCTCGTGGCTACAGACGGAGGATCTTTTCGATGGGTTTTGGTCCGTCACAAAGGTAGCCAACTAATGACTCGTAAAGTCCGGTGCTCGCCGACATCGAACAAAGAAGCCGAGCGATCGAAGAGACATGGGCAGCGGATAATTACAATCTGCGTGGACGAAGGGGGCCGCGGCCATGGATGGCGGAGTTCCTATGCCAGGAACGCGAAGCGTTGGTACATTGTCGGCGGGCGTCCTAAGATCTACGCCACGGGTTTACGCGCTTTCCGGGAAGCGGAGCTCGTTTTTCTAGTCGTTCGCCTCGCGGCCGAGTGGCCGCGCACCTCATCACCTAATGACCGTTCGCAGTGACAAATAAACCCGGACAGCTAGTTCCAGATGTTCGTGCGGTTGTTTTGCTCGTTTATATAATTGTGTATCGATAGAGAGAACTCGGCTTGTGCTGCTTGGGGCCGGCTATGCTGTGGAAGCTGCTGATCCTGCTCTAACGCGGAGACCACCTGTACGTCCAGCACGTTCTGTATCTACTAGCTATGTACTATGTATGTATATGTATGCACGTACTATGTGCGCGTATATATATATATATATATATAAAGGGTATCTACTTCACTGTAAGATCTTCAGGTGGAATTTTACCCGAGCTACGAATCTTGCCAGTAAGTTATGTACCCTTGACTTTTTTTTTTTTTTTTAATACGAGACTTGAGAAAATATAGGTGCGCAGAGGGGATGCCCAAGAATGGCTACCCAGTGGCCAACCTTTTATATAGTCGGTAGAGACTGAAGATTCTAACCGGTGCATTTTGGAATAATTTTCGTCCCTCGATCTTTATGCAGATCGGTAGCAAACATCTAGTCGAACCGGCTGATTGGTATGCCTGACGCCCGACGCTTCTCATCGTCCGAGATTTATCGTACGAAATTTGCCCTGCATTTTTATATTGATAATCGTAAGAAAAAAATGTACGGATAGGGAGAGATTCGAGAATGCCGGGATGAGTATAGTGCACTTGTGATACGCGGTGACGTCACTCTGTAAAAACACAGTGTGGGCAGAAGCGACAGGAACGCTTCGAAGATTCATACGACTCTCTCCGAATTAATCAAATCTTGATGATTTACATTTTGATAACCTCCGTTTAATCTCCGGTTAAATTTGTCTTAGAATAACTTTACGTGGGGTTCTAGCGTAAATTGGAAAACATCCCTTGGGAATTAAAAATTTTTTAAAAAATTTTTTCATCTTCGCTTCTCACTGACTTTTTTCATAAACAACCTTAGTACCAATTTCACTTTTAATTCCCTCGAATAATTCTTGCCAACAGAACGCCATCCAAGTCTCACGGTGAGACGTAGGAGAACCTGCGAGCGATATTAAGATGTTTGGAGAGTAAGCAGAGAGTGACACCAAGTACTGCTTGCTGAGCACAACGCGTCTGTCAGGCTGGTTCTGTCAGGTGGCTTTTCGTGAACTGCCCACGTGAGTGTGTGGCAGACATAACGTGTGGACGCGACATAAGTAAGTAGACGATAGAGGCAGACTGTAGCAAAAAGAAAAGTAAAATTTCAGTGGGATAAATAATAAGAGAGGAATCATTGTATCCATATGTATATAAAATTTCTTGCTAGTAGTCACCAACCGGTACCAGCCAGACGTAGCCGATGAGTTCAACGGTTTGACCCCTTTGGGATATCCGCGAGAATCACAGGAGACCAACGGATAGTTCTGCGAGTTTTATACGTGGCGTAAGTAGACCAGAATAAGGCTGAGTACACAATGAGCGTGCAGTATACGTGAGACAAACAGAGACTGCTTATATACTGGTGTGTATACCCTCTAAGATCTGATGCAATGTTTGACTTCCGAGTGAACGTTTTAAAACCGATCCGCCATCTTGGAATATTTGTGACTTGGAAAGATCAAGGGATTTTCCTAGATCTCCATAGATCATTAATTTAATGACACCTATTGCCGAGCTAGCTACTCATCAGTTCATCGGGTGATTAGATTAGACCCGGTAAGGTGGATCAGGACTGATAAGAATTTTTTGCAGATGCAGAGCTTCAGCTTGCACAGAATCCGATACGTAACCGAGATGTGGCAGTTCCCTTCAGAGAAAAGCGTTTTATCTACCTATGACATAATCGCTGTCGAAGAATCAGCAGAGAATCGCAACCTTCGCCGCTGACTTCTCATTTCGTTGAGCTGTGACAAAAGCAAGCTACGAGAAGTGTCCTCTTCAGTTATTGAAGTAAGAATTAATTTATGCGTCAAGTGACTTTATTATATTTTTAATATTTACACGTTTCTTCAATTCGGACTTCCTCGTTCAAAATTATTCGTTTTTTCCCGCCAAGTTTCCCGTACACAGAGTTTCAAATAGCGGCACACTTTTTACGTAAGACAGTCGTGTCTGCTCGATTCGATTAAGTTATGAGATGTAGATCTCCTTGAGATTCGGACCCTGGACCGATATGGTCCAACGTAACTGTCCCGGGTCAAGTTCAGCCCAGGGACTCCAAGCTACATAGTCCACCTCGTGCTACTTGACCGCGTGCTCGTATTAGTCAGAGTCGTTAAAAAATTCACGTACGATGAACTCATAATCGAAATCGAAGAAAGATTGAGAAACTGTGAAAAATAAAGGAGAAAGAAGCGTTCCGGTTGGTAGCGGGAGAGATGCTGGAGCCAAACTTTGTGAGTCTGGGCGGTCTGCGTCAGCCTGGTGAAAGCAATAAGCATGATTCTAAAATTAACCTGGGTAATTAATATTTTTGGAGCGTGGAAAGGAAGAATCATTAAGTCACCAGAAGGACCAGAAGCCACGGTGACGGGTTAGTATGTTGGTATCCATGCACGTTCTGATCTATGAGTCAGACCAATATGAATGGTACCTCTTCCAAAGCCCCATGGACCACAGCGAATCAATCTTACGTGAATCATCGGACAACGTTAGAGTCCGACTTGGCTGACTGGATACGTACAGTACCTACTTGAACGTCACGTGTTGTACTGACAGGGGATAATTAAATTAGGCGGGGGTCAAAGATTCTTGCGCATGCGCATATGCGATTTCGGGGGGCTAGTTGTCGTACGTAGTTCGTTTCCCTCCATTCTGATCACGCTTAGATCAGCTCTAATTTTACGAGTGATCGAGTTAGTCCCCGAGGGCACTGATAGATCGTGTTACCGACAGTCAGTCCAACGAGTCTACCGGTTACTTGGTATCGGGAGAATCGGCCGATTTTACAACTACGTCTCAATTGACTGCTGATCGCACTTCGGCCAATTAAATTAACATCGCGGTCAACCCGCGATCCAGTACCGTAATACAGTACCGATTTCCTAGAGAAGGTATTAAACTATGTATATACATACATGCACGCACATAATCTACTACCGATCGGATTCGATCGACTTTCCATCCCGCAGTGACGTCCCCGCTGTTGCTCGGTGCGTGATGGAATTTTACATGAGTCTAACCGAGGTACGATCTGTGGGATACAAAACGATCCTTTCCAACGTTAAAAATAATTCATCTCCCGCACGATCACGAACGTGGCAAAGTTACGTAAAATTACCACAGACGTTTCCATGGATCATTTTTTGCCATTAGTTTAGCAATGATAAAGTCGTGTCGACTTATCGATCAGGTATACCAAGATCGGTTGGACGTGTCTCCAAGTCGAATTCACGGGATATCCTGTCCTGGGCAGGATATTGAATGGACCCGATATTCATTAATTAATTACGCAACCTTCGAATATTAAAGAAACTAATGGATTTGCAGTGTATGTCGGGCCAGTGAGGCATGTATTTGTCCCATGGATCGACAACCGTTGGAGGCCAGGATACAATGTGTGTAACGGTTGACGTCATTCGCCCAGGGCGACACGTGTTGCCAGCCAGTCTGGCTGGATCGACCGATCGTAGCAGTGGTGATCCTTACAAGAATTGAAAATAAAAAAAAACAACTACCGATCTGGCGAAAGACAGTCAATTCAAACCCACTGACTCAGAGTCTGCTCTACCTGTCAAATATCACATTTAAAAACTGGTATAACAATAAGTCAAATTTACACGTTGCGAGAAGATGGATTTATCGGACCCTTCATTATCGTCAACCCATTAATCATACCCATATTTTTCACTCTTTTCAACAAGTATATTTTTTTAATGATTTTTTCGTCTGGTATCGTAAAATTGTGACGATATTGATTTTTTGAAAAAACGGTCACGTTTATCATTAAATATTTTTAATATCTTAAAAGAGCACTGGGACTTATCCCATTGACAATTCAGCATCGCTCACGTAGATAGATGAGATTGCACAATTCTTCTCGAGGTTGGCATAAGTCGTAAGTGTCTTTAATGTCTACCACGACACGGATAGCGAGGGCGTGGTGGTCTCTCATTACATTAATGCTTCACTGATACCATAGACGGCATACGTGTTACTTATTAGTTATTACACAGGTATGTGCCAATCGTGGAAACGGTTCTTGCCGGCGTACCTGCACGCTCTTCTTAAGATATATATTGAGGCTGCTAGTTAGAAGGACAAAAAATCACTAAGAAAGTAGTCGGACGTGAATGACACGTAAGGCGTCTCCTCGGCTATTTCAACGAATTTAATGAGTCTTCGTGACAATATTCTAAACGGACCTTTTTTTCTCTTCCTTCCCATTCTACAGGAGGGATGAGTTCGGCTTTTATGCATGTATATACGTACGGGTAAAAAGAGGCTGCGTCAATGCCAGTAGAGCTGAGAACAAGGAGAACTCGTGCTTGCGACACGCGCAGACGCAGGTCCGCGTGCCGATTGATAAATTCGATCAATGATTCATAAGTAGAAAACGCGCTCCCATTCATTCGCTTGTTAGTCCGGAATGAACGGAGTTGCTTGACTCGAAGGATCATAACGGTCCATGAGAGACGATTCGATGATCGGAGGCTCCAGATTGTCTCGTGATGCTGGTTGAATAAATGTTGTATTACCTGAGGATTCCATATATGATTTATGGTATTAATAGATTTTTTTTTAATTTTGCATGAAAATTAAATTGATTGGTATTGTTTATAATTGAATTTTTGAATTGAATTTATTTTTATTCGCTGCCATAGGTGTATCGCGTGTATTCCATACCCATAACTCAGCGCATTGAGTCAGTCCACATGTGGCCACATATGTCGCGCGATAAAAGCAGGAAGAGAAAGAGCTTTCATTTGTCGTGGAAGTGTTAATGGCGCGGCGTAAAAGTTCGCGACGACAATGCAACCGTAGCCACGTGTGGGCGCCGAAGATATGGGCCAGTTTGCATGTAAGACTTAAGCGCGCCGACGTTCTGCGATCATGTTCCCAGCGGGACGTGTGGTACCTGTGCTCGGAGAGGAAGAATTTCCAATTCCGTGGGTCCACGGCTTAGGGAAATAAATATCGCGGAATCCAACAGCGAGAGGACGATTAGTCTGCCAAAATTATTTCTATGTATATTTTTCGGCGTCGTATCATTTAAAGCAGACATCTGTTCTTTTCGATTCTATCTACGTAGAATTATACCAGTACAATGCGTACCAGACAGATTTTCAGAGCTATGAAAATCTTTGAAATAAATAAATTTTCAAAAAGTCAATTTTTCTGAATCGCAAAAATTTTTTTAAATTTATCATATACCGTATACACGTATACCAAACCCATGTAAAGGTATATAAAATGTGCATTATTTTTTTTCGTATCCCAAAAGACTACAGGTTTTATCTCCATTCAGCTTGAATTCTTCAGTAGGTGGTTGCTCGCTTTCGCAATGGTCCATTATGCCTCTTTCACTCTTACTTTCTTCTCCCGAAGAGACGAAAAGGACAGAAGGAGACGAGGAGACTTTAGCCGGAGCACAACACGCGATTCCCGAGGAGCGACAATAGATCTACGTCCGCCCTCAGTACAGTGGAGAGACGGTGTTACTTCTGTCAGTTGACAGCGGTCCGCCGGACGGTTGACATTGATTTAAACCCCGACGTAACGACCGTAGCTCCGTGGGTGTAGACGCATCAACGATTGACATCTTCATGATAGTCCAGATGTAGTCCAATTGGCTCAAACGGACTCGCCGATACAACTAATAAGATGATAGGGTACGACAAGACTTTTTCCGGCAGGGAGCACGTGGGCTAATAGGCCATGTGATTCACCGGGCGAGAGTGCATTCAGATGCATGCATATGTGGGGATATAAACACACGGGATGATCGTAAAATTAGAGGCGTACTTGCTACTCACGTACTCCGGGGTGTAAAGGATGTCCCGAGTATCTAAGTTCTGCTACAGTCTATTGAATTGCCTTTAGTCCGTCTATAATGAATTTTAAGTAACGCCTCTCAGTGCTGAGTAAACAAGTTTGCCACTTGGCCACTTGGTCAATCTTTCACAGCATCCATTGGTACATGGGACGCATCCTCGTTCCAGTAGGAAATAAACGCTAAAGGGTCATAACCACTCGAGTCCAGTGTACCTACCAGGTAAACGTGCGTCCTGGTAATGATTGCTCGTAGACCTCGTAATCCTTGAGTCCTCGAACAGATCTCCTTCCATCGAGGCGTAGTTTGAATTGCGAGAGGCGTACACGGAATCCGCACACGCACTTGCGTGCGTGCGTGTAGGCGTGCGTCGGCTTCGGAACAGACTAAAGTCCGTATGATACGGAATAAGCTATACGTGCCAAGGTACCTACTAATTACACGGGTAATTTCGTTTTCAGCCAAGATCGAGAATCGAACGTGCAATCGCCTCTGGGATAAACGTATAAAGTTTCCTATAGGGAATCAGGGAAAAATCAATAATCGATTTTGCTTTAGGAATTTCATATCGATTTTAATAAATATCAAAATAATCGATATGAGCTTGATTGGATTTCGTTGACAATTCGGTAATTCTTAATGATGTCAAATAAACTGTTGTTACATATTTCAATCTCTTTATCTAATTCGTTCTGGCTTACACCTGATGCCGTGTCACAGCGGCTTAAGCTTCTTCCTGGCGTAGGCGTGCAGACGGAGATGCACCAGAGGGGCGAATACGATGGCTCGAGCCGCCGGTTCACCGACAACGGGTTCGCCAAACGTCGCGGATGAGTCCAGGACCAAGAAACAGAACACCTGAGCCTTCCTTCCACCTCCTGGACCCTTCAGCATCTTCTATGGACTCTCCTCTCCTTTGCTCCCTTCTTACATGGCTCCGAGGAAGGATGGCTTTGCACTAACTCACCCACGTGGGAAGCGCATTTCCGAACTCTCTCGTCATCGACCCTTTTAGCTGTTAGCTCGACGCCGCCTCAGGACGCTGCAAGCTCGGATGCACAAGCTCCACTTCTGTGCGATGATAATTGTCTTTTGAGAAATGATTTAAGTCTTGGGTAAAATTGAGGTTTGGTGGGGAAAAAAAATGTACCAGTCATTTTTTCAATGTATACTGAGAATCATTAGTCGTTAGGAAATTACAGGGTTTTGTAATTTTTTAGAGAAATATGCTAATACGATGAGAAATGGTGAAAGGATTCATTAAGATATTATTGAGTGTTTAATAAGAAGTTGCCTCGGGTAAAAGTGCCTTTAGGATAATTACGAGAAAAAAACAATTATGAATTCCATACGCTCTATAGGTCATGAATTTTGTAAAAGGTCTTATAGCTATACTTGAAAATCATCAGGTAGTTTCAAAATCGTTCTTGTATATTCCCCATGATAAACATTCATATTATCATTTACCTCTAATCGGACCAAAAACTCTGAATCCTCTCGTTGTAGTCTGATCGACTTCCGCTTCGCCGAAACAGGTGAAAAAAGTGATAAGGTCGGACAGTAACCAGAGGCAAGTTTACTCCTATACCTAAGAAGTAGGAACTACTGATATGATCAAAAAAATTTTTTCGAACATTAACAAAATTTCATTTCTGTCATTCACTTCCGGTACTTGGTATTTCTCCGCTTCCTCTTTCTACGTCCGGAGTTTATTTTGCATTTTCTTTAATTATAATGCAATTAATAATGTACAGTCCCTCGAGGATCTTATTTATTTTTTATTGCCCTTATCTTATTTGCTTGTCACAAGTGAAATTGAACACGATTCGCTTTCATTGTAACGACGTGACTTCCGTCGATAAGCCAAAGAATAAAAATGTCCAACCAGCGTCAGTCACGTCCCGATTTTTTTCATCATCAAAGCAAACAGTGAGTAGGCAGGTAAATACATACCTGACTAATAATCAAGATGGAATCGACGCATCGCTTTAACCTCACTAAGTTCGCAAATTATCGTCGTGTTTACGTTCTTGATATCGTGGCGGATCAATATGAATCAGCAAGTCTCGAGTGGCCTCACAATCAGGTACTCGTGGGTGGTAACGATTCAGTATCGACTTGCCAGACGGGCGAAGCAATTGAAATAGGTAGTTCAGACGTCGACCTTAACTTGCTAATAAAACCAGTAATTTAAAGAAGGACGCTCGATTAAAAGAATTCCAACCTAACCTAACAATATCGTTTGAAATCCATATGAATGGGGCCATAAACTACAAGAGAAACATAGTGCAGAACGCAAACGTGATACACAATAATATTTAATAATTCGATTCAAGTTCAATTAAACAAAAAATAACCAAAGACACCTAGACGATCAGTGTCAGATTTTCCCGGTAGAGGGTCGATCCACGGGGAATCCCATTTTTTGGTATAATGGCCGATAGTGACTTTTCTTTTGTTCGGCTCGCGAATTCGATAGGCTGGATATGCGTTATGGAAGGCGCAAACACGTTTATGATTTACTGAGAAGTAACCGGATACTGAGATAAGATGTATAAAGCTTCTCCACTGTGCGAATTAAAGTTAACCGAGAAAGCCATAAGGAATGACAAGAAAGTTGAAAGGGAAACAGTCCCAAGTCCCATAGCTGTGTGGTTCGATTCGGAAGGTGATATATATAAATATATAATATGGCTTAAGGCTGCTAACGAATTATACTTTTTTTTTCGTTCTACGCCACTGAACTCGGTAATAACGATTTCTGAAGTATGCGCCAACGCAGCCCATTTCATATCGTACGTGGTAGCTTACGCGTGCACCATAGGTAACGATACTAAATACGTATATAGAAATGACTGTGGGTTCTCGTTCGCACAGTTATCCATATCAACTCCAAAGTAATTTTGTCATTCTTCCAACAACGTAATAAATTATCCTATTTATATTTTTTCAAAAAAAAAAAAAAATTTCAGTCCCTTCCTGAACCAGATACAATACCAAGCCTTGAGAGCCTACATACATAACCAAAGAGAAAAGCCCAGGGCGTTGGGCAGTTAAGCGTGCGCATACGTAGCACGCAAACGCACGTGTAATTCGCAAGAACGCTTATTGGTTGCCAATCTCGTAGGTTTTTGTCCATAAGAGAAATTCACTTGAGCAGAGGTGTGGTACCAGTTTGTAAACTAGATTTATGGTGAGACCGCCTTGAAATTATTGTCACGCGTGCGGATCGGCCAGTCACGTATGATTAGCGAGATATTTTTTTTTTCATCTTCGCAGACAAGATGACAGGACAATCGAGTTAGATTTTTAATCGCCAAGATCAGGGATAGAAATTCTTAATGGATGTTTCATAGAACGAACTTATATATGTATGCTTGTTTCTTCTACATGTCCAACGTACAAAAACTGTAGTGATTTAGGTCGCTGGAGGATAGTCCGATAAATTAACCTATGCAAATTGGATATCGGAGTTTGAGATACCGTTGCAGCAGCCACAGTCTGCGAAATATCCTGGACTCTCTAAACGAGGTATTGCTGGGTATATAAAAAAAAATATTTTCCGCAATTCCACCTTTCGCAATGGCAGACATGCCTCTGTGCAACAGGGACTCGGACGAGGATCACGTTCACGTGGACCAGTGGACGGGACTGTAGGAGATTTTTCTCGCGTTGTAGCGATTCGCGTTGATAGATATAATTATATCGTATCGACAGCAGGCGTGCCTGACCTGCGCAACGCGCTCACCGGCGCAACTCTGTGATTTACAGTTGCGCCGCTTGAATTAAATGCAATTAAGTCGCAGTAAATTACGCACGTCCCCGACGAAGACTGACGATAAATCAGGAGCGTGTTTGCCTTTGCCCGGTAATTGTAAAAATTCATGCCCTCGCGGCTCACAGTGCCCACCGTTTATATTCCAGGGGTTATTTTAGCTTTTCTATATCTATATACACTGGATATGGGGTTGCGCATTGCCATACTCCTCCCTCTCGATCAACAAGCACTGAACTACAAGTCCATAAACTATACCTCTGTCCTAGCCTGAGGAACGTGTTTATTAATACGTTCAATTGATATTACGTATCAGAGTCAACGTTCTCAAACGTAACCCCTTTCTGTAATCTGTATATACAGGGTTATTCGGTACTAACCTAATACCTGAAGGTGGTTCCACAGTACAAGTCAAATGAACAGGTTAACTTGAGCTGGTATGTCTGAACTGAATAATCCTATATACACAGTGCTGATACAGTAAAGCAATGCATTTATACTGTACTTGTATAGGCAATCTATCTACCTGTACAGTCCTTATGTAAAAGGTTCCACATTTCGTGTATACCTATATACATAGGTTTGTACGAAAAGGTTGATCAGGATTACTCCGATAGGTAGCGATGTACAACACAGGCGCTCCTATATACAAGATCAATGATTGTCGCCGGTGCGTGTAAGATGTTAATGATGATGACGTCATGGTTAGCAGGTTAATGAGGTCGCGTGGGCGACTGTTGGCAGTTAGGAACGAGATTATCCAGCACATCCTCCGGTATTGCTCTTTCTCTCTTAGAGGATTCAACTAGTAGTTTCTTTACTCGTATCTCTCTCTCTCCCCTCTCCTCCCTCTCTCTCTCTCTCTCTCTCTCATCTTTCTCTCTCTCTCATATGGTTATATACTTGCCAGTCCTGGAGCAACATTTACATATCTCTGTATCAATGCTACCTTGCTTCACCCGCCGCATATTTTCTCGGATGCACAGCGGTTCACATTTCGCGATTGGACCTGGGGATTTTGATATCGGAGCACATATGCAATCTTAGGATGCATGGTTGACAGAAATTGTTCGCCTGATCGTTAAAAAAAATATAAACCATTTTTCAATATCGATTTTCCCTTATCTGTAAATTCGCAAGGTACCATGGGTAATCTGCGATTGTTAGATGTGCGAATTTTTTTTTCGCAAGGATCTAATTCATTTTTGACACGGGGGTTGAGATCCTGTGCAACCACCATAGAATCCCATCGACCTCGAGTGCTTCCCTTCATTAATTCCGAGATCCCCATCCATGGTGCACGCCCGGTAATAACCACAGGTATACCGTTGCCCTGCAGCCTGCATACCTTGAGCCCAAAGCGCATCCTGGCCAAGTGCTATTGAGCTACAGGACTCTATCGAGACACAGCATCCCTGGACCATTACTTGGATCTCTTATTTCGCATCTTCGGTATACTTAAGGATTCGTCGTGCTAGTATGTATTCTTGTACCGAGGTCATCTGGACGTGATATCCTAGTAAAATACTGAGGGTATTGATAAGAACGGAGGGAAATAGAAAGCTCGAGCTTAATATGAATAAATTGGAGACCAGCCTTAACGCGTGAAAATGTTTACATACTCGGTTTAAGTGTTTATACGCATATTTGCTTTTTGTAGACGGAGCAACGTAGCCGGGCAGGTTTACAGCACTGTGAATTAAGATAAATAAATTAATGCAGAACTAACGGATCTATCGTCTTGATATGTTTTATCAGTCGTGATTGTATAATTATTTTGATTTTATCGATCATTCAATATTTTCATATTTATTATAAACTGATTTAATGTTGGTTTTAGTTATTATTCATCATATGGTATATGTATGCTACTAACGATTTTATCAACCACTCATTATTATGTCACGATGCTAATTACGTGACAAAGTCGACTTGATACACGATCGATTATCTGTCCTTTCAACCACGTATACGTTATATCGCCTCGAGCAATTTGCTGCTCACGATTTTACTCTCGTTCTTCATGGAATGTCGAGGGGTATAGAAAATTGGTATTGCGCTTATTCACATATGACGTAATAACGACATTGATCAATTTTTTTTATATTATTTTATTCGGCAATGATTTCAAATGATTTTCCATTACAGCTTTCTCCGATTATCCGGGAGTGCCGGTAGCTATCTTGTATACAGGTATACCTGTATATCTTGCGAGTCACAATCCGTTTGGTACTGCAACTGCATCGCAGATACTGCACTGTTGACACAGAGAGAAATCGAGCATTGTATTAATTAATTAACGTTCGGAATGATCAACCCGATTGGCTACGAAGCTAGCGATGACGTCAGGTAAAATTTCACTTGATTACTATCTGAGAACTTTCCTTAGCAAAAACTGACGACACTGCAGGATGATCTCATAAATGAAATTTCAGTGGACTACCCACACCGCACGTAGCTCCTGCAGAAACGGGGATAACGAATTGCACAAGATGATCGATAATGATCAATTTGATTTTATGATGGCAAGGTAAGAGGGAATTTACATATTTTCAAATCATCAAAAAATAAATGACTCTCGTGTGTTCCTATTGTTCGATGCTGCTATTATTAGTCTGTAAGTGAAATCCTGGGCTTCCCTAAGACGTTATTGGCCAATGATTCGCAATTCTGTTATCAGGAACGTCAATCACTCTCGAAGGATAACACGTATCAATATATATATACTTTCCCACGTAAATAACCTAAAAATCATTCGCTATACTTTTTTGATCACACTGTATAACAACCTATTAATAAATGATTACATGCTGACATTCACCCCATTCCAGTCGCAAATCCCAGCGTAATTTCCCATCCTGACATTCTGCCTCGTTAAGATCATTTATCCCGACATGATCGAGCAGCAGCCTGGATCGATGAAAAACTCATAATCTCGCACGTGTTCAACACCGTAGGCGTTGAAGTCGATCAAGACCATTTGTAACACTTCTACGTTCCATCCTGTAGGTTCACGTAATTTGTGATTTCTAAGGAAAAAAAATATATATGATACACGACATAATACACGTACCGAGACGAGAGTTCTCAACTCGATAAAGATTCTCTTACCGCGAGCCAATCGGTGTGTTTAAAAGAGCCGAGCATATGAGGACTTTGAAGAAAAATATTACAAGCCAGGATTTCACGTGCAAATATAGGGAGAAAAGTTGCGAACCCTCGTTAGCGGCTTCTCGTTCACGAAGGGATCGAGCGTCTTTGTTCTGTTGCCGGTTTATTTAAATACGCATTAATATTTAATACTCGAAGAGTGTTTAAGTGGGAGTTGCTCGCCAACCCGTGAGCCCTATGTAATTATACTGGCATCCCACACTCAAAAGAGGCCCAACGAAGCTTGGCACAAAATCGCAATGCCTTAAAAGTAAAAAGGCCATATGAGAATCCTATAATAAGATATAGCAAAGGATAGAGGAAATATTATAGACTAGATATGAATAGAGATATATAAATTTATCCTATTGAAATATTAGGCTGTCTATAAATAGATATATAAAATTTATTTATTTTCAAGGATATCTTTTTTTTTTTTTCTATTACGTGAAACACGTTCGTATGATATTCCTCATTGGGAAGTCATGTTGCCGTTGCATTAAACGAATCCTCGAAGCATGACAGTTTCGTTAATTACTACCGCGTTAATGAGCCGAGTAAATTGTCAGCGATTCCAGAGAGTCTGGAACGCGGAACAGGAACGAGGTACTAGGATGCTTTAAAAATGGCGACGGTGCAGGGTGGAAAGCGAGGATAATTGTAATGAGCGAAGGGAGAGGTGTCCATTGTTTGTTTGATGTGGAAGTCATAGTGAGAATTAGTAAGAGAAATACGTATAGTGTATAGATATATATATATATAAGTAAAATGTCACGTGGAATTGAGGTGACTCTATTGCTGTATGACAAAGCATCGTACGTCATAAATTGTCACAGTGTATACAGTCTCTTTTTCATTTATGAGAAAAGTATTTGGATTTTTTACGATTGGCACACCTTTCGAGGATTCGGGGAAAGGCGTAATCTAGATTAGTGCAGTTATCTTAGGATTCATTGCTTATTATAAAAAATTGACTTTTTGTTTATCAAGAGTTTCGTTAATGTTTGCACTATTATAGGATGACTCACTTTGAGAATATAGGAATCCCCCATACGAATTGACGTATTAAATCCTGATATTTGAATGCGCTAAAATAAACCTGTATCGTGCAAATATATAGATATGGTACTCGGTAGCGAGATTGGTGAATTTTTCGCAAATTTCTCACGAGTAATCATTATTTCGAAAATTAGCGAAAAAAGAGCATACGTGGAATTTCGCGACCGGGCGAAAAGAGCCTTAAGGGAAGATACAGGAAAGATCGGCAGAGCCGTATAATTTGTGAGGCTTCTCGAGCGATCATGTATCATTTACAGAAATTATAAATTCATTATTTAAAAATTATCATAATACATTTGCGAAAATGCCAATGCCATTACGAATTGCTACCTTTCAATTCGTTGCCGCCATTGTGAATATTCCTAAAGTCGACCGCTTTTAAATTCGCGAATCCTCCTATCTTATATATGTTTTTTTTTATTCGCTCTTTTATGTTTCCCATATGATAAACTATGGCTACATTTCACGATTTCTGCATCGGCGACGAAACGATCTTCCATTTTGTCCGATCGAAGTCCTTCAGGTTTTACAATCTCACGGATATGTTTCCTCGCGTTCTACGTTCACGTTGCCAAATGGAATTAATTTGTTCCGCGCGCCGCGCAGCCTATTGGTTTATTAGACTCGTAAAGCTTTAACGCCCGTTTTATAGAGATTGAGATGGGATATACGCTATATAACATTGCATAGGTAGAACGGAACTTACAGTATATGCCAACCAGGTTTTACGAGTCGGTCGCGAGAACTAAACGACCGTTAAAATTTCGATTGGAAACCACAAAGAGATCTTTTCCCGAGTAAAACACAAGTTTTTCACCGCGGAATAGGTCCAGTCTCCCTATCCCAAGTTCATTGACGCACCCTAAGTTTTTTCTAACGGTACAACATTGTAATTAAATTCTTTTCAATTCTTTAACAGTTCCATAAATTTATATGCAGCGTCTATCCGTTTTGTGCTATAGACAAATTTGCATGCATTTATAAACACCATTATGCGCTTCTATATGCACGTGTGCACTTTGGAATATATAAGCAGAAAACAATTATTTCTGCATACATGACAACGTTGTCACATTATCGATTTCTTATACGATCATTAAAATAATAAAAATAAAAAATAAAAATTCCCATGAATTTATCTAAGATCCAAAATTCAGATGCTAGATTTCCATTAAAAAAAAAAACGAGTCATAACGTACGACATTGTTAGCCAATGGTTCATCCTGTTAACAAGTTCACAAGTGCTTAACGGATCGCGTAGATTATGTCAGCAGCGGCTGTGCTTTTTCCTTTTACGGTATTACAACAATCCAACCAAGCATATTCTCGGAAGGTTCGTTTTATTTAAAACAAATATTTATACTGTTGGCGAACGTGTCTTTCTACGTCATCGAATACGTTGTCGAGTTAGTGACGCAACCAGGCATCCGTCGTTAGATAAGCCAATGATTTGCAAAAAAAAAATGAAAATTATCAACAGATGTTTCCTCACTCCCCCTGGACCAAGTAGACGTCATATTGGTCTCGGTTGGTATCAGTGCCCAAAGCCACTGTGACGTTGGTAACGTATACAGAAAAATGATTGGTAGGCATAGAAGCAGAAGATCAGTGCCACGGACAATGTCAATCGGTAAGATGAGTCAAGGCTCGTGAGAGACTCTAAGAGATGAAATGTTTAACCCCAGGTTAATGGCTCCGCTGTCTCATTATTAATTGCCGTGAGTGACCCAGTTTAGTCATATAATTGGTCCATCGGTATTGGACCTAATTGTTGTGCCTTCCGATTAATACGAGCCATTAAACATCAAGTATGGCCACGTCCGAATGACAGCTGATACCGGTGGCATCCATTGGTAGTCATCATACTTTTCATAGTTGCCAGATAAAGTACGCAGACCGGTTTCATGCAGCGAGATTAGATAGTTGAAGCTTTTCGTTCGTATTCATCATAAACTTGGAACGTAAGTATAAATAGATACAACAATCACCTGGTTCACTACTTGGTCCACAATGTAGTTCACTGTGGACATAGTCGCTTCAAGTTCATCATCCAAGTAGACTTTTGATTCAAGAGACCTGAACTGATATTGTTCTTGTATTAAACACACAGTCCACTATACCTGCTATCGTGTCTAATTGCTAATTCACCTGTACATAATGACCTGGGGAATTCCAAAATCCTGTTGCTGATGTAACCAGTCATGCTCAATCGTTGATTTGCTGGCTGCCAATCACGGAGCAAGTAATCTAGACCAGCAACCTCAAAGCAGTCAGAATTCATATTTTATACGTAACAGAGAAGGTACGTACGTCAGCGAACGTTTTTTCGGCTGGGACTTAATTGTCAGCATCTGTCCTATATTTTGTGAGGTATCAGAGTTTCATTCAGGATATTGGGACTGCAGATATAACTAAAATATTATTTTTATGGTGCCAAAATAAAATTGTCAAACTGTCATTACCACGTGTATCTGATTTTTGAGGATGAGCAATATTGTAGGGAGGAGTTGGATGGGACCGTTTAAAAAAATGGGCCCACTGGTTATGCTATGTAGTAATGCATGGAAATGGAGCTGACTCATCAAAAGACAGCTACGCGTACTAGTTAGCATTTCGAACTCGTACTGTTTCATAGGACAGGTGTAACTCGCGTTCCGATTGACAATGCGATGACCAATATGTCAATAGATGGAATATTAAGCATGATTTATATAACCGATCTGCCTGTCAATGACTATATGTTTATAAGTGTGAACTAAATGTATTAACTGAACGTGATCGTCAGGGTCGAGGTCGAACGAGATGGTAGGTTTTTACCGTATAAGAAAACTCCTTTCTCTGTTATTTCACATACAGGGTGTCACACGAGAAATTGATAAGACTACGTCATTCATCGAGTACAATGGATCTAACGACACTGTGTTACCGAATGAAGCTGAAAGTCGATGATTGATTGATTAGCTATGGGTTGCGCAATGGGAACACAGCGTGTCAATATGGTACGAATTAAATTTTTAAATATCGATGACGCCTGGTGATATCATAGTCATCGTTATCAATATTGGACACTAGTTGAGCATCCAGCCTGCATTCACAGGGCTTGAGAGCCGACGCGCGTACATACAGACTAGTAAGTACAGACTGAAACGTACACGGAAGAGAAAGTGCGCAATCGCCATGATGTCATCGATATCATGGTCATGGTCCCCATGGGAAGTAACTAGATCAGCCATCGACATTAAAAGCGGGACGTTTTTAAAATTAAATTTAGGTAAATAAGGTATAATGAAAAGTTTCGTTAATTTATTCATTAGCAAATATTTTCACGACATAGTCAGTAAGTTTACATCCAATGACCCGGTACTGGCACTTACCCGATGACTATTAAAAGATGAATGATACATGGTCTAAAATTACAATCTGACTCTATCGATCTCTGCGGATCAATATTGTCACTTTGGGAATGATGGAAAAAATTCTTTTAAAAAAATTTTCATATAGTCCATTGCAACATGGACCCGGTATCATCATCCTCAATTATATTCCAAGTCCTTTCTAATCCTCTGATACTGGTAAAGCCGGCATTTTTTTTTTACCAATATATCCCACAACCATGGTAATCGAGAATTTTTAATCCAAGCCCGTGTAATAAGGTAAGTAAAAAATATAAGAATTACCGTCATACTTTAATCCATGAATATTTGAAATACTGAAGTTGCGTCTAGTAGATCGCGTGCGTGAACGCTGACTGTATTGTAGTTAAAATATACTGTACATTTTGTGTACAGTATACCGGCTGCTTAGATTACGATTTGAAGAAGCATAACGTAGAGTATCAGCCAGTTGAGAAGACGGACGATCGTTGCTGAAATTAAGGAGCATTTTGGTGCATACAAATGGGACAGGCGAATGGCCTGCCGCCATCACGTAGAGCACGTAGGACTACGGTATATATAAGTATAGTATAGTGGTTCTGGTCAGTAGAGACTCGGGACACGAGTCGAGCACGAACTCACCCGATTCTCCACGTGCTCGGAGCACGTCAATGACGTCACATGCTTGGGAGGCTCGACTAACTCGTGCCAAACGGGCCCCGAGGGGCCCCTCGTGCTTTGATCGATAGATACCAGAGAGATAACGAGATTGGAGCCTGGTAGAAAACGAGGGAGCACGTCTTTTGATTACCTTGACGTTAGTATATACAGACAGATATACAAGTATATAAATTTTCCAAAGGGTTAAGAACTACCCTTCTTAAAAAATATATTTATATATATATACTTTTAATAATATGCACAGTGATGCATCTTCGTGTTGAATTTGACTGCAAGGATGCTGTAAAAAATATTTTAAAAAAACTTTGTGACTGATCTGTTAACACGATATAATCATACATTATATTATCAATAATCATAATTTAACATGTACATATGGTCAACATGATTTATCATTGATTACTCTTCGATTACCTGTTTGTCCCTGCGACTCAACAGGGAGTCTTGGGTTTTTCACTATACGCTAATGTCTGATCAGCTGTTCTCACAATGGGACCCATGTCAAAGGTCACAATTTTTGTGTACCTGGATCTTGTTACGTTATCATAGTTGTACAGGTACGGGTATGGTGATTTGAAAAAAATCATTAATCTTGAATGGATCATCAAAGGAAGATCCTCGTCCAGGTACCGGTACGTACTTCTGGTTACCCAGTTACCTTCTATTCCAGTTACCAACGCAACCCAATCCCAACCTACCCTACTCCTCCGCAAGAGCAACCAGTCATTCGAACTTCAATGACTCTCGCTCACCTCCCATCTGGCAGCGAACAATGGGACACACTGTCAGTGACGTCACTAGATACGTCGAATCGTACCTTCTATGGGTCTGAGGTTGGGGGTTCAGAGTATGCAGACCTAACCTATAATAACGCAATGGGTTACATGAAAAAAGTCACGAATCATTATCATTGGTACCAACTTAATGCTAATTATCATATTATACACATATATATACCTCGTCCATAGTTTTATACTCTGGACAAATCCCAAGACTGGTCTACGAGTCGTGATACACGTACAACGCTATATTTATTTGTAAACCAGTAATTGCGCAAACATTTGTATTCGTGACACGTATCAGTTAAAATGCATTTTCGATCGAGTGCCGTCTTGATGAGATTAAAGTCAATAAATCCCGAAGGTCTCTCTTCTTGATTTATCCAAAGGTGGAGATTGCTATTCCATTGGTACCCATATGTACACTGTATATCCAATTCTTGCTCGACAATTCCTCGAGAGCCGACTGAACTTGCGTACCTTAAAAACCGAACGGATCTCGCTCGGAGGCCACAGGAGTCTCGTAAGAGACTCTGTTACCCTCGTTAGGGAACTCGACGTGGAAAGGTAATTGATACTTTCATAACCTGGCAGCATTCCCACCTGCAAATAGTTGAGTTCTTTTTGCCGCAGCCTCATTAGAGGTGACAATAAGTAGTTAGCCGTTTCCAGGTAGCTGCCGTGGAACGTCGGCGCTGAAGAACTTTGTACTGGAATTGCAAACGATCCCGATTCTTCCGATCTCAAGCTATATATATATATATACATACTCGGTAAGGGAGAGTGAGAGAGAGAGAATAAACGATTGGACAAACAGACAGAGACAGTGTATATACCTGATCAGTCTGCAGTCTTACCAACCCCTGTATCTTATATACTGAATAAATAGCCAAGAATCAGTTCATAAATCAGTAATGAAAACTTGACGTATGCTACCACTGACTTGTTTTACCCGATCGCAAAACGTCCATTGGGGAATTCTGAACTGGGATTCCTGAATGTCGATTCGAAATATTCCTACAAAGTATTCCCAGGAGATCGAATCTATTCGGTGGGATCCTGTTGCGGTTTTCCATTGTGTCTCAGGATCTGTCAGGATCTATAGGGTGTATCCTAGTTTGGATTTCTCTAGAAGACATTCTCTCGTGCTGTTACACTACATCGAGTTCTTTATTATCGATCTATCGATTTTGATAATGCTCAACGGAAATGCCATTCGCGTTTCGATCGAGTGACGTAACGTTAAATTACCAAGTGGCCGTGTCGGATGACTATTGTCTCTTGCGGTTTGATCTTTCTAGTGGCTCTTCAGATTTTGTCATACATTTGACTGTACGATGACGTAACGTGTTCCAGGAAAAGAATGATTATAAAATTCCTTACGTTATTATCTGCTGATAAAATATTTTTTTTAACGTTTTCGATTTTTGGCCATTTTTAATATTCCTAGATACATAGTACTCTGTAATCGATAATATTCCTCGTTGTAATACGAAGTGACTCATTATACACTCGTTCGTAACTTTACTAATTTCACTTACTCGGGCATGTAGTTTTCCTGTACTTCGTTTTCTATACTTCCTTAAGGATTGAGCAATACTCCTTAGGCACCCAAACGGTCTTGGCTTATGTAAGTCACGGATACGCGTAAGTGTTTACAAATTAGCGGAGGTGCGTGTATCGTGTGCCACACTGGACTAATCATGGTAATTGCGGAGAGCAACTGTCGCATGGTTATACTCGGATAGTATCTTCGTCATGGTTCAGCTCCTGTCAACCTGTCCGGCACGTTCACAACATCTTAACCCATTTAAATTTCCCGCGATTGCTATGGCGTAGTACATTAGCGTGTAGATAAGTAGACTGGTGTGAAGAGGAGGGTATTATTGAAATTTAGAAAATTATTTTTTATGAATATACAATTTTTTATTGTTAATCCGACTGGAAGATGATGATGAAATATCTTGGGAAATGCATATACTGTATGTATGCGGTATGTACAACGTGTATGGATAGTTTGTTGATTCGATATTAATTTAACGTTTCTAGGAAATTTTTTGCATTTTTTTCCATTTTAGGTATTCGGTCGCACAATTCCCACGGGCAGTGCGGAAATGAAGTCAGCGCAAAGATTCGCTCTGACTTTCATTCTAATACTAATAGACTGGTAGGGTGGCCGATAGTTTTCTGAGAAGAAAGTCACTCGGATACAATGGTCCACGCTGCGGGATGTCCAGACGTAGATTTTCTGGGACAGAAGTTTGACAAGACGAAAGCAGCATCCTGAATTCGTGCTCCATCAGATAAGAAGATGCGTCTGTGAAAACCGAAGGGTCCCACTCGTTGGGTTCGCACGCTTTTCTTTTGGGTGTCGGCGGCTGATTTCGATGTTTTTGGTTTAAGCATGGAAAGAGAGGCAGGGAGAGAAAAAGAAAATTTAAAAAAAACCTATAGGTCTTCGGTGGCCCTTTTCAAAAAATAACGGAGTTTGTTCCTCGTTGTACGGTACATCAAAAAGATGTTCTTAAAGCCACATTTTTTTTCTTCGTATAAACGTACAGTGGTAGTTTGCTAAAAAAATTCATGAAATCGACTTGACATAATTAATCTGTATTCCGACTGTACTCGTTGCCATGTGTTCGTGCACTGAATTAATTAATTAACTTTCCAAATGGACACGGACAAGATTAACACCTCGAGATCAATTTACGCACGCCTTCGATCCGCGGGTCCTTGGCGCGTGTTACCAGAACCAGTTCCGTGACGAACGATCGGTTGGGATTTTATTTATTTTTTTTATTTTTCGTGACCGTCCAATTACGCAGCAGCACATGGCGAATTAACGTCTAAAATAAATCTGTTGATTAGGGTAGATTCGTAATTTATTCTTTATTGATATAATTCATTGCGATTGTCTACCAACGAATTTCCTCGTTTCGTTACTGCGGGTGATCAGCAAGAAATCTGATAGTTTGCGATTTCGAAGAGAAATTATTGAATATAGGACTTTCGTGAAATCCGCTTTTTATTACGTCAGCTTTGTGCGTACACGACCTTTTCCTTCATTCAGATACGGATCTGTCCACCTGACAATTTAAGCAGCTTTCGTTCCGTAACTATATAACGCATGATTCTGATCCATCCGTGTGGTTATAATTTTTATCAAATTTTTTTTTTTTTCAGAAACAGGACACGCGAAAAGAATTACACGCATGACTGTCTACGTGATTCGTCGTGAGCTAACCAGGCGATGAATCAGCTTTGCAATTTTTTTTTCAAGGAGCCCTAGCGAATCCTGTGACGTTGCAAACATCCGTCCTACGTATCTAAACGAGATCGTCTCGTGGATTTTCCCAAATTCTAAGGAAGGGTAATTTTTTTACAGCGCCGCCAGATTTAAAACGACAGTCCCGTTATGGATCGGATTTATTTTTCCAAGGGCTGGGGGGCGGGTGTGTCTGTCTAAAACGACGCGAGACTCCAGCGTACATTGGTGCAAAGTTATTTCAATATTTACCATAGAAAGCGCACGCGCGATTTAAAACTGAACAATGTGTATGTAATGATGTAACTGATAAGATGATATCAGAAAGGCATGAGGGCAATGCCGATGCTGTGATTCATTCCAGATTGAGCATCGACCGTAACAATCAGTAATGAATGATGCGGATATAATTTTTTTAATAAATACATTAAAAAATATTTTCTGTAATTTATCTTTACGAAATTTTCGGAAAAAAATTTATAATTAAAATTCCCAAAAATTAATAAAAAATCATCTTTGGTCTATTCACACCAGATTCGTGATGTTATATACGGATTTGATTTTTAAATTTTATATATTTTTTTTTCGTCTCACTGTACACGCGTCTTTACACGTAACGAAACTAATGTTGTGTTTACATGGACAAACGTCCGTATAACATGCGGTTACGTACGCGATATCAGAAACGCAACGCGTGGCGTCTTTCCGGGCGTTCCTCTTTCAGTCTCAGCGTAAGTCAAGTTCTGAGAAAAATTGTCTGCACGCATCATCGGTAAGCGCCGCAACTTCACAGTGTATAAGTCATGGCAAAGACATCGTATGATTGGCTGAGAGGCCGCAGGACGCCCACAACGTGCACGGTTATATAGTACTCTTGTGCCATGCGGGGTTCATTCATAGTTCCACTCTAGTCTAGTCATTCATTAATCCGATACGGTGAGAGTGTCCTTATACTGGTCGGAGTGGAGTATCCGACGGGAGACCTAATAACATTCGACTGACCTGATTCGTGTGGTGTGCAATTTAAATTTGGCAAATTCATCGAAAAACAACAGTATCCAAATTGGATTATAATCGACGGAGAATGCGAATAGGTAAGAAAAATGTGAAATACGAAAAGTTCGCGAGACCATAAAAAAATTGAGTAATACTTTTTTTTGACAAATTTTTAACTAACTCAAAAATTTATTTTCTACTTTCCTTATCTTACATTAAGCCAGGGGTAACATAGGTCAAAGTTTAATCTCGATCATTGAACCTCGATCGTTTTCAAACCCTCGAAAATTGATTTATTTCAAAAATGGTAGCAGGAATATTTTTTTTAAGGATCCGTCACGAAAGTAAAGAATCAAGATGAGTTTAATTTTTTCTCGTAATGGATACACTGACGCAATATTATTTTCTCTGCAGCCATTGCACTCTTATCTCCCAACGTACCAGATAAATAGCTGCACTTGGACTCGATTGCAGAATCGTATAAGCTCGCGTAGAGATAAATAAAATGATTATCTACTTTTTCCAATTTTCTCGTCCTAACAAAGAATCGTTATCGTTCAACGCTCGCCGGCCCTGACTTGATCCCGTATCTATCGATTATTACCAATAATCAATATATCGTATTTATTCAAATTAATCTCAATTATTATTTCATCCGGTTTTGCTCCACTTTATACATATCAAATCAAAAATATTAATATAGATAAAAATTTTATTTCTCACCCTCGCTACCCTTTGATCTCTGTCGATCGAGATCGGATTACACGTGCAACGGCTCTCGATCGCGGATCAAACGATACACGCATGTAGGTTCGTGCCCAGACGGGAATGTGATTAAACAAAATTCATCGTCACTCATTGGTCGGTACTTGGTTATCAGACATGAATCATTATGACGGCGCCTATAGTGTGCCAATACATACATATCAGACTACCGGTATCAATATTATGGCGATATTGATTATTGTTGAACGTGATGCAATATCTAATATTATTCGTCATCATTAAACAAAGATCGGTTATAGAGGGTCCACGCGGAGAATAACTTTGTTACCTGATAAGATTGATATATATCGTGAGAATTATTCTTACGTCATCTGCGTCTATTCTGTGTTGTTAATTTATAAACAAAAGTGAATCAACTCGGTATGCTAAATCTCATACGGACCGTACAAGTACGTATATCTACTAGATCCTTTGAATCTTTTTCAACGCAGGGTTAGCCGAGCGTGACGGAAAAAAATGTTCAGTTTCCCGAAGGAGATGAGTCGTTGGGAAAACTTCGTAATTATTCCGTATAAAATTATCCTATTGGTGCATACCTGACTGAGTGAATGAATTAGCGTTACGTAACAAGGTCATTGTAAAGGGGGAAAACCCCGAGTGTATTTTTAATCACATTAAATCTTATCGACAATGCACATGATCATATGGGTCAACCCGTAATGGTTGCTCGCTTGAAATTCGGTGACGGTTCTTTAAATTAATCAAAAGCATCGACATATTGATAATCGGGAAATTCAACATAAGGAATACGTAATCAGGATATTCATTGATAAAATCAACACGACAGGATTTTTGTTATGGTTATTAAATTTGTAGAAGAGTAATTGATTATCATTGGTGGAATTAATAAATTATTGAATATCATGGGTGGAAATTAATTAATTACCTGGAAGACTTTAATTGACATAGTACTTTTTGGTAATTACGGCAGAACCGCCGTCGCGAAGACCAAAGACCAGTTTGGGCTGCCGTTCGCTCTGATCGTCATTAAATTAAATTTTATAGGCTTCTGCTATATAGAGGTCCATTTGGCAGTCATTTAATTTGTGACGTATTATACTATTATAATTTACTTCCGAAATAGGTAAATTAGAGGACGCGTGAGCCAATGTCTTTTTGAGACGATTACGCTAATTTTTGCATAATTCGATCAACAGTTTCGCCAATGATATCAACTTGCGGATTAGATACTCATAGTATAGATAGTTGACTGCTGGTATGTATTTATGTTTAGGTATACGTAATACGTTACGAATTGTACAAATCCCCTGTATCGATTTCTACATGCCTTTGGTTGTCTTTGGCCATCGGCGTTAATTAATCATGACGCTGGAATTATCAACTCTGAGTAAGCCACGTCTTCTTGTGACATCAACATTGCCGGCAGATTATTGGCCTCCTATCAAACGTTTTATCACAGGCTGTTATCAGTGACGTCGACGATATTAAAAAAATTTCTCTCACTCCTACCTACGCCATCTTCTCTCTAGTCATCTATAAACTGTCCTCGTTCACTCAGATGGCGTAATTTCGCGTAACGCAGCTAGATCAAACAACGGATACTCTTATCTTGTGATAAGAAGATTTTTATTTCGGTTACTGATCTAGGATGGATTTTCTTAGTTTGAAGGTTAAGATAGCAAATGACTATGTTAAAAGATACAAAAGCTAATGTGCTCTGGATAGTTGATTAAATTTGAGATTGACGTTCAGTGTTAATTAGTCCCAAATAATCCTAATTCTATCTACAGTCGATTATCCATACCGTGTCTGTATCGCGTCGTAATAACGAAAATTCGAATCTAATGACCAAGATAAAAACTCTATTCTGACGTCACAATCTCCTTTCTACGTCTATATCAGCTTTCACCGTATTTTTCACAATAGCCCTAATTTCCCCTAAACTCTTCGAAGAAAAAGTGTTTTCCCATTCACGACACTCTAGCACCATGACTTTATCGGTTTAATAAAAAAAATATAGGAGTAAGAGGCACATGAAAAAAAATGAGTACTCCTAACGATACTCAAGGACCAGTCGCAATTAATAACCTAGCATATTTACACTATCAGAACAAGGTTTATTTATCCCTAGCGGCTCCATATCCGTGAAAATAAATAAAGCACCAGAGTCTTTTACCGTCGGCGAATTTTCTTCGATTTTCCAAGCAAACTGCGTCAAATGAGATTGCAGCGCCGCCATCAGGCATCGGAGCGTCGCGTATCCTTTGAGTCTTGGAATCCACGAGGAAGAGGTAAATAAGTACCTAGGCATAGTCATGCAACACAACAGACGCGTCAGTTAATGATAGGTGTAATGAAATCGCGTGGCCCGGAGGGTCCAGTGTGTGTATGTCCCCACCTCTATCTAACGTACGAGGGTGTACGCCGAGTGGGGGGAGGGGCAGTGATTCCCGAGAGAAAGAGGTGGTATTCGAAGCGGTGAGTGAGCGACAGAGCGACAGAGCGACTGAGCTAGTCGAGCGAACCAGCGAGTGAGTAGTGAGTCTACCAAGTGAGTAACTGGGAGTCGTGCGAGACCCTCTCAGTCACCACGAGATCGGCAAGCCGAATGGTCAACCGCGTTTGGTCGGGCTCAAAAGAACTCTTCCGCACTCGTACGTACGTGGCGTTTCGAATGTCACTGGGTAAACGGGGACACGACGACATATTTTCGATTGAAAATACGAATTGTCGTTTGGTCGTCGGGAAGACTGACAGTGGGAAGTTCAACGGTACCGGTAGCAGGTATAAAGTCAGTAGATGCCCTTACGAGACGCGGAATAGCATAGTATTGTTCGCGGTATGGATTCGATACCGGATACGATTCCGTTGTGTGAAAATTTTTAGAAGATGCGAAAATTTTCGAAACGTGACTATTGCCAGGTGTGTTTATTCGGAGCACCTACACGTGATTACGATATAACGGAGTGACGTTTGTCGTAGCTCTGGTCTTTTTTTCGTTTTCTCATTAATTTTAATACAGTCGACCAAGACTTTTGTTCGGTAGTCAATCCAAAAGTATACTGTGAGTTTAAACGCATTGTGCGAGAGTGGATGCGATTACGTGAGGCATTTTCGTCGCTGGGAGAAGCCGAAGATTCTCCTACAGGAGGAAGAGGAAGAGATGATCTTCGAGCTGCTGGTGGCTGGAGCGTTCGCCCTCGCCACACTAAGGCGGTGTGTGTACATTGCTGAATTCTATTTTATATAATAATATAATTTAATTATTTAATGACTTAGCTAACAGCGGCTTATTTATATCGCGATTCTACGTCGGTTTATCTAGCGTTTTGTTTTATTGAGGAAATTCGAGGGATTTTCACAGCCATATTTGTTCTACTAATGACAGAGATTTAACGGAGGATAAGTCAATTATATTAATGGTGGGATATCAGACTGGTTTTAGACTCGGCACTGTTGTACCGATAGGAAGACGTATGTGTGACAGTTTCTTTATCGGTTCGGTCTCTGGCTTTATCTCATTTTGAAAAGTTGTTATTGCCGTGTAATTAAATCACTGGGACGACCCTACGTTTATAAGAGAAAATGATTTGTTGGCTTATCCGATTTTAATACGCAGCTCGTTCGGCTGTACGATCAATCGCGACGAACCGGATGACATCTAAGCTTCTTCGCAATAAAATTCTCGAAGGGCACGCGTGGATGAGTTTCTTATCGTTTGATAAGGGACGAGCACCTTGCCGACAATTACCGCGGAACAATGCAAAATTTTTATCAAGCTGTTTGGAATCGCGATAAAGTCATCATACTCTAAAAATATACGACTTGAGCGAGGCTTGTCTTTCTTATCAATTATCAGTCGGAAGTGCGAATTAATATCCGAAGGCAATTTTTCATATCAACAAATAAATTGACAGTGGTAAAGTTGTTTTGCAACGAGGGAAAACAAAGTAAATAAATAAAACGTAGTAAAGTACATCACGTGGACTCTAGAACGAGGTATTTTGACGTATAAATTATGTATAGATTATTTTCAAAATTCGATATCTCTTATCAGTATCGCTCTTGTGTTTATATCACGGTCAGTATTTACAATTAAAATGACGAACAATGACAGTCTTTCACAAAAGTCTTAATGACTGGGAAATTGTTAGTGTTCGGTAATATCCCAGGTCCCATCAATCAGCAATTCCTTTTTTTGATATAGAAATCGGTAAACGAGTGACTAAGCGATAACTGAGTCAGTGCGCGGGCCTCTAGGTGCCCTGTGTGTTTATTTGGCTTCAGTCTCGGAACTGGCTGCTAAGTAGACAGCGCTTTGCTTACATCGGCAGGGACCGCGCGATCCTGATATATCAGTTTTATTATAAATTCACGATATTTTCTTACGGCATCATATGGGACACTGACTGTGATCGCAGGTACTTCGAAAACCTCTAGCGAAAGAGTCACGGGTGCTCATAAGTAAGAAAAAGAAAATTGACTGCGAACGGTAATCGAGTCACGGACTCGCGAGTCATCCGACTCAGACTCTCATGACGCGAGGAACTCACGAGGCAAAATTTAGAATCGAATAATTACCTAAAACAACTGGAGAGCTTGAAGGGCCCGTGGGCACGGGATACTCTCGTAGGTATAGTTGACTCCGAGTTGTTGGTCCCAGGTACACAAGGTCTGTTTGCTTGGGGACCATCGGGGACCCTTTTTTTTCCTCTTCGTGGCGAGTCACAACACTAGTAAAGTTACAAAGCGAAGGCAAACAGATCCGGAGACGGGCTTTAACCAGTTTATCAAACAACCGTGCGAGCTCGAGGTGCCGCACGATGACTCCAGGAAGGTGGACAAGCCTGTCAGGAAAGGTGTACTACCTTAAGGTCCCACCTCCGTAATTCTCATAGAGGATTCGTTCTACGTTCTCTGAGAATGATCCTTTAGCCAATACACTTGGTACTACCTTATATTTCTTACCTTGATTTTTTTTCTCTTCCTTCTCTCTTACTCTTCCACGTACGCCTTTTCACTCGGCGCCGTGACAAAAGCTCCAAGAAATAAGTATTCTGCCTCGAGCTCCACAAGGGTGATGGCGGAAAGGTACCAGCGAGGGAGGAGTCAAACAGCTAAGGCAAACCTTCTCTTTGCTGTGGGTCCGACTTGCCGACAAGTCTCGCGGAACGAAGCTGCTGCCGCAAACCACTGTGCTGGAACGGGCGCTCCTTCGAAAGTCCAGCCTTTGGAAGTTTGTGCAGGACCAAGAGAGAGCCCTGACCGATTTAGAGTGCTTGCGCGATTTTAATAACGGGGGTCTGTTAATTTCGCATGAGAAAGAGAAAAATATTTGAAATTCAAGAAAAACATAAACTCGTGTCCAACGCGAGTTACGCGAGAATTCCGGAAGATCGAGGTGGCAAGACTTTCACGAGAAAATCAATTATGAGAAAGTTCTTTATTAGAAGTTCCTCGTGTGCCGTGTGAACTACAATTTATTAGTGGACAGGCTATGGGCATTATCGCCGAAGCGTGTCAAAGGTTACTGCATCATGATCACTTGAACCCGAGGAAGTCTTGAAGGTATCGTCTTACGGGTGACATTGGATGCCAAGTTCAATTTTCACTGGGAAGGTTTCTAACCGAAGGTCCGGGATGGTTGCCCCATTATTTTTCGCTGCATCCACATGAGCTGGCACTGGTCTGCCGAAATATAATTAAAGAGAAAGAATGAAAAGCGGTGGAATAAATTGAGAGAAATAAAGAAAATGAATCGTTTATAATGTCGTGGTCGGGTGGCTGTGGTTTCGGGTTCAGCTGAGGTCACTCGGTCAATACGATCTTACTACGTGTATCACTGCGTACCATGAAACGAAAATATTATCCTACCGCCCAGAAATGCATACGAGTGACAGATGACGCATCCAAACCGTCCATTGCGACATTCTCCTATAAGACGTAGAAGGTAATGCATCCAGTGTAATCCAGGGGCCCTACGAAGCTACGGTCCCCATAAGCGTCTAGTTGTCGTCACGATCATAAAGATTAAGCCCACGAGATCGTTAATTTAAGCCCGGTTCACTGTCGTTAAACAAAAAGTAACGCTCATTGATACGCGTAATTGCAACGATGACACGCGAACGAGTAGCTTTTTTTTTATTTTTTTTTTTATTTTATTTTTACTCGTGTCTGCCCAGGGCGGATTTCGGACGATTTACAATTTTTTTTTCATTACAGATCTCACTTTTTAGCTTTTTCATTGATTTTCAAAGCAGTAGGCAATTTCGTATTGAAATCGCGTCACTGTGAATCAGGCATAATATTACTTCTATTCCCGGCGATGAAACTAAGGTGAACGTGCATTGACAAAGTTTGCTTGTACCCTCGCACAAGGTACACAAAGTACAGTCCACAAGGCACGAGACAGTATATAGGCGAGTACACATATACAGGATAGTAACCGAGCGAACGCCGAGGCCGCGGGTTACTTTTTGTGCCAATTTGTTAATCGTGCTTACTTACTTACTTACTCCCTGAGCGAAGTCTCGGGCCTTCGAGCAAACCGGGCTCGAGATAAATTCAGTTTCATATATTCCTGTCTGGTTCTGACGGGTTCCACTGGCTACCGGCTGGCTGGCTGTTTGCCGATCTCAACTACTCGACGATACGACAGTTTGAGGATCGCCTTAACTCCTCGTTTCTCATGAGTATATTCTAATAGAGAGACACGTCTTGGAGTAATTCTTGAAATTATTTATTTTTCATCCGTCGCTCGGCCGCTTTATTTCATCAGGACCTCAGCCGTCTCTGGCTTAGGCTGAATTCACACGGTGCCAACCTTCCTTCCTCGTCTGGGTTTGTCGCGAGGACTCCGAGGGTTCACCGCGCGAGGAGTCCAAGTAGAAAGTGAGTTAATGTTTAAATTACACGGCCCGTAGTGACTTGAGCTTTACGAGTTCCTCAGTTCTCCGTGCGTCGTTCCACCACCTACCAGTGCAATTATAGCGCCCGAGGTAAAGGCAGGTACCCATATTTCCACGTAGTACTTTTCGTCTGCCCACATACCACCATCATGGTATTATGGTATCCACTGTGCATTCATTCCGCGTCGCCAAAAGATTATGCTCCGGCTGTGGAACCACGTATCGTCACAACTACGGATAGTAGAGCCCTTTGTCGTTCTCATTGAGCTGCAAAATTCGCAACGCGCTCGTGTACCATTTCGCACCGGTTTCACCAAGACAAATTTTATCCACGATCTTCCGCCACGAACCGACGACGTCATCCATCCTGGCCGTTGATTGCCGCTTTCTTACCGTGGGGCACGTGCACAATGAGCGATGCGTTCATTCATGGCGATATACGGTCGGGCCACGCGTGTACCTACGCTAATGTAAAACAACAATAGCACCTTTAGCGATGCATAGTGAAAGATACAACGATGAATATACACTAACAAATGATACTGACAATAGTAAACGGGTACCTGTTTACTTTCTATGAAAACCCACCCAGATGTTTCCTGCAAGCTCAGTCACGATCCTTTTCACTCCAGATATAAATCGATCTTTACTTGAGTCGGTTGGATTTTTTTCCTTTTTTTTTCAATTGATTACATTTTTCTTTTAATATCACACGGTATACCGCATCACACTTTCAAGGGTCTAGATCCACTCATGGGTGCGCCGACACGCCCATCGATTTGTCTATCCTCCTCCGCTATTGCAGATATAATTATTCCTCTTAGATATCATCGTGATGTATGCTCCTAGCAGCCACTTGTGGTACGGATGCTGTTGCAACGCTCGCTTTCGAGAAATACGTGGCTTTTGAAAAAAGACTTTCTTAGACGTCGTGACGGTAGGCAGAAAGGGCGCTTGAAAAATCATCTACTGCCGCTGGTCTCTTTCACTAGTCGAGACTCATCGTAAACCTAGCATCTGAGTCATTGGTCGCAGTCGTGGAAACTGGGTTATGGACCAGGAGGATGACTAAAATCTTTGAAAAATGATCTTGAAACTTTTTTTTTCATCTCACAAATTCAAGGAAATTGATCGTATGCCTAATAAGAATGTAAGAAAAGATGTCTTTTTAAAAAAAAAAGTTTTTTCAAGATTTAGTATACTTTTTCAGATTTATTAAAATCATTCGTACGCTGTGCACATACAAAATTTCATTAAAAGACAGCTGTATATGACTCGAGTGTTTGAACTGGATAACCCTGTGTGTATATATATATATATATATATATATATATATATATATATCTTGTTCGTGGGTGGAGTGACCGGGATCGTGCCTGACCATGGACAACTTTGATTCACTCCGATTGTTTGCCAGGTTCAATGATCGGCTTCCCATTATGGAGTAAGATGAAAAGCACTTGAGCTTTTTTAATATATGTCAAGTACTCTCATAGAACATACGTACATGCAGAGTGTATGAATATAGTACTAAATTACCCTGAGGATGACAATAGGATTTTGATTTCCAAAAATATTTCCTTCGACCATCATTATCTTTTACCCTCTACCGAATTGATGATACAAAACAGTGAAAGCTAACTATCGAAAAATTGCGGATGCTGTATCAGTAATTGCAAATGGTCCAACGGGATGGTTAGCATGTTTATTGCTACTCCGCGTCATTACTACGGACTCTCGGAGCGTTACGAACAATACGAGAAAATTGTGAAGCCACAAGTCACCGGCTGTACCACCTGTGGTACTACAGTTTCTGAAGACTCTTTGATGTCTCTTTACGAGAGTCTCTCAAGTGACAATGTCGTAAAGAGACTGGCGCAGTACACGAGTTACTTTATGTCCCGCTACGTCGGCCCGCCCAGTGTCTCTTGATTCACAAAGAAGAAACTTTTTAAAATTCACAGCCACGCAATAGTAGAAATCGTATGCAACAAAACTTAACCGCAAAACTTCTACCTTGCTATTTTTCCGTTCTTCGTTATCCTAGTTGATATACACAGAATTATTAATAAATTAGCCCACTCGTGTGATACTGGCTTTCGGTCGAGCCCGTACGTCCGTTTCCTTTTCCCATAATTATACTTGTCCTTACACACGTGTGCACAGGCGTGCGGACTTCTGTCGGCATTTCAACCGCAATAGATAACGTAACGTAACAACCGTTGACATTGAACGTATGGTAGCCGATCGAACGTGCATTCCTTACCGGTGCAATGTGGAGAGGTGGACGTCAAGTCCGATCACGGTTGCACCCATACCAGTGGTAAGCTGTCACCTCTGGATATAAACCATGGTTGACGTCAGTATGACATCAGTGATCCATATCTTCGTAATAGAAGGCGATTAGGTGTTCGTGTACGCGTGTGTACCAGTACGTGATAAGGACGACCAACGCGATTCCTTTAACCCATAGGGTCGGATTGATTAAAACAACCCCTATGTGCTCTGCACTCGATTCTTCGTGTACCCATATAACCTGACGATGATGAAGAACGATTTGAGACCTTCTATAGGAGTTTATGGGTGGGGTCCTTCAGGGACTATTCGATGCGCTAGTCTCGCCAGACAAAATGCAAATCTTCCTGCGCCCGCTAATCTGTCTGGCGCATCCGTGACGTCACAGACCATTGGCGTCGACAGCCGCTGATTTTTTGCCAATTTCACGAACCTCGTTAGAGAACCGGACGATTGGGTTCGGCAACGTGGATTCGAATTTGGCGTCAATGGACCCGCAGCCGTTAACTCGTTTGAATATCAACGAGTGCGTGATACAATGGATATGACTTTTTGGAACAAGTCCTCGTCATCCGCCAATGGCAGAGAAGTAAGAATTCGGTAATTGCGCCGGATCCTGTCTGGTGGGTCCCATGCATTTCTTCACGGAGGAGAAAGCTCTCTACGCCTCTGCATCGTTCTTGGGGTCCGTGCGGGCATTAACGTGGCAAACCACACATAACGTTTCTCTTCCTATGAGGTTTCGCGACGTTCACAAATGCGACTCTTGGTGCGACCTCTAACGCCGTTCGTGAATCCTCCTTAAGCGTTATAGCTACAGCGTCCCAGGAACACGACACCACTGTCAGGTTTCAAGATACCCCAGAAGAAGGTCCCAGGAGTGTATACACTTTACGCGCATTTACGGGCTTTTATCATGCCGAACGGGTCTTGGTCAGGGGAGACCCGGGTCTCACACTACTGCGGATCCCTGATGATTTTGCGCTCCCTCAACTGGCCCAAAGCGCTCTCTGCCCGCTAATCACCACGCAATCACCGCTCCTGGTGGCCGAGCACGGACTCTTTCCCAGAAAGTTGCGCCGCCCCGGGCAGCTACTCCACTGCAAAACCAACAATCTTCGTCCTTACCGGTAGGTAAAAAAGGGCAGGAACTCTCCCGACATCCAAGACTGAAATATCTGGCGCGGCTTCGATCGCTTCACGAACGCTCCGGGATCGGACGCGATGGACCACGAGGGGGAAGTCTCACACCCACGGCGTAACAATCCGTCGAGACGTACTGGCTTCCCGTATTAAGCGCGATCCCATAAAGTTATGGGGGAACGCTTTCTAAGCCGATAAAGGTCCCCACGCCCACGTGGGAAACCGGTAAGCGCTCGGCGAAACGTACAGGACCGATAGGGGCCTACGGAGGCGATAAACTTCGAGATCACTTTCTCGCTGGACATGAACGGAAGTTGCCGATTCCATAGGCGATATGGTTACACCGTGCAGACTTCGATATCGATGACCCTTTTACTTTAAATTCAGACCGAAAAATCTAACCTATAAACATCATTTTGCAGAACGCTTTATGTATGCTTAGTGAATGCATAATTTACTTTTATTACCTCCCTGGCGGATATGCGACGAGTCTTACGGTATAATTAACGCTATCGAGCACAGACTGAATTACACGTGACAATGTCAACTCACATTCCATTCGGACCCACTGCAATCTTCAAGATCCTTAAGATCCATGCGTGACTTCTATAGAGGAATCGAGTCGGCCGCCTGCCTCGACAAAGAAGTAAGATGGATATTGTTACGGGACCAAAAATCCTTAAGCCTACGCCACGGCTTGATCTCTAACGAGGAACCGCCGAAGGAGGCCATAAGCTAGGACGCTTAATTGCACAATAAATCCTGATTCTCCGATTTGCAACCTATTTCCTATTGCGGGGGCAGAGTTAGGCTCTTGTAAAATTGACGCGTAGGTGCACCGTGCAGTGTAGGTACCTCAGTATGTAGCTTATGTCGATGCACAGCTGACTGGGACAGTCGGACGAGAGATCGAGGTACCTGGGAGTTTAGTTATAATAATAATAATTTTTTTTTAATTTTAACACCACCAGCCAAAATTTTTCTCGATAGCCTCTTTGATCCTTGCTAACGTATTTCCTTGTATTTTGTGATTACAGATTCACTGGCACAGACGGCTACTCTTACGAGCCTAGCGTTCTTCCTAAGTTCAAGTCTCAGTGTTGTCTCAGGGGCACCGACTTACGGCCTACATATGGCCGACACTGAATCCATTGTCATGGAACCCTGGGTGCAGCCCTGTGGTACGCCCGTTGTCGCTGCCCTTAAAAAGTCACCCCAGAGACACAGCGTTCATCGTGCCCTTAAGAGAGTACGCACTCAATTGAGGGGTGCGTACAATCACTTCCAGAAGGATCTCAAAGACGTTCACGACGTGTACTCCGAGGTAGGGATACTTATCCTAGCGATTTAGTAGGGATTGACGTAATACGATGCAATCGTTGTTGGCTGTACCGTAAGCATTCGCGTAGCTGTGTATATGCATGCTTGGTACCTGGCAACAATGTCAGTTGCAGCATCCGGACTCGTTACAGCGTCCGGTTTGAATATAAGGTGTCCATAGAGTTCACGATAAGGGATCGTGTTTATATAACAAGGCGCACCACGCTTGCGATGCCGGTGTAACTAGATGACAGTTGTTATTGTTTTGTCTACTCCAAGTCGAAGGCAGCGAGCCCCGTGTGGTCCGGACCCAGGAGCCGACGCCATCTTTTGTTTATACCTTTTTATCATTCCTGAGTTTATGGAGCTGCTCGCGGCGCGGCACTGGCCTGTGACAGTATCTGATTTCTAACGTTCGCCATCGATAAATTTCAAAGGTTCTTGTACATCTTCTTGATGTTGTCATTAAATATTATTAGATCATTCCGGTGGGCGTAGGGGAGATGATCGGGAGGGAGGGGGGGGGATGGGTTTTAGTAAGTCTCAGAGCAAATCTCACAAGATTATTTTTAAACGAAAGGATTTGTTGGACAGTTTGATAAAAGTCTCTGTATTCTTTTTCAGGTATACAAGGAACTGAAGAAACAGTACATGATGAGCTGGTTACCCAAGGAACAATTGAAATGGTACCACAAGGAGATCTGGTGCTTGGAAAAAGGTAAAAAGGCTGAACTGGCATTGCCGAAGCTTCACGACGCCTTGCAGAGATTCGCTATTACGTTTTATCATCTGAAGTCCTTCAATCTGAAGTCGAATGTCAATACCGAACTCATTATGAGCAGAAGGAACAAGATCATCGATGGGATGTGTAACGAGGTTCTCAGGGTAGGATATTAAATGAGGCATAGTTGAATTTTTAATGGAAAAATTTTTTGGGGATTTTTGAACGTATGTCAATGTTGACCTTAATTCATTCTTACAGATGCTCTGCGAGGTCGAGTCCGCCATTCTGAATCTTGGGCTGCAGCTTCCGTCGCAACACAAATCCAGCATAGTTACGGAAAATCCTAGTTGGGCCAAAGAGGGCGACGACACGACCTTATTGATTCAGGACTGGGGTGTCATCAGACTTTATCAAGCATTCCTGACTGATTGGACACGCGCCTTCAGAGACGCCACCGCTACCGGACCTGGTACCTGCGACCCAAACAAGCTGAAACCCATGAACGGCAGGCCCAAAAACCCAAAAAGAGGACCAGCTAAGGGGAGGAGGATGCCTAAGGGTAGGAAGCGTCCGGTCGCGGGTAAAAGACCAGGAGGCCTCGGCAAGGGTGGTTCCGGTAGAGGGGAGGGCATAAGAAAAAAGATGAAGAAAAATCGAGCGAGGAATATGCCTTAGATCTTTATAGATTTATAGATCATTGATCATCTCGATCCAATCGTGTAAACTCCACCTCAGATTTCACCGGGGTTGGACATACTCACGTGAATCGAGAGGATCTCGAAAATCGACGAACCCTTATTATAGACAGGGTGAACCAAACTTAGTAAAAAATTGCATGAATCGATCTTCGATCCCTTATGACACTCGAATCAATTTCGAAGATTATCGATCGACTATAACTCATACAATATTTTAATCGATCAACCATCCTCTTTGATCGGGACTACCTTACAGTAGGTGGGACTTTCATTTCTAGAACATATATTCACTAACACTCGCCCCTTTATTTATTCCATTGCGTCACGTTCATCCCTAGATTTTTAGTACCTAGCAGTCTTGCCAACTGACTTGAGTTCGAGCGTCTAATTGAAGAAAATATGGTAGTTAAAAAAAATGGAGATACCATAGCATTGAAGCAATTTTTTTCAATCTCAATCAGTATTTTGAGATTCTACATTTTCGAATCTGTATTTTTCGAACGTGATGTTCGTGGTCTTCTTGGTTAAGGACATCCGGGACTACAGCGCCATTCATAATTAGTCCTACAATTTGACACGTTCGATCGCTCCTCTTTTGATCTGTGACCATATATCTAGATCATCTGCGTTCGATGAGTGATCGTGCCTTAAGCTCAGCTATACGTATCGATATAATATGAATACTAGACTAGAGACCAGTATTAAGAGATCTACTTCAGAGCTAATGAGCAGTATTACCTTGATTAATAATAATGATTTAATACGAATCATTTACTTACTGTACGACCATACTCTTCGTTATCTCATATCAAGCAATTCATTTTCGGCTCGATATACTTAACCTCAAGATTTTGCAACTAAAGGAGTATACACACGATGCAATGTACCTAACTCTAACGATCTACATATATGTATATATATACATATAATATATATATACACATACATATATGTAATAGATTACTTAATACGTAAAAGCATTGGACACATCGCACTCGAACGTCAAAAAGTCGACTGAGTGTCGAAAAAAAAAGAATGTGCAATGAAAAATAAGAATCGAGGAAATTAAAGAAAATTTTTTTTTAAGTATACTTAACGATTATATCTCTCTAGAACGCATACTGAAACTAATGATTTTTTAGTATTGCTATAAGCGACTCGAATGAATGATTTATTTATTGTAGCTTTAACAGTGCGAAAGCGAAATGCTTAAAGTTGTTAGCTGTGATATCTCGAACGTACGCGGACGTACAGAGTTCCTACGTTTTATGTTTTCTTCAATTTATATATATATATATATATATATATATATATATATATATATTACTGTATACTTTAAGCATAGGGTACGTTCAAATGAGTATGCGCCGTTAAAGATATTAGAGTATCTTTTAGTCGCGAGTTTTTCTTTGACAATCATATTCGAATCTCGCGTACTCTTTGCTGACATGACATTAACGTTCATTTTGTATTTTATCCTTTTTTTTTGTTGAACCTCATATTTATTCCTCTTATCCATTATCGCGTACTTTTGTATCTCTTCACTCGTCCCACTGATAACACGTATTTTTGATAATTTTTCGTAAAGGAACGATCGTTTTATCTCACGCAAAATTCTACGCTGACGAGAATCTTTTTATATTATTGAAATAAAGGGAAAGTACGAAATGAAAAAAAAATATTAGTATAACGTACCCTTGTAAATGACCATTAAGAATGACCATCGATTTTTTTTCGATATAACTATATATACACGTATTGTACTTTAACTCTAGACTTAATTTTGTACTTCGTATTATACATACGTGTAAAATATGTTTGTGCGCACGTACTACGGCTCCTTTAAGGATTCAATATATTTTATCGATTATACATATATTATATATATATATATATATATATATTTATTGGGCATACACATACTTATAAACGTACAGGTAGAGCCGAGGTAGATGCGAAAATGAAATTGATAGACACAGAAACACATAATTACGTAATATTATGACCTATTTATTATTATCACGTTACCATCGCATGTATTATTTATTGTCATTCCTCTTTCTTGTGTAATCGTCTCGAATAAAACTTATATTTTGTATTGAACCGTATTACACGTTTTATTCCTACGTTATTTATTAATCCAACAAATTTCATAGTGAATCCCATTGAATAATATCTATAAGACCCGTGGGAAAGTACGAAAATCACGTTGCGCAAGTAGCGGCATTTAATTGTGCATATCAGGAGGACATAAGTCGAGAAACGTTAATTCATTTTATTTCGTCACACGATTGGTACACGGCGCATGCGCACAGACCTTTTCTGTATCGATTGCATAACCCCCCACTAGCGCACTATGCGATAGAATAAAAAAATTATTTAAAAAAAAATTATAATCGATAGAATCATTCTAAAAATTAATTAGCAGTCTTTTATAAGAATTCTGAAATAATTGAAATTTCAGTAAAATCTTGTTCCATTTCATCGAACGCGGAAGTCTCGCGAAATTGCATGTGCATTATCAGGAGTGCAAGTTTCTGGTGCAAGCCACTTGCTCGCTTATCAGATCAATTTTATTCTCACGATCATATGGCACGACGAGGACTTGCCGTTACTGGGGGTAATCGGGAAGACTAATTCTATTCTGTTCTAGTTCGGTTACGAAGGTAACGTAGACTCGAGCGAGACATAATAATAATAAGAAAAATTGATTATTACGTTTACATGCTTTATAAAATATTTCCAACTCGGGGAATCCTCTTGCTAATTATAGTATCTCCTTATTTGGTATCTCTTCTTCTAGACTCAACGTAACCCTCGTACTTGAACGTCATTTACTATCAATGTTTAATCCACGCTATTACGTACGCTTCATTCAAGAGTTTTTACCAGACCCCGTTTCTACAAAGTCTGAAAGATATTGTCCTCGTGACGTCATAGTAATTCGCGGAGATTATCGTCTACGCACTGCCACTACTATTCAATGCTTTACGGTGGGAGCGTATTTTTTGAAATTTATTTTTTTAACAATGATAATAGGGTTATCTATTTATAATATCAAATAGGGATGCGCTAGCTCTGCATTTATACTATCTTTCACATTTACATCTACCATGTCTAATGTAATATTTTGGTGCGTATCATCAAAGATTATGATACGGCTTTCCCACTTGACTCATAAAACAAACAAAATGGCCGCCATTGCACGTTTATCTTAAATACGATATTTCTCGAAAACCCATGCACCTCCGACGGTATTGCAACTTGAGATAAAAACTCGATGACAGGTACTTCCCAAGATTCAGGGAAGTGGGCTGGTATTTTGACGTAGTGCCATAGCAGACGTTATAACGTCATCCTTGAAATTTTTAGTTAGAAATGGAAAAAAAAATTAAAAAATTTTAAAATCATTCTTCCTAGTAACTACCTGTAAGTAGGTACCTTTCTGTACGATGTCCCAAGACACGTGTTTACATTCGCTATATACTATAAATAAATATATATAGTTTATATTAGCTCAAAATCTCGTGTTTAGTCATAATCGTTGTTACGGACTTTCCATAAGTTTGTGAAACCGCATCAATGAGATTCTTTACGTATTCTTCGGGACGGTGGTCACGCGTGTTACTCTGCGCGTAACGTACGAGGCCAAAACCTTTGCGGTCGTCTTTGCGAAGACGCGTAACGTATGTAAGCGTTTGTTTACACTATCGGATATATAAGAAGGAAGCACGAGGGTTTGACAATCTCAGTTCCCAAGACACGTCCAATTGACGAGCACAGTAAAGTGTCCCTCGTTAAAAACGAAAAATTGAATTAACTTGATATTCATTAATTTTTCATATATCAATTACTAATTAACATCAAACTCAAAAATGTTCATCAAGATCATCAACGCTATTGCGCTACTCCACGTCCTGTCAGCCGTATCAGCTGCACCTAGATACACCAAGTCTACTGTACCATCGTGGCATCTGCCATGCGGCGAAATGTTGGAGTCCGATGACACACCTATTGAAAATCTCGAGGAGCAATTCAAAATAACCCTAGACAGTCTGAGTCTACAGCATCAATTATCTATGAGCGACTATCTCAATCGCGACTACGAATATCTTTACGAGAAAGTGAGAATCGGTGTTCATCAGCATCAGTACATCCCCAATTGGGTACCTGGTGACGCCGATGTGAAATTAATCAAGAAGCTGGTTAAAGCGTCTCCGCGAATGGTAAGCATCTTTTATCTAATGGGTGAACAAGTATCTGATATAAGATGAATCGCACTGGTTTATTTCGTCCTATAAAAAAATATTTTATAATCGTATAAAAGATATCAAATATTATCATATTAATTTCGTGAGTTAATTTATCACGGTAATTAATATTCATCGAGTGAACAAAAATCCTTTTCATTATCGTATACGAGGTGGCAAATTGAATTAAAAAAAAATTGGTGTTTCCGTAATGGTTAGTCTTTACTATCGCTTGTCTCGATGAATGATATACGTGTTTGATTATGGTTAAATAACAAATTTTAATGAGACCGTAATTATTATAAAGTATCAGGCGAGCAGAAGCGAGGTGGTCGTTCGCATCGTGTTCCCCGTGTACGGATTCATACTACCCGTGTCCTGCGTCTGCGTAATCGCACTCGGTTTTATATTTACATTCGATACAGTCCTTGCGCAATAAAATTACAATGAAAATCCGCGTGACAATTTCTATTCTGAATTAATATTTATTTCCTTTTCTATTTTTATTTATAGATCGTCAGTTATCTGCCGAAACTGCATTCGGATCTGCAGAAGTTCGCTGTGGCTTTCGAGGAACTGATCGAGGACGAGCCAAACCCAAAGATCCAGGAGGCGCTCAGTGCGACTCAGAATTACTTGCTGATGATGCTGTGCGAGGTTGAGAGCAATCTTGAGGTCCTACCACCGCTTCGGGTACCAAATAGGATCGAGAGGAGCATCATGAACGAGAGACAACGTAATCCTGTTGATGACACCAGACGGTGGATAAGGGACTGGGGTGTAATTCTAAAGTACAGAAATTACCTACACGCATGGAGACACGTGTTTAATTATTGATTAATTGGATTTTGATAAGGGTGAAAAAAGTGGGATTGACTAGGGATGAATTTTTTTTTTGGATGTCGTAGGTACCAGTATTTATCGAATGGACCAAAGAAATTTGTTTGATACTATTTTCTATTGGATGATCGACGTGCGCGATGCGTTAATAATTATTTTTATTTTTAGTTGTTTAAATATCGCGGATGCAACTGCAGTCGAGTTGGGTGGGAATACGTGGGTTAGGATTAGCGCACTGTTGCAAATTGTAATGACTTGCGAAAATGAGTGACAGTGACGCAGATGATCGATATAGTCATTGAATAGTAGTGGGACAATGGAAGCTACGAGACGGGGAATACCACGTTGGTTTACGTGTGGTTAACCTGAACCTGGTTATCTAAATTATTTATTTAACTTATTTCCTGGAGAGCTTGAGAGTCTTTGGCGGCAGATGACGGAACTGTGAGTAATGCGGCTTAACGGGTAATATTTATTATTTATTTTGAGAAGGCTTGGACTAGATATTTAAATTTCTTTTACGCGCACCTAGTGACGCAAATTATTCCGGTGAGGGTTGATGGCTGCTCGAAGGATTTGTAAAAAAAAGCTCCTACCGTTTATTGTAATTAATTTTGTATTTCGTAGAACGAAGGAGACGTCCGCGTCTTGTGTGATAGAAACAGCCACGTGTGCTCGAATTAATTTGACGCAAACAAGTGGCAGGTGATCGTAGTTCGTATAGGATATTTATTAATGATACTATTTATAGGCGAGAAATTAATTAATTTATTTATATATAGTATTTATTAATATTTATTATATTTATAACGCGTTTATAAGCAATATTAAAAATTATTGACAATTAAAACTGCCTTTAATTTTTTTCATTTCTAAGTATTATTAATCAACCTTGTTTCATGCACCATCTGTGTCTTATGGTAAATACCTAAATTTTCAAAAATATCTTTTATAAATGAAAGTTGAGATCCACGGAGCTTGTTAGTCAACCAATGATAACTGTTGGAGGCTCCAAAGGTTTCTGCGGTTTACCATGTCTAGATGGTACTGAATGCTGAGGTCTAACCATTCAGCGCCGTCGGTAAGTTATCCAATGAGTCAATCATATAGATTTCATTACCCATATAGAAAAAGCGGAGTCGATGTACGATATAGTTAATTAAAATTTCGTATGGCGCCACCATGTCTATACTGACAATAATTAAAAAATACAATACTAAGAACCATACAAATTCGAATAAAAAGTTATAGGACGAAGATATCAAGGAATCAAAAAATCACCGTATAGAAAATAAATTTAATTGATAACTGATAAAATTAATATTCATTTTCTCCAATTTCACAAGCTATCCATAGATCCATACAGAATCCCATCCTGTTCTTATTGAGCACACGAGTGGCAAATACCTAGTCGTATTTCAATCTAAAAGGGAACGTGATCGGTAGCAATGTACCTCCTGGGTCATAGGTCAATCGGGAAACCTCTCGCCTTACGTAAGTACCTGTATAAACGTACGACGAATAACAGTGACACACGTGAAGAAGAAAGCTAAAGCAGAAAGACATTATGCATCCATTTACACTCGTGCCATCGCGTTGCCTTCCTAGTCTGGAAAAAAAATGCCGCTCGGTCTTATACGTATAATATGCATGGATACGTATAGTCGAAAATTAAAGTCCCATTAATATGCAAAAATCCATTCATTTATCTGTTATGAGTAATTCCAACTAATTTAAAAACAATTAAAAAAACTATCAATCACATCTATTTTCCGAGTCCATGAATCATCCTCATATAATAACTGTGTCCTCGGACCGTTTCAATAGGCATCATACGAGCTCGTATTAATAATAAATAATTAATCATTACCCATCGTGGGAACGTGTAGCATTTGATATTTCTCTCAAGAAAATCCTGACCTTGCCTATAGCTGTCCAGTTAATAATTTTTTCTCTTAAGCTTATCATCCACCATAGTATACATATATATACACAAAAATAAATAAAATAAATATAAACTGCTAAATAATACACAAAATTGCAAGATATGCTAATATTTCGCGAAGATATCGCATGATATCCAATTATTAAATATTAGGCGACGTAACAGTAAGATTCTGCCACCACGCGAATGAATATGTCAAGACCGCATTCCAAAGCGATTTGAAAAAGTTACGTTCATAGACGCCCAGACACGCGTTCCTCTTAATATAGCATCCCAGTAATATATGATTCCGACTATAGATATACGCATATGTAAAATACTCTTCACGAAAGTCAATTAATACACGACTGTTATCTGCAGTGCATCGGATATAACGCCCATAAGAATAGCATGTATAATAAAAAGTTATACTACTCTTCGGATATCTTACATCCATATATAAGAGTCCAAGTTTCTTTTTGAACTCTTGGCCATATATTATTCCACCCACGCTTCGATAAATGGATTAAATATTTCGATAGTAATCGCTCGTACATTTCCTGGGAGAATTGCGTAAGAACGTTAAAGAGTCGAATACAAGATGTTCGGCCATATCGGAAGATCCTAATTTGCCATTCGACGAAAAGAAGTCGATTCGCAGCATCAAAAAACTGGAACTCGATGGTATTTCCGAAAGATGAGAATGGCCATTGACCCTCCTTTATAACTACGACTTTCTCCGAAGGAATTGCTAAGAGTTTTTCTGGACCCACGAGCCAACTCCCACGATGATCTTGCGTTTGTCTACCGATAGATATGAGATAATTGATCGATAGCTAAGAAGATTATTGGAATTCGATTTAGATAAATAATAACAATCATACCACAATACCAAAATAAAGTCAATGGCTACTCCGTTCAGATATTTAATGAATCGTCGAATAAATGAAATTCCCAAGAGTTCCCCATACCTTTTCGTCTTTACTCTTTTACAATCAGATCCATCCCAGCATCCGCGGGCACAGATTATTTCTCAGCGTACTATCCTGGGAGACTCAGAATCCCGGAGAACGTGTGTTAGGGCACCTATTATTCTCGCGGTCGATCTCCTGGCATTCAAATGCCAGCTCTTTGTTTGCAACCATCCAACGAATGTACTATAGCAAACGGTATACCCTAACCACGATAACTTAACTCAGTACAGTCTCATATTACGCCTATCAATAAAATACCACGCGGAGATCGTACGATAATTAGATAGCACTTTCTTGCGAACACGTTGGATTCTAAGGATTGGTACAAAGACTGTCTGTTACCCTATTGCCATTATCTATAGCAAAGTACAGCGATCTTAAGATAAAGAAAAAAAAAATTATAATTCTCATAATCATCATCCTGACTAGGTATACCTTTGAATCTCGTAGCAGCGAGATGAATATGAGATTTATGATGATATAAAATAATAATAAAATAGTCATCGGTAACAAGATTGTTTTGGAATGAAATTAATTTTGAAAATCGCGGCCATTCAGATCGTCTACTTAGCTTTCAAGATTATCTTTTACCATTGTTAGTATTTATAAGAACATATAGTTATGCCTTCGCTGACATTCATGTAAATATATATATATACATATGCATGTAAGAAATCGGTAAGTTTGCCATACAATATCGAACCGATTCACGATCGTGATCACTTCAGCTGAGTAATGCTTCTTTTCTCATGCTGAAACGCAGCGCGCTGCATACGATCTTAAAGCAATGTTGCAAGAGATGAGATTCGAATGTGTTTCGGTATGACTGGTGAATTCTTTTATCGATTCGAACACAGTCAGTAGAATTATGTATCTCAGCATCCCCATGTTGAAATTGTGATTCGCAACATTCCGTAGGTTAGAAAAAAAAAGATCAGCAGGATCTCCCTAGCTGGCAGGTTTGTTGCGATTCTCTTCGGTCGGTCGATTGTATAATCACGTATGGCGGAGAAATTGAAAGGTTTCGTGAGCAACGTGGTAGAATCCTAATGACTAATGTTACGGCGATTTGCCCGCCACGTCATCAAAGAGGAAATTATCCGTTCGAGTAGGGGCGATACTCTCGCTATGATCATTCACGTATTGACGATCTCGCGTAATCCACTTATATCTATCACTACAGTATATACACAGTATGGTATAACGTAATACGGTAACTTGTTAAGTTTGTTTAAAGTGGTTATATATATATGTTCAAAATAGGAGTGAAAAAATAATACTTGCTCCTTCATTTTTTCTATCTCCATCCGGAGTCTCGATCGACTCGATTTAACGCGGGACAAGCAATTATTCCAATCGGTTCGCTCATAAATCTTTCGCTAAGCTGAATCTAATAGGGATCGCATTATGCTCGAAGATTTCTAAACGATTTTGTTGTGATCGGTAATAGTTGCTTAAGAATAATTTTTTTTACCATCAAATACGCCATTGCTAATTCATTATACGTCATCGTAACTACGTATTTAGACATTGTGATTATGCCGGTTGATTAGCCAGTTGAAGATGCTGCCAGTCATTATGCACTGTCAGGTAAAGATCTTGATCGGCAAGGGATCGGTCGTTTTCATTGTAACGTGACTCGGGAACTTGCTTTGTATTTACGTTTTATTGACAAGTTAACTTTAAACAGGGATAGTGTGACTGACAGCTGATCGGTCCCGGTGACGTTTACATGAGCAAATTTAACACGTGGAACTCTGTGGGCATTTGGTTACAATGGATGTTTATAAATAGTACTTTACTTTTTTTTATTCTACCTTTTTTTCATCCGCGCTGCCTCACTCCTGCCGTAGACAGGATTTAAAAAATAATTGTAATTCCAATTCTTAACCTTGCCAACCCCTTCCGTACGATTGAACATAATGGATAGAGACAATACACTGTCAAAGACTGGGCACTTCCTGAACACCTACTACAATATTAGCAATTCTAATTTGTTTTTAGTGACGACAGTGACGAGTGTCTCTGTTTCTTTGTTTCTGGTCCATTGGATTCATTCATTGAATAGAAAAGTTTTTCCTCGCGTTACAACTTGGTACGCGGGTCTATGTACTCGTGTTAAATTGTATCAATGAATCTAGAAATTTAATTCATATCCAATTTTCAGTTACTGTAGACAATGGATTCATATACATATGAATTAGGTTTGTATATATTTTTTATGAACTTACAAAGTAATGCACGATGCAAAAGAATGCCGGACGGTCCTTATAACACTGCGGAGTGGTTTCGTAATTCAAATAATTTAGGTAGCTACCAAAGAAATTCATGGGCCGTCAGGAAAGGTAAAAGGAACCGGTAGAACAGTCAAGTTCCGAGTATAAAATGGCCACGGTAACCCGAGGGTCAAGAATCCCAATAAAATCTCGCGCAAAGTTTCTCTAATTATAATTATTAATTATACTTACGTAAAGCGTACAAGGAACCGCATCGAGGATTGGTAGTGCCATTGTTTACGTGAATTACATAATGTAGCCAAGTAAGAGGAAACGTTCGAGAGACACGTGAAGATATCTATAATAACGTAATAAGGAAAAAAAATCGATTAGGCTTAATATTTTCGTTAAACATATTATCATAAAACTCGATGAATTATTAATGGCAGTACGAGGTTACAGTGCGATTTAAAAATCATTTGTAATCACAAGAATCACAATGGTCGCTCTCGTAAGTACGTGCGATAATAAACGCGTGTTTATCCTACCTAAATCCTAAAGCCCGGAGGCTGGTACAAAATTCGTTTCAAATACTTTTTTTCATTCATGCCTTTCCATAGGTGCGACTTTTTTTTTCTCAAACAGGTCCACGAGTTACGCGATCGCGATCCTTGAAACGCGTGGGTGGGTCGCTAATTTTATAACTAGGCACGAGCTGCCCTGCGATTGGCTCAAAGAATTTAAAAAAAATTAAATAAAAAAATGATAAAGACCACTGAGAACTAGGTACCATTTAAACGTACGTATTGGGGCTTATGATTTACGAACATTCGATCGCTTGGGTCAAGGACGTAGCAGTAACGAAGATCACTCGAGGTCAATTCTGGAGATCTGATTGATTTTTTTACACGTTAATTTTATTACGCGATTCCAGATCACAGCTGGCAGGCATTTATCTCTAGAAACGTTTCCTAGTGCAGGAAGAGATTCTCTTCAAGGTGAAGTTAACCCAGCTACTCCCTGTACAGGTAACGCGATAACAAAGTTCATCGCTAATAGACTGAAGGATTCTGAACTGTATAGTACTCACAGATACAGTACGTATAATTATAGCTTAAAGATGCAGATCCAGTTCTAGATCATCTCAGAATAAATCCTCCTACCTGCTAGATGAGATCCTTCGAATTCGACAGGTACTTAAAGATCGTGCAATACCTCAACACTCCGATCCAATCCTCCAAGAAGGTTACAACAATCTTCCACGTAATCTCTGTCGGATGAATCAAAGCGAACGAAAACAAAGCTGTTCCGTTTGGCGAATGGCACCTAGTGCGCATTCTTTTCGACACACCCGGTGAGCATAGACTAAGGATAGGCAAGATAACCACAGGCTAAGGAGCGCCCGTGGAAAAGGTATTCTACTCCTAAATGTCGATTTCCTAGGATCCCATTGAATAGCATACTGTGCATTGAGTCATATCGGCTCTGACTAAGTAAGAGACTCTATATAAATATTTTTTAATTATTCATATTTATTATTCAGTGTAATACATACAGCATCCGTACACTGGTCCAGATGGATGGCATCACCGTTCGTATGGCATGGATAATATATTTAGAAAATTTTATTCAATTTCTATCGTTAATCCTACGTAATGCTACAGAGGATACTCTCCGCGAAACCCTTTCTGCACGTGATTGCAATTATGCGAAGGAGCGGGAGACTCACGGCTATAAAGAAAGATCACAGCATCTTCCCATGCTGCGGGAACTTGCTGAGCCGAGAAATGCACCGGGGTCTTATTCCTGACGAACGGCTGGAGTCTCGAAGTAGGGAGCGTCCTGGCATTTGGGACAGCAGCCATTGGGAATGCAAGGGCACGAGTAGGATGTGTTGGATACGTTCCTCGTTTGTGATAAGAATATTAGCTGACTGATATCCACATAGAATAATTCATATTACACCAGTGGCAAGCATAATTGTCATTTTTGATCCGTCTCCATTTATGGTCAGCTTTGAATTAATCCACGCTGCTAATGAAGTCAACGAGTCGATATAAAAATTGATCCTGATTTAATTCATCTCCGATAGGCACTAACGATTGACATAGATTTTGATGATCTTTACACATTATCGATAAGTCCAATCTGACGTACTAACGTCCAATCGAGAATGTCATGACCTAGAACGCAACGAGCAAGGACTAAATTCCTCGATCACAATACCAATCCTGTTTCGCTCTTGTCGCTCTTCGTGATTGGTTCATCATCCCAGGATACCTCGATATGGCATCACTGTCAGCATGTCAAAGGTCAAGGAATAAGTCATTCTATCGTAACCTTTAGATTTGGCTGTTCGTATCCGTAAATTGAATCAGGATGCTTCGTCAAAGGATATGAAAATTTTTGCGACTTTAAAGAACGAAGAAATCGGTATCAAAAAACTTTGACAAACTTTTGTACTTGAGCTTGCATCGATACCTACGACCTAAACTAAGCATATGTAGATGAACGTTTTGTTGAAGCGATTCTTTATGGCTACTGGTAAAGTGATGATGTTTTTATTGCCTACCCTATATGCACCTAGCCAGTTACGTTAGCCAACAATTATTCTTAGCATTAATATTCTTCTTGACCTCTTGCCTTGTATGATTGTTTTCGAGGACTCTGTGTAGTTTCTGTGTATTATCAGTTAATCACCACAGACCGTCTGACTGAAATTGTAGGGTGCGAATATAGAAATAATTGTTAATTAAAAAAAAATCAAAAAATCACTCGCAACCGACAGATGCCAGGACTGTGAGTTATGTCAATGGGAGTCATTAATATCTCTATGAGATATTAACGTTTACCGATAAAACAACGATTACGAAGTCTGGCTTGAGCAAAAGATCAGCGTGTCTAATCAGAACGTATTTCTTACCATGAAAAAGACAGCAGACTATGCGAACATTATTTAATAGCCAATACCCGTGCGCGGCTGTATCCACGTTATATCCCATAACCGTGATTTAGCTTGGCCGGAAATTTCCTATAGCTTCTCCTCGCACTTTTCTCTATACAGAGACTGTTTATGGTATTACAGTATACAGTAAAGTCACTACCAGTTGCGTAAACCAACCCGATGCTTACGCGATGACTATAGTCATTTTCAAAGTTTCACCTAATCGCAGGAAGCAATATCTCACGCATTCCAATTTCGCTTTATGTATTAGGACGTAACCGTGCTAAAGTTTCAAGATATTATATACATATAGTGTATACAGCTACAGTGCCAATTTCATAAATCTCTATATAGATCCGATAAAAGTCAAAACGAACAATGGTCACGTGAATCACGGATCTTCGTCTCAAGATATTCATCACGTACCTTTTTAAATCTCCAGCTGTCCCAGCCACCAATTGGAAATGAGCATCTTGACATTTTACCACGAGTTTTTCCAACTGACAGTCTCGATCCCAAGGACTTGACTTTCGTTCACGTTTAACAAACGGTACCTGGATGCTGTGCTGTATCCCTGCAATATATAAACGGAATAAATAAAATCATGGAGAAAGGATCTGTGTGACGTTAGATATTTAATCTTAAGACAATAACGGTTATCGAACCTACTCTGAGATTACGTATTCATAGAAGGTATATCGTAGTACGCATATACATTGATCAATTATTATTGTTTATGACAAAGATAAAGAAAATATATATTTAACAGCAAAACGAACTGTCACTACTGTAGGATCTTAACCAGAAAAATTTGGGAGTGGTTCCTGTCGGTTACGTAATACCGATATACGAAATATTATATTAAACATTCCCAGAGAAGCTTACAGTCAGTTACAGATTTCGTGAGTCACTCGTAATCGTAACTTCTTACGACTTTATTATAATTTTGTAATTGCGCAACATCCTAATCAGCATTTTTATTTTTAGGTAATAATTTTTCTTTATCAATTTATTTGCCTAATTGAATGTTATGGAGTATCATGTCACTTTGGGTACTTGGGCTGTACTCGCGAACTGGTGCTTATTGTAGATGAGCTTTTACCGGCGCTAGGGAAACGATGCGAATATATCCTGAATACGATCATCGCTTCGGATCCTCTGAACAGGTGGTGTAAGTCCGTTTTGCGCAATGACTGCTGTAACGATCTTTCTGCTGAGCCAGAATGGCTGAGGTAAGTCGCACGATGTTTTCAGTAGATATATATATATAAATATATATATATTTATATTTTCCAAAAGTACCTTTTTAGACAGGTATATACAATGTGAAAATTTTCGAATTGGTTCACTATGTTGATTTGATTGATTCCCTGTAGAAATCTTTTGATTTACTAATACCATGTAAGTCATTGATCCTGATATCGATATCGATCATTGAAATTCAATTGGCAACGAATTATTAGCTACTTCACTTTGCCTAATATGGATTAGGCAATGTACCTATCTTAATTGCATTTCTCCTTTTGAATACAGTTCTACCTATTGTACGCTCTTATCTATCTTTTACTTTTACGTAATCATTAATTTGTTGGTTTTGGAAGAATATGCCTCGATAGGAACGAAAGTCTGGGTAAGATTTTCGATTGAAATCATCACGAGTCTTTTTGTCTCGTCCAGTAGCCTCTACCGATCAATGATAACGATCATTACCATAGAATGAGACCCCACTGTTATTTCTTTAAAAAAATCTTTCTCGGCTGTTCACTTGGCGTTATGGAAGAATCCAAAAAAAGAACGTAGTACTCTCTAAAAATTCATCGTGTATACTTTTTTTTAATAAGTGCGTCAGGTGTTTCGATTTAATCGAGAAATTTCACGGACTTGATATATCCAAGAGAGGTCTTACCTTGCTAAGAGAAATTGACTCTTTTTACCTAGACAGTCAAATAAAAAAGTATCCACATCACAGTGTTGCCCGAGACCATAAATAACTTCGTATAACCAAATAAAATTTCACACATAACCAACCTCCCTTTTTTTTCGTCACCCATAGATATTCTTTAATTCGATATCCATATGCAACCGTGTTACACGTACGTGATTATCGCCCCGTGGGAAATAAAAAATATCTGTGAAAGTTGGATCCGGTACTCAGTGGTATATTCTTAGGAGTGTAAGCAGATCTCTCGTACGGTCCTATAGAAGTCGTCGTAGTCTGTCTCGATACACATCAGCATTCCTAGTGAAAAGGACATCGTGAGCCAAGATCGAGGATCACGAACTGGTAGACGCAAGGATATCATCAGTTCATCACGATCCGTTTCGTTTCCCTTGTAAAGTGGTAGCCAAGTGGTGTACTCGCTTGTGCGATCTGGCAGCATCAGGTAGGTAACACTTTTATGAGTATTATAAAATTACGCAAGAGACCCCTAGACATTTGGTAGTCAGATGGGATCAGGAAGAAGTCGTCGGCGTCGTTGGTCGTCGACCTAAGAAGCGTCGTCATTGTCGACGTCGTCGAAGAAGAAGAAAGTTGGGCCGTGCCTTAGCGTAATAACGTGACATCAGTGACCTGCGTATTCAATTCTTGATCTCATGGGTGAGCTGGATGAAGCAATCATCTGCAGAGGAGATTACTAGATTATCTAGATACATCATCTGGAACCTTAAGGTACGTTAATTGGCAGTGGGACTGAGTGATTCGTATAATTGAATTTCGTACACTTGTACCTGACGAAATCGAACGACTTTATTATCAGGACATTGAAAAGTCCGTTTAATCAACGACTAATTAATTGTTAGTTCTTTAGCATAATTTTATTATTTATTTAATCGGATACTCGTGCTACCGATACCATGACGGTGGTCCTTATGATTGTTATTGGTCCTGGGATAGTAATGGCATCGATAACTTGATATTTATTTCACGTCGCCAGTCAGATTTTATTGCTGGCTCCGTTAAGGCTTATGAGATTTACAGCCACCTTCGACCGTGACAAACGACAATGACGGGATTGGCAGCGAGCCTGATTCTGTTTCTGATTTTAAATGCGTATTTTAACACACAGTGTAAGTCGCGCACTCTCCTTAATACGTTCTCGTAATCTAAAAGTTCTCTGTGCCGTAAGATCCTTTGATTCTTTGAAATTCAATAGCTAGTTTACTATCGATTAAACGGATGAAATTAATCATTTTTGATTTACACGACTATAAAGCTTACGAGAAGACTCGATCGCGAAAACTTTAAAGCAGGTGATAATTATTTTATATTAAAGATATATGTATATGAGTATGCATATAAAACCTCGAAGATGCGTGGTGGTAGCATCTTTAGAAAAAATGTGTCGTAACTACAGTATATTCCTGACATGAATTTATGTGGGTGTTGGATGTAATAAAACATGGCTACTGCTGCTGAAAACGGCATCTACTGTCGTATTTATATTATGAAGCATGTGAATTCAGCAGCGTTACTCGTAGCCATTAACGTTCAAGGATGGTAATAATCCTTTCAAAATAATCAACAGGTACTTTATACACGTCTCTTTACAATCTGAAAAATCCTGCAGATTATTAAGCGATCAATCCGTCCGAATGGACCATCACTTTTCTATTACATTATGCTAGCAGAGATTATCCGTAATTTTTATTCCTGTCGATCAAAAATCGAAAGTATCTCTCGTTAATAGGATCCAATCGAATGGAGGTGGCTTCGTTAGGATCCCAATAAACACAACCCACGTGATAAAGGCGCGGTACGTGCACATCGATTCATCATCGGCACAGCATCCCACTTTCTTATTAGGTATGCTTCCAGTCTTTAGCCTGCATTCCTATTGGTCCTGTGATATCGCGTTTAGGTTACAGTACCGTGCGTGTCTTAAGCACGCGTGAAACCCACGAGGGGAATCTTGGAATTACATAAGATCCCGTCCCCGAACAATGGTAACGTTGCGCAGGCCGAAATCATCTCACTTGATGCGAGATAAAAATTCTATTCCGTCTTTCTTTATGTAAGCCCATACTTAATTACGCGAGAAGTCCAAGCTCCCCAGAGAATGAAGAAATGACACGAGTCATGAACATACGTTTTTTTATGACCTTTCAACTTTTTGGAACATTCTGCTGAATCCAAATGAGAGCGTGGGTATATTCTGGGACTGCATTCATATAATGTGTTACATATGGGTGCTCCTGCTGTGCCAGTTGCATACATGCGTAATGCCCAGGTTGCGCGAAGAATGTTTTTAGAAAGGCTACCTGAGTATTCGCTGTCGCATATGTACATGCGTTATTATTTTTTTTTATTCAATCTGGACCCCTTTTTTTTACTTCCGGTTCAAATCCGCTTCCAAGTTCGTCGTAGTAAGAAATATGACTACCCAAAGTCCTTATGACGGTTTCTATTAATGTCTGGATAAAATCTTTCGAAATTTGCATATACCACGCCAGCACCAATATGGACCACTTTTTTTTTCGGGGGGTCAAGACAATAATGGAATGCGGTCTCCGCATTCATCATAAATATGACAGTTGTGTATACATTGGGTCAATGTGTGTTATTAATTGCACATAAGGAGCACGTGGTTCACTCGTGACTCAGATTCGATTCGTTAACCCTAATTACCCTGGTCATTGAAAGTGCACAGTAAATATATATACATATATAGAATGCATGTTATCTGATAATTATTTATCGTATCCTAAAGATGCCCGAGGACTGTAAACAAAAATTTTATATATCGTTAATTTACGATTTTTTTTCAATTCCCACATAATAATTCCCTCAAAGCCTAGTAACCTTTAAGAGAATTTTGATAATGAAATTCTTGGAAATTATTGCCAAATCGATATCGCTGCTCCGTATGATATAGAACTATGTGTCTATAGTAACAACAATGAGTTACATCGATTTACCAGAGATACTGTCACTCTCGTCCTGGTTTATTGGTGCTGACTATATCGCCGTCTATTTTGACAATCATGGGATAACAGTTGCAATGCCTGTGGTAGCTAAGCAATGGCGACCATAGAAAATGAGATCAATGCTTGAGGGGGTGTCCATTTGCATTCCACGCTCGATTGATACATTCGGGTCATAACGGGGTGTGTAGTGAGCCATGTACTGATTGGACTACTGTTTCACTATACATAATGTATCTATAGTATATCGTACAGTTACTTGTCCAGATACGTGCGTGACTTATGGGTGTTGTAATCGTCAAGGTTAAATCCTAAACTTGTTCGGGATAAGGACCGTACGTGTATTGCCTAGGGGGGATGCCAGAATTAACCACGACTTATATTTAAGTCTCAAGTGCCGTTTTGAACTATCGAACTTGTGCCGAGTGAACTATAGCTTTCCGAGGATATAATGATATTGATTATCAATCGACGGAAGCTGTGTGAAAATCTTGTCGGAGGAATCGTAACGATATAAAAAATTACAGCTGATCGTCTTGGTTAAAAAAAGTGACGTAGATTGGGATTTCAAAAAGAAAAATTTTTACGGAATTTTTATTACGTTTTTAAATACCTTGCAGAAATTAGGTAATTGTCTGAATTTCTTTTTTTTCCTGTCGCAATACGTGGGTAACATGCAGAGTTGATAATTTGTAAATAATTATATGAGTTCATTTTAAATTTCGACACGTGTCTAAATTGTTACTTGAAATTGGAGCAATACTCGCATGTAGGAATTATTACTCATTAGCACTTTTTTGAATTCCCCGCTTTTCACTTGAGAAATTATATTGATTACTACCTATATAGCAATCGCTGAATATGACTCAACGATTTACTTGTTCCGTACCTTTGACTAATTGTAAGTACTAAGAATTTTGACGCTTGATCTGTTGCTGAAAAAACAAGATGTTACGTCTTGTTACAAGTGTCAGTGAATCTTTTATTTTTTTAAAAAAGTCAGATACTGGTTGTACAGTCACTTCCGAATGCGAATGACACGTTGCGGTTTCACCGATTTATCAAAAGTAATGGAGACGTTGCTGGACACATGGCTCCTTGCGAAATTCTCTCTACATTCCATCCGTGTTTCGACTCTCTTACACATACTGTGTGGAGCCATAATTCGTTACACGTTACGTTCAGTTTGGCTCCACCGTGTCTAACGTAGCATCTCCTAAGTTTACGTAACATAAAAAAAATACAAAACCATGTAGGTACACCTACGTTCTGATCTTCTCGATTTTTCAAACTGACCAGGTTCCACTGGCTGATTCAACAGTCCAACGGATACTTTCTTTCGATTTGAAAAATAACGAAATTTCGAAATGCCAATCACCCGATTGGTAAAATTAAAACAAATTAATAGTTATATACTCAGCATACCTAACCTATTAAGAAATTTATATAAAACTAAATATTTTTTTTTCAGAAGCTTCACACACCATCAAAACTAATTGATCTATTCGAGTTCATCAATCATTAACTGTTACCTCCCTTTAACGTAGGTTATCGGTACATTAATGTCTCTAGTGTCTAGTATCTAGATGCACGTGGAAAATGGTCCACGAAACGGTGTCACTAAATCGTCTAATTAAGTCATACATCTCTAACGCCGTGAGATGCGAGTTCGCAGCTCGCCAACCGTGCCTCTCCTGTTTCTCTCGCTAAGGCACATCGTGACGGAATGGAGACAGAAGAGTCCGCTCGGCGTGACACAGATGTAGGACATAGATAATGAACATTGTCTATGCCCGACACTCTATACTATATTCTAAGACAAGACTCTACGCCAAGTCAGTCAAGAATCTTCCACATAATTTACAGCCATATACCCATTACATATTACACGGTATAATGGGATGTCTTTGACATTACGAAACTTCTTCTCAACGCGTTAACACTGGCTCCAAAAATCATTTCTGATTATTAATGATTAATGACGTTATTTGGTACAGTACCAAGATCATACGTGAACCAGTAACATAGGTGTTGGTCAAGAAGAAATACATACTGTATTGATACATTCAGGATTACATAGAAATGCATAAAAAAATATTTCCCTAGGGAATTTTTCTAGGGAATTTTTTTATCTTTCAAACCTTATTCTTTACAGGACATCCGAACAAGGATTACGACAATCCCTTGTGCAAGGTAACAGTGCCGGCTGACTTATATCGGTATTAATTGGCAGCTAGAGTTATGGTCCAGGCTGGATTGAATGGGTCTTGTATCCAGGACAAGCAGATCAGTAGTTGGATAGCCAGTCTGGAGGTTGGTACTGCATACCTAGTTACGCTTCTCCAGGATGGCGAAGCACTCGTCGAATTCGACGAATTGCTGGCACTTGCGTTTCAGACTCGTCTCGATTTGTCATCCTTTGATTGTGACATTGCAAACGAAGATTGGACCTTGAGTAGATGGAACTGAGTTACATACATTTCTACTGTACTATCTCGGATCTTGACTCGTGGCTGATGACGTCCTCGCTGCTAAGAAATATTCCGACTTAAGCTTCAAGTAGCCGGGTATTAAATCGTCCTGTCCGCATGGGACACCGTGCCGCCATTCTTGGATCCATAGCAATTAGAAAATAATTGGCTGCGATAAAACTTGCTCGCGCCTTCGCGATAATTGCGCATTAGGTAACGTTGATATGCCTGACTAATCGTGATCTATTATAATACCATAACTGGGCTCGTTTATAGAATTACCCCAAAAATACAAAATTAATCTCCTGTTATATTTTTTTTATCAGTGGAAATATTTGATATTTTAATCAAACACCTTTTATCTCCTCGTTATCAGTGCTCTTGTTAAAAAAAATTACTCGCAATACAGTTTTTTGTATTTTGAACCATTTTTGGTATCCCATTGGTATATGGTATAACGTTACGATAGCTACTTTCCTTATTTGTTCGTCATCCCGGTATAATCTATATACACGAGTGGTTATTGTTGCCACTACAAAAGGAATAATTGCCTCCTATCTTCTCCTGCTCGTAAACGCGGCTCCATAATGGGTCGCAGTTGCTGCCGTTTAACGTGCGATAGGAAAGACAGCAAATGCGAAGAAATCGAATGGAACAAATCCGCGTTACTAAATCAACCGTCACTGAGAATCTTCGATGATTCTCCAATGAACTTCACGTATTAGCAGATACAAACAAGAATTGATCACCCATTAGCATACTTTGCGACATCGCAAATTCCTAATGATTCTACATAGGAAATAAGTAGGCAGGATACTTGACTACAGACCCTAGTAAATTCTTGCACGATATTCAATCGGGTGATTAATAATCAATGCCCTTAATGTCCCACGTGGGAGGTACCAGAGAACAATGCTGTCACGTTCACTCTAGGAGTAAAACAAAAATTGCATAATTCATTCCCAGATAGTTAACGACGTTCTCTGCCACACTACGAGTAACACTGATAAATACCACGTTGATCGGATCTACGAAATATCAAAATGATCATTAAAATTGTCCCCGACAATGATATGGATTAATACAAAAAAAAATCAATCCGGATGCATCAAGGATGATGATTGCTCAAAATCATCAGATCAATTTCGTATGATAATTCACTTACCTATATACACACATATAGTATACTCCTATTAAATGCCCATGCTAGTCATTAACGTTGCGTGACTGATCTATCGTTAACTATGATCTTATTCTAGTTTTTATTTGTCTCGAATTAGAGTTCAGAGCAGTTATACGGTTCCTTATGTCTATATGAGTTAAACAAAAAACGTCCCGTACTTAATTCCGGTTTCTTTGTCATACAGTGATATAACGTGTAACGTATATCCTTCGTTGTATCCGCATCATCACTTGGAGCTGAAATAATGGTCGGCACTCTTCTTCTCTCTTCCTTCGTGGTGAATACGATAATCGTGTATTTACTATTATTCAGTCTGTACTGTAGGCTAATTTAATGCCAGACACTCACCGAGTCACCTTTACCTCCTCGTATCGACAGATTTCGAAAGGATCGGTAAGGCTGCTTCGCCCGGTAACGAGATCATCATGAAACAGAGCAGTATTGCTTGTATATTTACGAGTCAGACTTTGTACAATGACGTCGAGTAATCATCAGGCAAAAGCAGTACCAGTAATTGTATACATATAGGTCCTAAAGAAACTCCACGATACGTCTATAACAATGAATCAATGTTCCTTACCCCGATAAATTACCGATCACTCGATAAGATTCTTATCTAGCTAAAAGATCGGTTCGCCGATTTCTATGAAGATTTTACAAATTTCACATACACCCGATCTCCATCCGTTATTACCGAACGATCGATGCTGCTCCTTCAACGAGTTCACCTACAGATATACCGATCGTCGCTGATAACCTTGCCATTTCGATCAACCTGACAAATCGGCAGATCGAAACCAGCAAACGTAGACTTCGCGTGTTCTTACATACGTGGATTATCCGTCTATGACATCATGACTCGTGACCGCACCCATGTGAAAGACAGGCCTCTATCCGGTCGGTTATAGCGGGGTAGCCTCACGTGAACCAGGAAGTGTCCGGAAGTGTATATTTTGTATAATGAACTCTTGAGACAAATCGGTACTGTACATAAAAATCGTGACGGGGCATTGCCATGGCTGCGCAAGGTCTTGCGAATAATTAATAGGTGATCCGAGTAAGTTGACTTATTGGAGTTCACTCTAGGACCTAGTCAGAGTTTCTCTCTGTTTACGAGCCATTGTACACGAGGAACATTCGATGTGTAGACAAGATAGGAGCATCGCTTTTACGATCTATCGGTATCGTAAAGCTTCTGGCGAATAGCTCTGGTAATATACATATATATATATATATATATATATATGTATAAACACAGTGGCTACCGATACGTCGTTTTCAATATATTGATACTCAACACGCGTGGGTATATATGGTGTTTAGATTGAATTAAATTAGAATGCTAATAAACTGATGATTTACGAAATTCATCACGACAGCATCGAATTAGCACCTTTGTCTATCATTTCCTATCATACCGCTTCTATTTATATATATGCATATATATATATTACGTATATTACGTAGGTTTATTTGACAGGAGTGTTCTTTTCGTAAGGTATGACGATCTTGATACGCATTTGCAGCCTCATCGCCTCCTGCTGAGCGATTGGGATTTCAGCTGGGCGTTACTCGCCCTGTTATGTAAATCCTGTGGGGTATTAAAGCAGCGAGAGGCAAATAAATTTTGGCAAGTAGGGAGGATTATAAAATATTCGCATAAAGTAATCGCGAATCGAAAGCTTGCAGCTATAGGAGAGTATATATCAGGTGAGCAGGGAATTATAGTTTAACTGTCATCGTAACCATGGTTACGGTGACAGTGATATGACACCTTGGAAAAAGAAAGTCGATTACTATATCTATAGAATGGCGCAAGGTGCAAACCGTGTCTGGACTGAAATTCTTGGATTTCGTAGAAAAGCAGAAGTAATCAGGAACAAGAAGAAGCGACGGTGGAAATAAGAAAGACCGAGAAAACTATCTTACAGTGTTTTTTTGATTATTTCAAAATTTTATAATTTCACGAATATTATACTGATCTTGGTATAATAAAATTAAAAAGTAAAAAAAATTCAGTTGAACATTCCTTCGTTGGCACTTACAGAGTTTACTGACCATTTGGCCTGTTATGGCAGGGATGCTTACCGATACGTTCTCCAGGTGCCAATCTAACTCCTGCCAATTTATAGGGCCCCTTGTGGCGATTCACGAGGCGGGGACGATTGACTCTAATAAGACGTTACGCAAGAGCGATTATCTTCTCAATAAAAGAAAAGGGGTCCATTTTTATTCTATTGGGCCACGAACAGACTTTTACAATAGCGACATAATATTTAAGAATCGAGAGCACCCATACTTGTATACGTAGTTATACCGGCTTATGTGTTATTTTGGGTTGTACCGAGGGGCCCAATTTTGGGGTCTGAATATTTTTACTTTCTCGATCCCAGACGTCAAAGCTATGCCGAAGAGAAATGCTCGTTACCTTTGTTGGATATGATTATGCATGAAGGTCCGCTAACTAAGTAACTGCCAGAACTTATTTCTATTCAGATGTTAATACGGTCAGGGTTTAAGAGAGCGTCTCTCTTAAATAAATTACCATGGTGAGTCCAGTGTAACAACGATTCACGAATTCGTGATTCTTGCTTAGTGCTGTGTATCTACATACGATTGCACGTAGATTTCTAACAGACTCGTTAGACCATACACTTAGCCATACATTTGAACAACGTAGAACCTGATTCGCTAGAGGAAATTGAAATTGCGATTAACGCAATTAATGTTACTCGCCTGTCCAGAACCAGCGGAGGTTTCAATTATCACGTCAATTGAGGTTAAGGTCGAGTACTTTGACACTGGATTACTACATTTGCAGGTGCAATTAAATTAAAAAAAAAAATTATGTACAATTTTGCGTCAGAACAGACACGTAGTATTCATACATGCATATGAACATATCTTACGACATTAATAAAATTAATTATCAAAACTCCATCTTTATTCTTCAATGATCTATTGTTTAACTGAGTTATTGCGAAATTTTTTCTTTTATTATAGCTCAATAACAATGCTCATTTTTTATTATTCTATATTATTCCCATGTTGCATGCCTAAAGTTGTAGGTCTGCTGCACAGACTTCCGATGTCGTATAAAGATATGACGATTCAACCCTGCCCCCTCTTCATCCTTCACCACGTGAGGTCAGACTGCTTGAATTATAAAGTACAGTGTACGACTTTTCTTTTGCATGGAAAAACGTCTGATTATCTCAGAACAAGTTATGGCTGTACTTAATAGGGATGTTTACGTCTCTAACATTTCAGTGAAACTGAGAATAATACTGAGGTTTAACGAAACGATTATAGCGAATGCATACTATATAGCCAATTAAAAATGCAACTATCCGTTGCAACTGCATTTCGTAAACGGACCACGGAATATCCGGTACAGAATGGATTTCGTATCGTATGTGCATTATCGTTATATATCGGTAAGATTCGGAATGCTCGATCCAATACGAAATGGATCGTCATAGAGATCTTTAGGATCATTGTCTTAGTAAATAAATCAGATAGATCATCCTGAATCCACGATGCGGTTAAATCCAAGGCGAACGTGACGATGGACGTCAACGATCGCATTTAGATCCGATCACGTAATCGTCAGTGAGATCGATCACGATTGCTATTGATGAACGATCGTCAGGATAATCAACGCTATCGTGAAAACAATTTCGCAAGACAGTTATGCGATCTTGTCTGCCGGTTTCTCATGGATTCTTGACGCGGATGACTAGGCCGGAAAATAAAAGGAAAACCATTGCCAAATACCGATCTAATACCGATACAATTTGTATATCGATGTAGCTCAAGGTTTTGCTTATGGGATTCGTTTTTTACTGTTATTAGAATAACGATCATCCTGAATTATCGATCTTATCGATTTATCGATTATTCTTGTATCCATAGTTATCATATTTTATGAAAACTCGAAATCGCGATAGCTACATGAGAACGTCGGCTGTTATGAGCCAGACTAACATATACTCGTGTACGAGTTTGAATACCTCATGTAAAATATACTAAACGAAGAATTAAGGCGCGAACGTTTCAACGCCATCATGAAAGAATTATTCTCAGAGTACTTCGAAGAATAATCGACAGCAATTTCAAGTCGGTTAAACGATCGGCAGCCATTATGGAAGGCAGGTAACCCATAACGTTTTCGTAACTTTTTCCCGAACCACTTAAAGGATCTGCTGAATTTATTTTAGTCGTTAATTAAAAAATACTAAAATTGAACGTCACGCGAGTCAAAAACGTAAACCCAAAAATATCCAATATCTATTATAATACGTAAAAGTTTCAAATGACATACAGACTCAGGTTTCGTATAATATTTCCCTAAAAATCTCAGTCCTAGATCTGTATATCACGTAAAAATAAGGGCAGTGCTTTCATACGGTTGGCAGAGGCAAAAGATCGGCATACCGAAACCGAAAGTACAATCGATCGAATGTGTCCCTGAAGCGAACGGGTTCCCATAAATTTACAGCTAATCAGTACCGATAAATCGGATACTCCTGGAGACCAGATACAAGACCCGTATGCATATGTTTTATATGTATATATATTAGACACAGTGAAGTAAACAAAAGTATTGTTTACAGTGCGACAAGAAATCCAAGCATACCCTAGGAGGGTTTTAAATTGTATAAAACACTGGAATGGAGTCATTCGAGCGAATAAAAGCAATGGCGATAAGAAGGGCATGCTTGTTCCACCGATCGGTTACAAGAACCGGCAAGGAACGGAGTATGCGGACCACCCGATGCTCGGACGCACAAACCTGTCTAACGGATAAGCATTAATTTGTCGAACACAGGCTGCCCATTATTCATGAACGAGCTGAACGATTAGTCAAAGCTTCGACGGGATAGCGCTCCATAAATTAGAAACAGTGCAGCGTAATGTACTTGAACTTCGAAATAGATCGGAGTGTAGATTTACTATGAGATTATCTTATTGAAATATCGATTATGGGTAGATAGTTATCTGATTAAATTTAATAAGATAACCAACGTCTTCGCGACCTATGTTATTATCTAGTTAAATTATTCTTACCCTTTTTCCATACATTTCACGATGCTTAAATGTTCTATGCGCAACTTCAGGGTGTGTTGGTGTTTTTATGTGTGTGAAATTCCCCCTCCCCACACGCCACTTCTACGGCAACGAAGCGAGGTGCTTTCATGCGCGCGTATAAAACCAGTGAAAGCGTCTCGCGACCCTCCAGACTACTTCACAGTCTGACAGCGATAGGAGCTCTGCCGAGATACCTCCGGTAGACCTAGACCTTTTATTAAACGTCCCGGAATTCATTGATCCGATTGAATTATACTCTTGTTAAATTATAAATTAAAAATTGAGATATCAGTTTTGTTCTCACTGAGATTCTTGTTTGGATAGTTTTTTCTTTTGGTACCGGGTGGTCAATTTTGAAATTTTTGTTAACGATATTCGCGTATCGCGAGAGTTTCCACGAGATAGTTTAGAGCAGGAGTGAAATCATGAAGATCCTGATATTCATCTTCGGACTGATCCTGGTCAATCAAGTTTTGGGATACCCGGCCCAGGAGCGACTCATGCCAGGTAGGTGACGTTTGTTTTTGTGTGTAATTGATTGTCATAATTTTTTTTTTGAGAGAGTTCAGTTTTTGGGAATCAGGATGATAGAGAGTAGAGAGTAAAATCGTAGGGAAGTTGTCGAAGTGACTTATGGATATTAGAAATCGACGATGGATCGAGTTGAATGATCGGTAAAAAAAAATCTGAGTAAAGGCACAGAGGGGAAAAATAGAAATGATATATTTTGATATTAAATAACGAATAATTTATTTATTTAATCTATCATATATTAAATAAATAACGTGATATTTTCTTTGAAACGATAATATATTCATAATCGATCATTACCGATAGTTTCGATTCAATATTATTAATGATGATTATTAATCGAATGTCAAAAATCATTCCAGTCTCCTTTGATCATTCATAAATCCCAAATGTAACTTATCAATCGCGAACGCAATTCTCTATATAGCCAATAAGAGTTCCAGTTCAAAGATACCGATCACGTGGACCCGAAGGACTGCAAAATAATCATACAAGCCCAACAGATACAAAGAAATACAAAGTCCAGATGATAATCGTACAAGATCGATGTTAACCAGTGTGAAAAAAAAGAAATTAAAGAAAAAAGAATCCGCGATCGGATAATTAATGGCGTCCACTCGAAATTCATTAGCTCGGTTATAACAGCAGCGAATCGGTTGCAAATTGTTGGATTTATTATCCTATCATGGCCACGGGAGTCCGGTTTTTTGACGGGCGCCAAAAGATACTTGGCATTTGACACCTTTGCATGTGCTGTGTTGTACTTCCTCCTTGGAAGTCGGTTACCGGTCTATCAATAAAGTCACGCATGCCTCTCGCGTATAACGATATGGATCGGCAAATATCCGGATCTTGTGCGGATGAAAAAAATTAACTGAACAATAATCTCCAACTGTGTACACAAAGGAACTTTGTAAAAAAATACCATTACGATTGCGCATATATTCATACGAGTATACCGATCACCGGTACAGGTATACGACAAGTCTCTCTTACTCTCTCGAACACACTGAACTACCATAGAATCCTTATAGGAAATTACGTTTAACTCTCATTCCTTCTTTCGCTACTCCTGGCACTTTCTCACTTTGTTCCACGACATCCGTTTGTCCGCCCGTCACATTCACGTTCTTCGCTCTCATCTCAGGAAAGTGGAACACTTCCTTCTACAGATGTTAATCTCAATCTCCACGAGGATAGATAAGTGTCTACAAGAAATATTCACGTAAGGATTTAAGAGTGATAGGAACCATTATTAACATTATAAAATTTAATTTTTCTCTTACGTGCTGGTACTTACTTTTTGTGTTGATTATTAAAAACCGATTCCACTATACTTGATATATTTGAACCAATTTTTTGCTCGTAACGTAACGTCATTTACAGAGCATAGCACGTGTAAGAGGGAAAAAAATAATACAAAAGAAGTTTAAGTACCCCTGTGCTCTTCCGGGTGGACGGATCCGTGCTTATTTAATTTAGCAGTGTGTAATTAGAATGGAGATACGTCTGGTCCATTCTATTAATAGTTTCCGTCTTTGAAGCTGTGTAGCCACATGTGTAGCTGCACCGTGTAGCCACGAATTAAAAAAAATTATCCTTTCTCTTATACCGTCTAAGGTACATCCTTATCCACGATTTTCGACGGCTGGTCAATTTCGATTGATGTACTACCCTTCTTATGGGGATTTATGGCGTTATAAACAATTACCTATTACCGTCTTATACCTTGCCGCTACGATGGGAAACGACAGAATAGATTGACATTAGCGCCATTGCCATTGAACGGTACTAGAGCGCGGCTTTATTTATGGAGAAACATGATGCACGATTTTTACATATATATATACAATTATAAAGCACGTATCCACCTTACGGTACTTATCTGTATCAACCTAGAACGCATAGACACGATCGGTGGCAAGTTCCCATTGAAACGACACCGGTAATGAGATATCAAGTCTGCGCAACCCGTCTAATTGGTCCCCTGGATTGTTGAAGGTTAAAAATCCATAAGAAGCGAATCTCTTGTCACTAACCATATACAAGTATCGTAAATTCGTGACGATTTACTAGATCATTATATATGACAATCATATGTTAATTGACACCTCCTAACAAACAGGACAATCTACGAGCCAAATGGTCCTTCGCGCTTTGTGCTATGATGAAAATGTTTTTTGATTGAGACATAAAAAAATAATAATAAAAAAGAAGCCTATCCTTCGCTTTCGTATCCCGTGCAAATCAGTACCAACCGAAATCTTGGCTGTCCTATATCCTCTTGTAGCAAACTTCCTTCCCATGATAGACAAACCATCTCCTACAGTCGATCCAATTTTCACCAGCTTCTACTTTCCTCTCACTAGACAACGACCCTGGCAGCTCTACGGAAATGTCGACACTGGTGCAAGACCAGGTTTTATACGATCCTGATGCCGAGACGCGTACAGTCACTGTAGACTCGATCATGTGGAGCAAAAGGATAATTTAACCTCGTGCAGGAACACGTGGCTATACGTGATGCACGTGACTACGTATCCTCAGCTGCACGTGCTGCAGCGATTCCTCGAAGTCCATTGATTCCTGTAGTAAAAAGAGAGAAAGGTGCGAACGATTCACCCGGTATATATGGCATTTGATACAAGGGAAAATGAAGGATGGAAGATGACTGATCCGTTAGACGATTCATGCTGGATTATTTACGTGATATGCGTCACGTGTCACTCGGTCACGTGCAATTACACGATACTGGTACTCGATTGCTTAGTCACTTTGATTCACGAGACTTCGGTATCATCCTGCCAATTAGCATCTTCAACCGGAAGATACTACACGGTATACCGTGCGGTTTAACGTCCTGTGCTAAACGTCATTGACATTGATCTCGACTTGCGTAAACGTACGAGTCGATTATGATTATGCAAAGCGGCGAGAAAAAAGTGTATGCACTTTAACACGTGGATATTTCTTAGTTAGCGGAATACACGAATCATCTTTCTCGGTGAAATCTGGTCTTTGATTTCTTTTTTTTTTGTGGAATTATGGATGAAATTGTTTGCGGTCGCATATGGGTATATATGATACATACGTGTATAATGGATTATTTGCACGGGAACGGTATGTAATTACGAATTGTTTTTTTTCTTCTTTTTCTTTGTGCGCACGTACGTCTACCTGTTGCGCTTAGGAAGGCCGAGTATGGGAATGTATGGAAGTTGAACGGTTGATGTGGAGACTTGGTCGGTCGGAGAAATATCTTTAAGTGACTCGGTGATTCGATAGATTTTGCTGAGATTGGCTTGAGTTATCTATAAGGCGATATATAGAAATGGCAAATGCTCGAGCTGCGGCCGATACGCGTTTATATTTGAGGTATGCGTGTGGCTAAATAGCATACGCGTTTTCTTGATTGGTTTGAATACGTTCAATTATGACACTTTAATATAAATTCAATTTCACGGCTGATTAGACGTCGCGTGCGGGAAGTGTATATTATATGATTTTTTTAAGAAAAAAAAAATTTCACCACTGCCATTGCTCAATCCTTACCATTGTGTGACGAAGGTCAATTATTTTAAGTCTTTTAATAACTGAATTATTAAGAGCGAATATTAGGAAGAATTTTTTGATAGACATTCCATCAGTCACTTATCTGTTCGTTTGTTACGTTAATTATTAAAGTGTATATATGTATATACGAAAGGATAGAATTTTATTCAAATTCAAATATTGGACCTTTTGAAAATCTATCCAGAGCTACAGGAGGTTATGGCCCCGAGAATACAAGGTCCTATGAAATGATGACTCCGATAAACTTTGTTTATTTCTATGTATGCTGGTATCAATTATTCTCGATGTGGGCCTTACAGCAAGTTCATTTTTTAACATTGACCTTGTCAAGACCCAACCGAGCGGGTACGAACATTCGCGGATAATTTGATTCGCCGAAGGTCCGGATTAAATGGCTTAGACATTGGGCCTTAAGTGGTGCTCATTTTTCAGTTCCTAGTTCTCCATGTGAGTCCCAACGTCTATTTAAAGATGAAATTTCAATTAGGCATAAATCTTTTCGACGATCAAGCATCTCTCTCACTCTCCCGTCACTTGACGAAGATTGACGCGATCGCCAAGGATCGATCGTTGATCGATCAGCCAGTTCCACAGATAAGCACACCACGTTACAATGTCCCGCGTACGTATGACAGAGTTTTCTCATAGGCGGCATAGAATATTTTCTGATTCAAACATCAACTTTCTATGCACCGTTCCGGCAAATGTTATTAGCGTCAATCAACTATGCAGTTTAACAGCAAAACGGTATGTTAATGACGCCAGACAGAAAGGTGGTTCGTACAAGCAATTAACATTGTTGACCTGTCTCGCCATTTCACATGTGCCTTGATTTATTGAGCCTTTTAGGACGACGTATGGCATTTCAATTATTTAACAAACTTTTTTTTTAATACACCAACACATTCTCCACTGCCAATTATTGCCCTAGAATTAGACCGCAGCCTGCTCGGCGAGTAGTGCGAATTTTTTTTACTTTGGAAATTCGCAAATCGACTTTCCCCACTTTGATCTCTGTTTCCACCTGTGGCTATTTTATCCTGCCAGCGGTACCACCCCCCACCCCTCTCCTAATTACACTAATCTAAAATTCCATACGGGTCTCATTGAAGGACATTAAAAAATTATCATTAAACCAATGATGGATTATAAAATGTATACGTTATACAATAATCAGTGATACTTATGTTTGAGCATTCACCAATTTTGAACCATTAATTATACAACGGTCTGTAACAGTCCCATGTAAAAAGTTGGCGCTTTGGCGAATTCCATTTCCATAAGAATAATATACGTTTCTTCGAACATTACTATATACGTATATATTTGTTATGCAGAATTCACGTGCTCGTGAGCGTGGTGGCCCCTACTCGTGCTAAGTGCACTGTCCGCTGCACGTGACACGCGTTACTCCAGCGGGTCACGTGTATGCACTGTGTTGCACCCGATCTTGCCTGGAGAACGTGCATTGCTGCACACTATTGCAACGTTACGATATAGAGATAACACTCTATAGCGATTGCTCGTAACTCCCACCCGACTGTTATTACGAGTACGATGATATAAATATGCTGTTTATTTCAAATTTGAATTAAAATTTGATTATCAAATTTTTTCTTTATCTTGTTTACAAGTATCTTCCTATTCGCATTATTCCATCGACCAATCGCAGCTACCAATCCTTTTGCCTTCTATAGCTAGGTTCACTGATATAAGTAATTACGTTATTGAACACAGTAAGTACGTTCGGCTAAGTTTCAGGGAATGCAGTTCTCGCTCGCCATGTTTGCATGGGCTCCGACAATTGATTTATATGAGACAGGTGCCGAACCTACTTTTACCCAATCGAGGTTAATGCTCAGTGTTCCTGAATTACTTTGTGCCATATATATATATACACATATATATATACACACAATTAATAGATACAGCTAGTCGTATCGGGAATTGTGTGCCAAAGGGTTTGCTGGTACGTGAGACCATAATGGACCACGGTACACGTAAAGAATTATTTTTCCATTCGTTTCAGACGTAAAAAATAATTCGTCATTGCGACAGACGAAAATTGCTAAAAACATTTAGAAATCTTTTCTCGGTGCAGCCGAGAAAATTAGCCTGATATTCAGTGTTCGTCAATTAACGGCATGCACCACTCGCGTATAGGCATACCGCCGTTTAATTTTTCGTATATACGAATCACGTATAAATTCTGTTCTTCGGATCTGGGTGTATCGTGAAATTCCAGCGTATCTGAAAAAGTCAGTTTCACAATGGCGCAACCTTTAGATCAAAGAGCATCATTCTGATCTACCTCCCTTACACTTTTCCCCTATCCCGGCATGCTCCTACAATCCTCCACTTTGCCAATCCTCCGTTTTCCTCACTTCGTCAGACGACTGAGACTGTAGGACGTCATCGCGGGATTGCATTACTCAGCTGACGTCGACCCACCAAGGCTCCGGGCCGAACGCAGCACTCGTGCATGTCAGCCTTTATTCCAGTCATCCTTGAATGCAAAGATGCAGTCACGCCTGCCTCCGGATAGGCGGCAAGGAGATACCGAAGATGGTTAGTAACATTCTTCACCCTATTCGACGGAATTTGACTGCTTGGATTTAATTTTTTTTTGAGCTCCACTGACATTCTTTGCTCCGAAAAAGAAAATGGAGGTTAAATTTAGCGAAATGAAAGCCATGACTTTTAGCCTGTTCTATCACGTGTCTGCCGTGGTTCTGTGCGCGTTACGACCTTTTGTTTGCGTAACTTGCAGCGAATACGTCGAATTTATTTATTGCCAGGTTTATCGCCCTGGACGGGTCTCTTACCATTGGTATATCCTTTCGACGATATAGTCGTAAAATCCAAAACTTTATGGTGAAAAATACTATACTCTATTATTACGTTATGGTAACAGTCAATAGTGGAGAACACCATAGTTATGTTAAATATATATGTGTATACATATATATATATATACACATATATATATGATATAGATGATCACGCCGTGTCATGTGGTATAATGGATCACACTGGTATTTTAAGACTATATCTAGAGAGCACTTTATTACCAGTTAATTACATCGATTTAAAATAGATTTAGCTTTGGTGTAACGCGGTGGAAGCATATGGGTAATTGGCTCGTTATAAGTTATACGTGTCGGAGGAATATTCGCCTGAGACGTATGAGCCGTATCGGAGCCTATTTCGAATGAGAAATAGTCTATATAATAGAGAGCCTGAATAACCAGCAGACCGTATATGACTGGATCCTTTTGATTGATCGTGGTTTCATTGAACTTTTTCAGAAAAGAGGAATCGAGTTCAGCTAACTCCGTTACCACTGCTAATGCTCTTTCTTTGATACTTTTTTTCCGTTTTCCGCAAATTTTCTTTTTTCTCGTTCTCGCTCTACCCGATACTTCTGACTGGCCACGATCAATTAAGGCCCATGCCGTGCGATTCCTCGTGGAATTCCTGATAGCTGCTATAAGACATATTAAAATACGGTAAAGGGGGTTAAAAGCCACGGGGCATCTAGACTCGATTTGAAGAATTTTAAGTAATAAGTCGTGGCTTAACTTTCTCCGGATAGTTATCCACTAATTATTAATTAGTAGCAGGACTTAGCCCGCGGGACAATTTTTAAACTTGAGATTTTGTGAGTGTATATATATATGGATGGATAGCGCGATTTCCTTAAACGTGTAAAAAAAAAAGAGAAAGACAACGAAAGATTCAATGGTTGCTATGGATACAGAGTTGATACGAAACATAATGAAATTTAATATAAAATGAGGCGCGTGCTTGAACCAATGTAAAAAGCATAGGAAAGTGTCATAATGATTAACAGTGGGACAGTCGAGCACGTTTTCTTCGTCGGGATGGAGACGTCGAAAGGCTCGAGTGAAAGAGGGAATGTGCAATGCCGCGAGGTTGACAAATAAGTAGAAAACAATGAATGTCGCTGACCGGAGAAAAAGCGAAGATAAAGGCAATTAATGGCTGACTCATTGTACCCGAAAGCGAGCCGACATATAAACCCGCATTAATTTGCTTATACACGATACATCTGGCAATCGTATTTCGTACTTGTTCATTGCTGGGTATCGCGATTTGCACGTTATTAACGTACAGGCTGCGTACTTGGATACGTGATATTTAAATGTTGCAACACGGCTGTTGTTAACCTGCCGATTTACATGGATACCGTACCGGTCGCCATGTTTAATCAGTTCAAAGATATGGCGAGTCTTGGGTAAGTTAAAATTCGTCGGAGCGAAAGTGATCGGTATCAATTTTGGAAAAGGACATCGATTGAATTTAACGGCAGTTTGATTTTGTTGAGAAAGGATAATTGCACAAAAAATTTAAAAAAATTTTGCACAAATACAACTCCACTCTTTGGTCCTTGAAAATTTTATTACAAAGCTGCACGATTTCACTTGGCAAAGCAATTCCGTTTTGTACCCATAATGGCCGTAATACCCGTGGCCATGTCTTTGAGACTGAATGTCACTGTGGAAAAAGTTTCAGTTTGCTCATTGTTATGCAGATAGTTAATTAATTCTTTTTTAATCTCCAGCACAGCCTCCCAGCACGAAATTCTCATGAAAAAGCCTCAAGGCGTATTTACGTATCTCCACGACGAATGGAGTGTCAATTCCCATTTAGTATTTTATGAACTTTACGAGATTTCTTTTCACGCCGGCAATTTTGTTTCTCGCGCCAAGCGAAACGCCCGAATGCATTTCGTCCAGCTGGTAATTCGATCGGAATATAATTTAATAAAATTTCACTGCCGAAAAAAGAAAAGTAATAGTTTTTAAATAAAAATTCTAACGACAGTCCGAACTGTCGTATCGTGAAAACTCTCGTTACTGCGTAACGATCAACGAATTTCGTAATGAACGCTCGAGATAGACACGAGCTTTGTAACCTTACTACGCCGACTGGTTTAATTTCTCGAAACGGGAGTCTAATTATCGCTCAAGACTGGACAACTTGTGCACGGGATCTTAGTAAAAATGCCCAATTAAATTAACATAACAGTATCACGCGCCTTTCGCATAAAGCCGCGCGCTTAAATTCTCACTTTATGAAAACTCCCCTTTACGTCAGACATATATACCTTTCCTTCTACTTACTTGGAAAATAAGGTACCTTGCCTTACGTACCTACTTGGTCGCTACATAGTGATCCCGATGCTTACGCATTCGTCTAAGGACACTCGAATACGTCACAGCGCATACTACAAATACATAAAATCGTAAAATCCACGAATAATTTTACCTGCAATTGCAGCATGACCGTTGTCCGATAATTAGATCATCTAATAATCATTTCTCTACGTGGATATTTACCGTTCATTACGGCCATTGAAAATGACTGCCTGGCAGACTAATAAAAAGACTATACCGTAATACGATGACATTAAAAGAAATTGGTCTAAATAGTAAATAAGTCTTCATCTTCAGCTGCCACTCTAAGCCGCGGTGATTATATACCGAGTATAAAAAAAATTCTAGTCTTGTGATCGTGGATGAATTTTTTTTTCAACACAGTACAGTAAACGGATGTTGTATATTTATGAAAAAAAAATGTTTGCGAAATATCGTGACGGGTTAACGATAAAGGAAGAATGACGAACATGAATTCTTATCGTTAGCGACATGCGATGAGCTGCTCGTCACGATATCATTATGCGAATCTAGCATAGATTGCAAATAAATTGCCATAGTGCATTGCGCATATTCTAACATGCATACGTTTACCTACAGACAGTTCAGGGGAGCAAAACCAGATTCCCTTGATCTTGCAGCCGCGAGCCTGGTAGAGCTCGATCTTTCCGCGCGGGCGTAACGATGCAAAAATAATCCACCCCGTACTTATTATTCGCATGCATTATAATTGCAAGCCAGCTGCTTCGACACGCCCACGTGACTAGCCTGTTTATTATTATTTTGAAATGCAACGTCGTTCCCGCGCAAAAATAATACTGGGCTATACCAGTGTCATATACATACGTGTGTCTAATATTTTGTATATTGCATTTTTGCATTTGGGGAGGTAGAAAAATAAAATATTTTCTAACAATCTTTTAAATATATCATTTAGGACTTTTGGCCGCGCATGTGTATACATATATACCCAAGGGACATTGAAGTCAATCACTTTGCGGATACGAGTAATTAACCAAGTAGGAGTCGAAGGATTTTTTATTTTTTTATCCATATGTAGTACGACACAATGATTTATAGGGTGTAACAACTCGCTACCGGGACCATAGTGTCGCGTAATTAAAAGCTCCTTTAATGTGATAAGAATCGCGTTATCCGTTAATCAGCCATAAATTACGTCAGCATCCAGCGAAGAATTTTCATTGGAAAAAAATGATTGTACAACCCGTATCATAAGGTTGAGCCTTGTCCGATGGAAGGTTATGCCGGAGTTGCGCATAAAAGCTGTTGTTACCAACTTGCGGAACGGCGATCTGGAATTCTATTGGAATTTCAAATACAATATATATGACGCTTAGAAAGATACGGGTCCTTACAGAATACATTTAGTATCGAGATTAGAATATATTGGCGATCCCTGGCGGTAGCCCTACTGTACGTATTCACACGTGTCATGTATACCTGTATATATCGAATGATCTATATACCAGTACCTGCATAACATAGAGCCGTAAAATCAAGACAAACCGTATCATATGGAAAACATGACGTACATGCATGTAAAATTAATAACCGTTCATGGAAGTTACGAAAGTTTGTATTTGCCAGGTTTTGCCAAGCGTAATTTCTCTGTTCGATCAAATCGCCGTTATTGCACTCGAGTGATCAGTGCTGCATAAAAGTGGCGAAGGTACCGGTACCGTATGTGGAAAAATAATATATATATAGATATACATGAAAAAGGAGTACCGCCTGTGTACATAATGGAGAGATCTCAACGAACGGAGACTTTTACGTTTTTAGTATCGAGGCTTTGGTAATTGGTAATTACTAATAGCCAAGACGCATTACAACGGACTTGGGAATAGACGATTTCATCGAATCCTGCTGGCCTTCGTATATAAACCTTCTATACGTGACTCCATAAGTTTCTTTCTAATATACGAAAAGGTGGTCTTTATGGGATTACTCAGCGATCTATAATCTTCGATCGTAATGCGTTCTTAGTTGCTCGCTAATTGCTCTCTCAATTCCAATGGACCAACGTATTGCTCTATCTTAATGAGATTTACTCACGTGATGATTGCTGTAGCCACGCGATACGTGAGACGTTCTTAGGTACATAGGATTGTACGGGTCTCCAGTATCGAGTCTTCCACACGCATTTCATCCGGGGCATGATCTTGCAGAGTCGTGGCCTATGCACGACTCGAGTCAATTCATGACTCTCGTGGGCCTTGAGTCGAGCCCGTGGAATGCAATTGCCTTGCGTTCATTGTTCATGAGTCTCGTGAGTGCGGGAAAAATTTATGTCGATTTGTAGAACCGTTTCTTCCTGTGATACACTTACTAGGTGCAGTCTGTAGAACGAGTGGGATAACTTGTTAATTTTTTAAATGGGTCGATAATTCGAATTTTTTTGGGGAATCAGGTAAAAAAGGGTAAATGAACAAACAATTGTTTTTTCATTGGGTTACAATAATTTCTCAATCATTTTGCGGTAGCGGAACACGTCGTCCGTGCAATTCCATGCAGAACGGTACGATGCTGTGGCGTCGCGACGCCGAGTAAGAAATGCAGGAAAAGTGACAAGAATATTATTACATCTCGTCCCAGTAAATTGCACGTGGAATTCTTCCGTTTCCTTTTTACTTTGGTTTTCAACATTCATTTTCAGGTTTCGATCGTATTTACTAAGTTAGGTATACCTATGTTAGGTATGTATACCCAACTTGTATTTTCTAAGGTAGGTCGGACACGCAAGTGGTTCTAAAGATCATAACGACTGTCAGTGTATCACAATCGTAATGAAACACGTGTAACATTTCTTTATACAGCATTACTATTCCCCACGTCCCAATATGAAAAACTCGACGTGCCAATTCGACATTTCAATTATCCACGTGGAACCGTATTTCTACGATTTACAGCTGGAAAGGAATTCATGGTTGTATCCAAGCTAGAAAAACCCAAATGAACAGATACGAATGTTTTGTGATAAAATTCTCAAGTACTTTTAATTATCATACACATGTCTCCAAGCGATTTTCAGTGACGTTAATTGTTTCGCGTTACGTTGCAAAAAATTTTTTTTCTTTCACCAACTGGTTAACCCAGTACAGTGTACAGGGTGCTTCATTCGTGTGTCTTTTAATATTGATACGGCAGAGTGCGTTTTTACCACATATCGGCGTTAACGTCGACGCCAGGTAGTCTCGGAATTTTACGTTGGTAAATACCTGTCGCGTTAAGCCAGTAAAAGCGTAATCGCATAATGTCCAAGGGGCGACTGGCAAAACGTCTCATAAAACAGTAGAACGACTGTCCCTAATGTCGGCATAACCAGACGGAATTGTTACCGCGCTAGGTTAACTTACATTCTTTAACGTTTCAAGCGAATTTCATTTCTAACCTGTATTCAGAGGTGGGTGGCACGATAAGTACCGTTTACGAAAAATCCGAGAGGATAGACTGACTGACATCTCTTAAGAGAAGTATCAGAGATCGGAGCGCTCTATCGATTCGTTCTTTCACGAGTTTCACAAATCCGACCGCGGTTTGGCCAATGTACCGATCAAATTTCACTCTCGGATTTCTCGGACCGATGTGCAATTCCACGGGAGTTTTTCCTCTCGATCGGATAGATCATTAGATGGAGTTGCGTAAGGTTATTAACGGCGGGCTATGCCGGTGCACACATGCTGCCATAGGAAACGGGGACGGCGTGAATAAAAGTGGAGGAATAAAAAAAACCCATTGGAATTGTCTCCGCACTTTAGACAATCATTGTCGCAGCGACGTTGTGACACTTGTAAAAAGCGTAATTGCTCAAAACACGCCGATAAGAAAGTATCGCGTCACCCGCCGGACCTCTTTGTATTTTACGTTAGATATGTGTTTTGTGCCACGGTCTACGTACGTGTAACGATTTATCAGACTTTTCAACTACACCCGGCAAATTCCTCCCGTCGATACGTTTACAGCTGCAATTTGAAAAGTCGTTTTCAACAAACGCAGTAAAACCGTCCTGTGCCTTTACTATAGTCCGCAATTCCAAGCAGCACGTGTCGCACGTGCACCCACTGAATGCACGTTAACCACTTGCATGCGTATAGTGAAGGGTTCAAGTGCTGATCTACACTCCTCCCTCCCCTCTCGCCCCTACACATACCAACGCAATTCCGCGATTCTAATCGCTCCGCAATTTCCTATACTGTCCCAATCAACCTTCGAATTAGTCAATACAAAATTATCAGTCATTTAAACCGTTACTACAATTATCGTACGATTACCGTAGCGCAAATAAAAACAGACCGTGCGAAACTTACGTAAAATTTATGTATGAGGAACAATTTCATGGGTATCATATTTACGTTAATATTTTATATCATTCCTTATGCATTTATTTTTTATTATATCTTTCAATGGAATCGCAAACCAGCATCCGTATACATTTTACGGTTACGGCGAAAATCAATCCATTCGCTATGTTGGTTGACTTCGCCTAGGAATGCTTTTATTCTTTCAATTCCATTTGCTTCACCTCATTTACTGTCTCTGATTCGCGTAGGAGTTGCCATCGTACCGATTCCCCTTTCACCTTACAAATCGACGCATAATACGTCACGCTTGTGCACCGCAACTCCCTGCACTTCATTGTCCTTACGTGCACGTACCCTCTGTCACATATGCACACATGGCAACGGACCTCCACTGTCTGTCAGAAAGACTAAATTTCTCACCTAGAAAACCTCTCGTGTATCGTTGCATTATTAATCCAGCATATAAAAATCCAGCGATCTGAATTGCCGTCTCCTTGTTGTATCTTTGAGTTACCACATACGTATACCTATATACAATTAAACATGACTACTCAAAGAGCTGCACGTACAAGGATAAAACATCGGACTCTGGAATTTGCATATCTAAGCAGAATCGTACATTGAGATAATGGTTTTACGATGTTAATGTATACAGGAACAATGTGGGAATGACGAATATAAATAATTGGCAGATTTCAATGTACGTCAAAAGTACGAATCAACTGGATCAAAAGTAGCTATATATCTCGTATACTGCACGTATATCAGTATCCATATGGGTATGTTACACTGTACATTTTTTTCTCTGTATCCGCCTCAACCGTTAAAAAACAGAATTAATGTAGCCTAAGGTATTTTATTCACGACCTTCCTTCATGTACCTCGGGGTATCCACAATGGATTCTGTCAATCGACGTATCGGCTGTCCTATATACGTATATTGATTTTCAACACTTTTTTTTTAATCTTGCATTTCAAACGATTTTTGTTACACCATTATAAGTCATTCCTTTGATTGCACCGCTAAAGGATATCTAACGAGGATATAACCTCTTGCCGACGTTGATATACGTCCAATTTCCTGGTTTTACATTACGCACCTATAGATTCTGAGTACTTTGAATTTTCTGAGGGATCAGGTAATCCCTGCTTACGGACACCGTATCAATTCGCCAATCCAATAAATTTACGTCGTTCTTAATAGTTCCACAGTCACCTGGCATATCTTCTAAATTATACGTAATCCTAATACTGGTCCGTAGTTAAGTACGGGTATTAGACACTTTCTATAGCGTGGAGTAGGTACTGATTTTATTTTATTTTTTTAATACCTCTTTTACACTCAACTCATCCGTCTGACTACTTACCGTATCCTTACTACTTGCTCAGTGAAATGCGTCAAGATATCTTGCGCAACCTTACTCACTAGCATTACAGCTGTCTTTCTATATATATATCTATATATATACATTCTTCCTTCCGCAGCTTCCTCGTATAGCAGACCCGTCCTTTCTATCGCAATTTCTTCATGTGCTCTCATATGGTAGTCGAATGGTTTTCCTGGGGGTCGTTTTGTACCCCATTTGACTCTAATGGCCAAGTTACGTGCTAAACGAGCTAGCAAAGTATCGACTGTACGGCCGGATTGCACAAGATACTTGTCTCCTCTTCCTTCCGCCAGAGCGAATAACGATTTAGAAAACGATCGTGCTCAGATGTTGTCGCATAAAATTATTGGAGAAATGCTTGTATTATGACATAGTCGTTGGATAACACTGTGGAATCATTAAAGGCACTGTGGAAGATGCTCTGTCAGATATGCCGTGGATATAGGCTTGGTATAGAGTCGTGCTTTGAGATTCGAGACATGGGAGCCAATCAGTGATGAGAAAATTGATTTCAATGGAAATCGATGTCCTTTAATGGGAAAGATCGTTTTGTCACGATCGCGGAAACGTTGCCACTCAATTTACAACTTTCGTCGCGATCTGCGCATCGGTATTATATATATGTATATATATTGGTATTAGATGCTTGATCTTAAGTTACGTAGGTAGATAGTACACAATACTTAACCTCACTACATATATTTAATGACTGTGTGTATGTACGTGTGTATATATATATAAAGGAACTGGATGTTTTCATCGAGATAATCATCTGCTCATGATTTATTAATACTGCCTAACCTTTCTCTTTCCGGATGCTGCGTCCACAGATGCCACTGCGGATAATTTAATGGCTGTATCTTTTCAGTCCGTATAAATTAGATGAGTCTAATGATTTCATCGACGAAAGACTCGTATACGAACAATAATGTTAGGTGTCGAAATGGGGAAGGAGCACTGGTGGTAGGGAATTGAAAATTTTCTGGTGAACTAATGACTCGACTAGTCTCTGTTAGTAACGTTGCTGATTCTTCGTCTGCCATAGTTGAGCAATAATCGCATACGTGATTTCCATTTCATATGGACTCTGCGATTTAATTTCGAGATCCAGACAATTACGAAATTTCCTTAATGCTACGTTATAGAGTACGTACACGTGTGCCATAGTGCAGTCCGATAGAGGTGCAAGCGTGCAATTTGAGAAACTGTGCCGAAGATTTAATCGGACGGTGAAGTTTTTGATGAACATTGAAAAAGCGAAGATAATGAATGTTATGAAAAAAACAATGTTTTTTCTAACGTAATACATTTGCATAGAAACTTGCTTAAGAAATGGACTAGCGTGAAATGAGTATTCGTGAACTTTCTCGTTAATTGTGCACGACGCAGAATAATTGCGTAAATTGGCAACGCGAGCAGAACAGTAGGAGGAAGCAGTCGGACGTGAGTTTCACTTTCGAATCAAACTTTAGATTAGAGAAAAATATTTTTTTTATTTTTCTAACTAAATTAAATTATTCCTGTACAGTTGTCCCTTGGCATAGCATAAGGTATATATAGTTATTGCAATAAATATCGTTGCGAAATTCCCAAGTCATATGATATCGCGAATATGTGTTCGACTGGAAGTCGAAGTTATACCGTTCTCACCCCAATTAACCTAGAGTGTGAAAAAAGTGATTAAATCGTATTCAATGACAGCTATGATAAATAATAGTATTAAATAATATATACCCACGTGATAATGATATGTCGGGTTATATCTGTGTAATCGTTACAGTATCCTAACTTCAAATATATATATATTTTAGTTAGCTACAAAATGATTATATCGATACCGATCATATCGGCGATTATTGGTTATTAGGAATCGATACTGTTATTTCTGAACCAGGAAAGGATAACCGACTAGGACGGTGATGAGCGAATAGAATTTTTTAATTGTCAGAAAATTTATCGAGAATTCATCCCAGGATCGATTTATCGATCGTATCGTTCAGGTCGTATCCGCCGTGTCTAATCAGACGAAAGAGTTAGCCACGATTTCTTTTTTATGCCTGGTTTGTCGCTCAATGACGATTGTGACATAATTGATTTTTTTCCATTTAATTCCATTGCAATCGATCTGTTGCTCCAGAGTACGTCAAAGAGATCGCGATTGAGAAAGAGCAAATTCGGAGGAAGAGAATTTAATCGTTTGAGCGAAAAGTTCATCGGAAACCAGCGAAACGGATATTATGAAATTTGGCAATAGAAAGTTATATATTAAATTTCGCCTGTGACGTAAGAGCGTCAAAAAATGAGAATCTTGAGGATCAAATTTGAAACAAGGAATTTAGACGCAGCATGTATACCACTGTGATATTACGTGTCGTGTACGTAAGATCAATAAGATTTTGCGATATCGATGGAGAGAAATGACGAACGGAGAAATGGATTGTAAAAAATGCACGATGTGATCCAGATCGTTGCTGGCTTGATCGCTTAATCGGTTTAGATCGTCGAGAATTGATTGACGTCTATGTAATTATCGTCTGGCGCGAACCAGCGATTATGCGGGAGGTTCGTGATAATAATTCCTAGAGGCGCGATCATTGTTCAATTTGTCCGTGGAGGATTAATGATCAATAATAATTTGTTAGACAGTTCTATGTACGTATACATATGCACATATGATTGCTCAATGACATAACGAGTGCGTGGCAAATAATAATCCCGACGCAAAGTAAGAATGGCACATTCGGTACTTCCGTTCTTCTATTATTTTTCTAACCACTGGCAGCCCATGGATTATCGAAGCATAATAGAGAGCCAATAAAAGGACATAAAAATCCGAATGGCTTTCTCTGTTTTCAATGGAACAGCAGGCTTTTATTTAGAGATAAATTAATAAATTTTACGAGATCATTGATCGAGCATTGATTATTAGTTATCCTGATGGTTTACAAGGCGAGCGAGTTTATATTGCCAATTCTGAAATAAAATATAAAAAAAGTCGAAGTTACCGCAACTCCCACGTAAAGAAGTTTATGTTGCACTTTGGTTAATGCATTCTAGAAACCTCAACTACCCCTCGATGGCCGCAGGTAGGTAAACGCTGCCTCGCAGTGCATTAAATGTATTCGGCTCGCGATTAAGGTGATTGCACGTAATAATTCCGCGATTAGAGTTTGCGGCTGCAATTTCGTCAGTAGACGGGCTCGTGCTCGGAATTGCGAAATTTCGTGCATTGCTGCCCTAACCGTTGACTGATACGCGCCGGTAAGCGAAATGCATTTCCTGGTATAAAAATAATTATGCATCGACTTCAGTGAATAATTCGATGCATCCGAGCGATGCACTTTATAGAGTGTCGTGGATTAAAAGATCCTTGATACACAGGCAAAGAGAGAGTTACGAAGTGTCGAGAATACGATTTTCTCTACAAGAAATCGATGACTCAAGTCAAGTCAGCACGAAGGATGCATCAGGGATGCATATTTAAAATGATGTCTTATGGAAAAGGAATCTACGTGAAAAATCTATGGCTTGCATTATTGCCTTTCTAATCAATGCTCGCCATACCGCTGACTGTAGAGTCAACGAACAAGATGCATCTGAGTGCACCGTGAGGAAAATAACTGCATCGTATGAATCGCCTATAGAGGGAAGAATGCAAGTGTCTTGTCGTCCGTTTTCCTATACGACGAGCTTCGGTGCATGCGAGAGATCGATAATAATTTTTTATGACGAATCAAGTAAAAGTAGTCAGTCGTTACGACCCTAATGAATTATGAGAATTAAATTGCCTGTTAACTTCTCGCATCTAGGTGCATGTGCAATTAAGAAAAAAAAATTATGTTTATCGTCGAACAAGGTGTTATCGATCATTCGACACTAACAGCTACGCGGATCACTGAAGCTGCTTGCTCCATCGTGCCTGACATCATTTCAGTTCTAATCGGCTTTACTGGAACTAGTTTTACAAGTGATAAAGATGACTTTAATTAGTCAGCAGGTATTAAGAACCTAAGAAAACACTGTTTTGGTTTATACGTATATATGTATATATATCTGAACGGGGTATATCTGTCGAGTTTACACTTTTCTTTAATTAACTAGCGTTTCAAACGATTGCCCGTGTTCCTCGTGGTTATTAGTCGGGCGTACGATAATTTCATGGATTTTCAGATGCTTCCGTAATTAATAATCACTCCGTAAAGAATCCGGTTCTTCTTGCTTTCTAGCTAATAACGATTCCAGTCCCATCGCGTATCGAATGCCTGTCCATTTGTTCCTAACGCAATGACCAGCTGACTGTCCAAGACGAACTGGTCGTTACACTGTCCATTTATTATAGCGCTGCTCCACGAGTCGGGATGACTGAAGGATTGCGAAAATCAAAGGCTATTCGGAGATCTCTACTCTGTGTAAAAGTCATTTTGATTCTTCGTTTAAAATCTAACAGGACTTGAGAAATATCCTTTATTCCCACAGCAACGTCTCCACGGGTGGCTCGTCGAAATCATCTCGCAATTCATCTCGGAACAGATCGACTGGATCTTTGTATTGTATCACCGGAGACAAACTTGACGAGCAATCATCACGATCGAGCGATTCCTTTCAGCACGTGGACGCGTTTGCGAAATTATTTTGCGATTTTGCAAACCTATACTTTTCGCTGTTACGTCTTTAGCTAATTTTATTATTATTAATTATTAAAACGATACCACTAGCTACATTCATTTTTTCAGCACTTTTATACCACTTGCAGAATTCAGTTGAAACACGGAATAATTGGAAAAAATTCACGCTATCAATAACACCTTATCGTACTTGCGAATCAAGTCGATTCGCCGTCAAACTAATTGAAGAGTCGAAACAACCAATTTCAACATGACTGCAGTAATTAATTCAGTGAAGCTTTCGTTTTGTTGGTGCAGGTTATTGCATTGAAAGTGCACCTTTATGGAGCCTTCGTTATTGCTGATCAGCATTACAAGGCTAGTACAGTGCTGCGCCGACATTGCCACTTGAGAATCGTAAATACATATGTAATCCCAGCAGTACCCATAACACGTGGGTACAGTCGTCGTCGAGAAATCTGAGATCATTGTATCGCTTGAATTTCACGACTCTCAGTTTTTCCATGGACTTATAAACACGAGCGAAGAAAGTTTCGAAAATTCTCTGTACAGAGTGTACACTCAGTTTTTTACTGTAAAATAATAGAAATTTAATTAACGATCAATAAAAAGTTCAAATCTTTAACCGTAAATTTTTTTCTGTTTCAGGTAAGAATCAAACAAAAATCATCCCCTGTCGAAGAACCAATTAAGTATCAAGGTAAACCTACGTCTAGAATCGCTTCCGTATATCCACGACAACTCTCCCATTAATTCGCCATTAATAGTCATCGAGATGACTATCTATCTTTCCCTGACTTGCTACCAGCGATATCATCTGACGACAAGAGAGACGTGTTTTCTACTGTCGTTCGTCAGACTTCACGATGAGTAGCCTATGGTAGTTTAAGATCGTCGGATATTTCGCAAAGTTTCTACGGTTTCGCTTAGAAAATCGACTTACTGAAACGCGATAAATCGGTATAACGAGAAATCGAAATGGTTCCGCCCCGTTCACTCATGTAACATATAGTATCATTTATTACTTCACGTACTCGTGTATATATATACATACCATATTTATGGAAACTCCTAGTTTCGCGATCCGATTCCAGAAATTTGTTGCGCTACGCGCAATTATATATGCGCGCATCGCTCTCACCATGTATACATACGTAATGTAACCGATTTTACTTTAAAGCATTACAATGCTACCTGCATATATTTTACGCTACCGGTTTCATGTGGTTGGGGGAAAAAAGTCTGTGAGGAAAAATTGTGACCGAGAGCACTTGACTTATTTATCGTTTCCATGTAGGTAGATTGCTCGGTGCAGTCAGAATATGATGCTCGAACGGAGTAACGTTTTCGCGGTGTGGATAATCGATCTGGTACAGCGATGCGCAGAGAGAGAGAGAGAGAGAGAGAGAGAGAAAGAGAGAGAGAGAGAGAGAGAGAGAGAGAGAGAGAGAGAGAGAGA